>WEIV01028659.1:148566-167536 GCA_013390005.1 Calyptomena viridis | reverse complement strand
GTATAATAGTATATATAATATGTATAGTGTATATAACATAATGTAATATTAACGTTATTGTAATATTAACGTTATTGTAATATTATTACAAATAGTATAAATTATTTATATAATTTATATATGATTTATATGAATGATTTAAATCCCTTCAAACATTTATGATATTTAATCGCCCTCAGCCCTGTCTCACAAGGCTGGGACGGTTGTGTCGGGTTAACAATGACATTAATAATGACATTTTAACCCTTTTAATCCTTTCTATTTAATAACACTTGCTCTTTAAGCCCTTTGAGCCCGGGTGGTGTTTGTGTTCCAGGGCAGGACCGGGACGTTTCCCCTCCAGACGACGCAGCTCCGGGAGCGGGACCTGCTCCACCGGCAGCTCCCGAAGGACATCCCTGGTTTCCCAGGGAAGGGCAGCACGCAGGAGGGCCCTGGTGGCCATCCAGGGTCCCCTGCAGGTGAGAGCACAGGGATCCCAGAGCCCTGGAATGCCTGGAATGCCTGGAGTTGGACCTCGAGGATCAGCTCGGACACCTCCCGCTATCCCAGGGTGCTCCGACCTGGCCTTGGACATTCCCAGGGATCCAGGGGCAGCCACAGCTTCTCTGGGAATTTCATTCCAGCCACAATTCCTTCCCAATATCCCATCTCACCCCAAGAAGCCATTCCCTGTGTCCTGTCCCTCCAGCCCTTGTCCCCAGTCCCTCTCCAGCTCTCCTGGAGCCCCTTTAGGCTCTGCAAGGGGCTCCAGCTCTCCCTGGATCCTTCCCTTCTCCAGGTGAAATTCCCAGCTCTCCCAGCCTGGCTCCAGCCCTTGGAGCCATCCCTGGACTCTGGAATTGCTCCAGCAGCTCCATGTTGTCCCACACTCAGGCTGGGTCAGGAAAAGCCCTGACTGACCTTCCTGTAACGAAATATCTTGAACACTTATAATTAAAAAGATGCTTAATTACCTCATTGCTTTGGCTGCCACTCCTGGTGGTCATCAGAGAACAAAGGAGCTGGAAGAGCCACGAGGGTTTTCCAAGGAGAAATGGCTTTTTCCAGCTATTTCCAGCCATTAAAGAGAGTTCCAAAGAAGTTCCAGGCAAAGGTACAGCCCTGCTGAGCTGATCCCTGAGGAAAACCAGGAATGCAAACCCCTCACAAGTGTCATCCCTGTTCCTTGGTTTGGGAACAAGGGGAAATTAAAATATTAACATTTAAATTTAAAAATTTGAATATTAAAATATTAATATTTCTTCAGGTTTTTGATGATGAAGGGAAGAATGTGACACCCCATCCCCTGTTCCAGTCAGACCCAAATACTCCTTTTCCCAGGGAAAGGCAAGTTTATTTCCAAGTATTTTATCTGTTTTAGTGATACTTATTAAATACAGACAACTCTTTTCACAAAATTGTAAAATATATCAATTAAACTGTTAAATTATGAAAAATAGCAGCTCAAATATCAAAATCTTGCCAAGATAATGAGAATTCTCTCTTTTAAACTCATTTAAGTAAGTTACCTCTGGGTGATTATGTGCATCCATTTCCAAAAATGCTCTTAGACAAGAATTTTTGAGTTAAAACCACTAAATTCCATGTTTTACTGTGCACCTTCATTTACAAAGTCAGTGGACTGGAGTTATCTTTGAATTAAGTCATAGAAAAGAAGGTAAATAACTACTTATGTTTAAAATGAAAAATCCTGAGCCACATCACAGTATCAAAAGGCAATAAATAATTGCAATTGTGATTTTTAAGATGAAGAAATTGCTCTTTGGGAATTACCTTTTTGCCATGTTTCCCAGGCTGCCTGTTACAAGGCACAATCCCAGAGGTCAGGATATCAACCTGCAGCAAATACAGACCAAAAATGACCTAAAATACAAAGTATCTCCTGAAAACAAACAATTTTTTTTCTTTTTTGAAACAATTTCTGCTTATTTCTTGCCACTGAAGGACACATGGAAGCAGCAGCACTTGGATATCCAACATATTAACAGGGAAGTCTGGCCTGGATGGAACAGCAGAGCCTGGCTCTCCACAAGACCCAACTTTGAGCTTATCAGGTAAAGGACACACTCTGGAATTACAGATTTAAACTGTTCCTTGGAGCACTGGGATTTGGGAGACACTGAGTCAACCCAGCACTTGGATACTTTTAGAATTAATTTGTCTTCTTTAAATTTTGAGCAGAAAAGGTCTGAATTCTCATTTTTCAGCTGTGCAGGTGAGGCAGGAGGAGGAAAAGGAAGCCCTGACAGAAGCAGAGCTGGATCAGAGGGTGGATATTTACCTCCTGGAGACAGAAACCCTCTGGATGTTGGATATGCCCTCTGCCCTGATGTCTGAGGAGGCAGAAGATGCTGACAGAGTTCTGTAGGTGGAAATTTGCCCCCATTTCAAAGCCTGGGGTGTCTCTTTGACAAGGCAGCCTAAATTTCTTACAACTCCTCCTGGTTGATGCAACTCAGACTCTCTTTCACTGAAAAATTAAGGCAGGTTAGGAAAAGCAGGGGTGGGGAAACACAATGACATGACTTAATTTTCATGCAAACACTAAGAATTCCCAACCTCTGCACTGATTTTTGTGTGCAGCTTTACAGCTAATTATTAATTAACAGCAGAGAAACATAACAGGCAGCTCCCTTGAGTGTTTCCCTGGACTCCCATGAGCTTTGGTGGGGAATTCACTCAGGTTTTTGGCTTATTCCCAGGATCTGAGTGGCACAGGGTGGAGCAAAGTTCAAAGTCAACTTGTCACAGAGTTTTTGGAGGCACAAAGCCCCCCAGGCTGCAGCTGCCAAGTCCAACAGCCCCTCTAAGTGAGCTCTTCCTGCTCATGGCAGGATCCAACTCCACACTGTCCCTCACACTGGTGGGATTTTGGGGAAGAAGGAAGAGCATCCAGTGAATGAGGCTTAGTGAGGAACAGTCAGAGACTCTCCCTGAGCACAGCAGGGGTGGGGTGTGACCCATATCTGCTGCTCAGACAGTGAAACCAAAATAATACAAAAGGTTTCACAATTCCCACTCACCATTCCTACAGAAATAGAAATGGAGCAGTTTCCTCTTTGGATGCTCTGCCTTTCACTGCCAAGTGAACTCTGAATTCCCCCAAAGTTCACAGGCAGTTGGAGGAGGGAGTTTTGCTGCTCCTGCTCTCTACAGGCCATCCCTGATGTGGAACAGCATCACAAAGGTCAGAAACAGCTGCTGAGAGAAACACAGAGAGTGAAATAACATCTCACAACCCCCAAAATATCCAGTTTCAGAAGGAGAGTCTCCTCTCCTGTTCAACTCGTGGTTAAAGATGCTGAGAATTCGAAACCAAAAGCTTTTTAGAGAGTCAACAAACAGTGTTTTGTTTGTTTTTGAGGCAGCGGAACAAGACTTATGTTGATCTTTGCAAAAGTAAAGAGGGAAGCAATCGTTTTGTGGAAAGGATGGTGCAAACCCTGGATGGGGCTGCCAAGAACAAGGAGGTGCAGTGTGAGACAATCACCCTGGAAGACAAAGGTAAACCTCAAAAGGACACTGAGGAAAGGGCTTTTTCCTGCCATCTCCAAGCAGGAGATGTTCCCTGGACTTTCCCTCCCGGAGCTCTGAGCTCAGCCAGGGCAGTGTGATTTGTGGTGCCCTTTTCTGGCCCTCCTAAAACTTGAACTTGGTGCTGGAACACTGCAATAAAATAGTCCTTCACACTGGCAGAGCTGCTGGGCCCTGCCTGCCTCAGCAGAGCTTCTCCAGCCAATCCTCAGCTTTTCCCTTGCAATATGGAAGGGAAAGTTCCCTTTTTTCTCCCCTTCACTTTTCAGTGATGCTGGTTTCTATTTCTCTTTGCCATAATACAAAGAAGAGAACCCCTGTTAGGAGATTTAAAACCTCAGGGAAGGCAGGAAATCTTGGCAGCCTCACAAGATCAAGGCAGTTTTACAGGATGCACAACAAAATGCTCTAAAAAACCACTGTAGAGGAATATCTGGTGTGTGCATGTGGTGAGCTTTGCCTTTTGTGTGGAGGAGGCCAAAAAAAACTATGGGAAATGCTGTCCCAAACATTTTTTCCTTTCTGTTTGTTGATGTATGTAAAATGAGGGGAAAAAATAAAAGGAGAAGTAGACAAAAATCTGATTTGAAAACATATTTGCCACTTGTTTTGGTGCCTTGAGCAGCAGCAGGGCTCCTTCCAAGCCCTGGTTGAAGAGCTGAGCACACAAAGGTGAGGGTTGGGTGGGAACTGACCCTGCTCAAGGCCCTTGTAATGATGTCCCAAAATGAGAGAGAGCTATAAAACACAGTGAACTTCACTTGCAGGGATGATGGTCACTCCCTGGGACCTGGACAATCCACTGGATGCACAAACAGAACCTCCATCAGGGGCAGAAGGATCCAGAGCCACAACAGGGGACAGCAGCAAAGGTGCCACAAGTGCAGAGCACGAGCAGAGTGGGTCTGTCCCTCCTGACAGAGGTAACATTTTACATTCCTGCCCTGTTTCCATCCTTCTAAACCACACACATCACTGTGTTCTGTGGGGAAAACTGCCTGAAGAACATGCTTGGCACCTGAAAGGGTTTGCTAAGGAATCTTGGGCAGGGCTGCACTGAGGCCTTTGCTCTCCACTGCCAGCAGAAATGAATAAATAAATACTAAAGATCAACAGTCAGGGACAAGGTTTGCTGGTCCTCACTCACTCAGCACAGAAGTAAAACATGGTTTGTGAAAAATTCCATATATCTGAGCAATAAAACAAAATCAAAGCAAGAAAACATCCAGAGGTGAAAGTATTTTTTGATGATGACAGATTCTTCTATGCTTTTTGCAGTTGGAGGAGAATTCTTATTCCTCGACTTTTATGTGCAAAGTTTTTCATGTTAAAACCACTTATTTAATCATATTATCTGTTCTCAGGCTTCACAACTTCTTCTCTAATGATTCCAGAAAGTGCTGTTCCTGCCAGGAGCCACAAAGAGGAGAAATGCCCTTCAGAAGTTGTATTAACATCAGAAAAACTGCAGCAGGATTTAGTTGTCATGGAGAGGATTCTAACAGAGAATATTTTCCAACCCAAACTTGCAGCTTATCAGCAGATTCCTGTCCTTATAGGTTTGTTCCTTACCCAGAACCCTCTTTCCAGGCTCTTGGAAATCAGGGAGTTCTGACCCTCACTGGATGTGTTAAGATGACAAGTCACTTAAACAGATCAAGGAGAGGAGAGTTTTTAAGATGTCAACATGAAATTCAGAGTTTTACACTCTCACTTGAACAGACTTGGTGGAAGAATTGAATAAATTAATTCTGAGCTTCTACCACAAACTGAGACTTACTCAAAATATTAGTGAAACTTGTTTCCTAGAGAGAAATTCTGCTTCTCCCACCGCTTTTTGCATTGGAATCTCTTGCATTTCTTTCATTTATTTTATAAGGAGATTTATTACAGCATGGTGTAACTCAGCTGTGGTGTCACACTTGAAAATTTGGCTCTAACTTGAAAAAATCCCTTTTTAAATACATGAGATTAGAAACATTCCTGGTGGGGGGGTGCACATAAATCCCTAACTTGTTGCTGAGTAGCTAAATCCACTCACCTGCAGCAGACCTGGCACACTACAGCCCAGTCCAGCTGTTTTCTCTGGCCCCAGCAACATTTCAGCCACAGTTTCACAAGTCAGGATGTCTTAACTCCTCAAATCTTCACTTCACCTTTTTGTCCCTGCAAAATATTTCCTGAAAGGGCAGATTTTTGATTGTGATGTGAATGACTGGAGTGAGCCGAGTGAAATGTTCCAACTGAGACCCAACCCCCTGTGTGCATTTCAGACACAGCAGCAGCCATGGAAGAAGCTGAAGAGGAAGAACATGCCAAGGAAAAGAGGGAGGAAGGGCAAAAAGGAAAAGAATTCATTGTGTCAGATGTGCCCAAGCCCCCAGAAGCAGCTGGAGCTCCCAGGCTGGAGCTGCTGTGGTCATACACGTGTGATTTAACCCGAGGCCACAGAGTGAGCAGCATAGCCTGGAACAAAGTGAACCCTGTGAGTGAAATCACTCCTGAGCTATTTGCAAACTGGGGGTGTAAAGCAACTCCTCATCGTGGTGTGCTTTGCTGGGAGGGAGCTCAGAGAGATGGAGCCATCCCTGCAAGGAGGTGCCTTCCACATAACTTTACCACCTTCATCTACAGGTTTAAGAGCTGCCCCAGGCTTTCCTTCACATGTATCACAACAGCTTTAACTGGTCCAGGGCTTAATTGAATTTTAGTAGCATATTTCCTAAACCAACTTTGTGTTACCAGGGCAAAATGTACCCTGGACACTCACCTAAACAACATCAGCAATAAATTTGGGCTGATAAAGAATTGGCAGTTGAAACTTCTAAATTTTATCACCAGTGATGGAGTTTATTTGTGCTGTTTGACACACCACATCTTTGGCTCTGACAGGAATCTCCCAAAAAAAGCAGCAACCATCAAACTTTAAGGATGAGATGCATAATAACAGCACAGATTTCTAAGCAGTTGGCCCAAATTTCTTTAATTTGGTGTCAGGGGGGTGAGAATGACTCAGACATCTCCACTCTCACAGTCATGTAAAGCTCAGTTTTCTCAACACCACAAAAATAATGAATGGAAGGAAAGTAAAAAAGCAGGTGAGGTCAAGAAATATAAAACCAGGATGGGAAAAAAACAGAGAAAATAAAGACCATTTTGATAACGTTGAGAGAGAAAACCAAAAGTATTCTTATGTATTCCATGAACTCCTGGAATTTAATATTAACCATTAAATATAGCTATAAACCAGTGCATATCCTCTTGTGAAAGTATAACATGAGTATAACATACAACATGAGCCTTGTTTTTCCAGACTTTGCCCTGGGGGTCACAAAGTTGTCCTGTGGGAATATACCATTAAAATTCAAGTTAAACTCAGAGATTTCTGTTAATCTGTGCTTTCAGGATCTTTTAGCCATTGGTTATGGAGAGTTTGATTCTAAAGATCAGAAGAAAGGCTTGGCTTGCTGTTGGTCACTGAAGAACCTCATGGTAATGCTTTTCCTTCAGTGTGTTTTTCTCTATATTATTTCTGCATTATTTCCTTTTTAATTATAATTACCTAATCTAACTTACAATACTGTCAAAAAGAGAGATTTCATAGCTGTAACACTTCCTCTTTACAGATCAATTTGAAAAGGGATCCTTTTAAAACTAACCATTTAAAAAAAATCTTGGAAACTTCACAATGTCACAGTAAAAACCATCTGATTGGCACCAAATTACACAAATCCAGTCTGATTTCTTCTCCAAACTTCACTTGGCCAAAACTGTGTGTTAGACTAATTTAAACCATGCAGAGTTAAATCTTTGCTGCATCTTTACCACATCAACAACAATCCAGTACTCCCGTGACTCCCTGGTACCTCAGCAGGCATTTGGTTTGGAGTAGCCCCATCTAACTTCTGGGGGTGCATCATATTCCTGCAAAATCTTTATTTTTTCTTAATTTTATAAAGTTGCAGCATGAAATAAAAATTTAGAACACAATCCCTAATTTCTATCTAGAAATCACTGTGGCCACTTGAGTTTTCCAGCAGAGCAACTTAGTGCTCAGCGTTGAGAAGGTGGAGGTAAATTAAGGAACTAATTTAGGACGTTGTGTTTTCCTCCTGCCCAGTGGCCAGAGCGTGTTTTCCACTGTGAGCACGGTGTGACAGCTGTGGGTTTTTCCAGGACAATCCCATACCTTTTAGCAGTTGGAATGTCCAATGGATCCGTCACCATCTACGACGTGCGGAGCAGGAATGACGTCGCCTTCCTGGACAGCAGGTCAGGCTGTGACTCCCTTCTCCTCCCTCCTCTCAGCAAGTAACACTTGGAAAGGGCAAATAAAGGAGTTTTAGTCTCTGGCTTTTTAGGGAAATGCAGCAAGTCACCACCACGTGTGGTTTATGCTCCTTGTCCTGACTGGGAAAATCCTGCCCTGGATAATAAATCCTTAGGGAGATTTTTTGGTGCTTTCTCCCCGACTGCACTTGCCAAAAATGGAGAGAACAGCAGGATAGGTGAGGATGAGCAGGAATTGAGAGGAAAATAAGAGAAGGAGGGTGATAAGGGAGATATTTGCCCCAAGGGCAGCTCCCCAGGTTTAGGGTTCTCCCCTACAAGGTGCAGATTCATCTCATGGTTCAGGTGGCACTGAAAGTGCCCTGAAACCACATATCAAACAATTTAATAAAGAAAAAAATTCCTGGAGAAAACAACCAATATTTATACTGTTTTTTAAAGAACAGCTAAACAACATTTCTGTCACGAGATCTGATGCTCATTACGAAGTGTAAAGTGAATTATTTTTCAAATCTATCTCCTTGCCTTTGTTCAGATGTTGATTTACCTTGTGCACCTTTTGTTCCAGTGCATCCTTAAATAAACACACAGGTCCTGTGTGGCAGCTGAGGTGGGTGGAGCACAGAGGTGCCACAGGAGGTGACAAAAAGGAGAAACTGATGTGCATCTCAGCAGATGGCAGAGTAACTGAGTGGCTCCTGCAGCAAAGGCTGGACTGCATTGGTGAGCACCTTCCCCTGCAGCTTTTCTGCACAGGGATAACACCTGAAACTGCTTTCTTTGATTTCAGCTGACATTCTTTATACCAGTTATCAAACACAAAGTATTTTAGAGCTGTTGGGCATTCCAAAGTTTGTCACAGGGCTCTCACACACCTGCTTGACCAAAACTCCTGTTTGCACAGATCTGATGACACTAAAGAGAACAGAGAGGGAGAAGAAGAAATTACCAGGTGACAAAGGAAAGAAAAGTGAAGCTCTGATATCTCAACAGGCAGCTGGGATGTGCTTTGACTTCCACCCAGAGGTAGGACCACAAATCCATCCTGGCTGAAGTCTTACCCAGGAAAACTGCAGCAGAGGTGGGATCCTCAGCTGGAGTTACTTTAAGAGGAACTAGCTGGGGACTTTAGTTGGGATTTAAAGCACAATAAGCTTTCCCTCAAAAGGATGAAGTGTTAAACCAAACCCATGACCAGCTCTGTCCTCTCTGCCAAGTCACTCACATTTCCCTGGGCAGTTCCACCAAGTCTGGGAGAATTTGTTCAACATCTCTCAAGTCCAGGACTTAGATTGCTGTGCTTCTCTTCCTTCACAGAGCACCTGGAGAATTCCCACGAGGGAATTCTTGTGTTTCCCACAAGGATTGCTGAAAGTCCAAGATTTTCAGGAGTCAAAAATCCCAGCACAGAGCACACACAGCAGATGTGGTACATCCTGGCCTCCCTACACCCACCCACCCCCACAGCTCCACCTCTGCTCCTCAGACACTGTCCCTGCCAAATTCAGCCAGCCCTTCACACGTTTCTGGATGAAGCATAAATTGGTTAATCCAACTTTTCCCCTTCTTTCAGGATCCTGATATTTATCTTGCTGGAACAGATGAAGGCCACATCCTCCAGTGTTCTTGCTCAAGCAAGGAGCAGGTTCTGAGGACATACAGAGGCCATAAGGTGATAGATAGAAAATGTGATGACAGCAGAAATTGGTCAGTTATGCTCAAAAATGTAATTTCTTTGCTTATATTTACCAAACATAACATCTGCAACAAAGGAAACATGTTTTTCTTTTCTTGTTAGGGATGAATTCCCATAGCAAAAACCATCAGAGTCTTCCAGGATTACTTTCTCCACTACAAGGAATTCTTTAAGTCATTTATTAAACTTCTATAAACTGGTTTAAAGCTTGAATTCTGGCTTTAAGAAAACAATCAGTAATCTGATAGTCCTGTGCAGTTAAATAGTTTTACCTGATACAAGAGATTCTGTAGCTCTGCAGTGACACCAAGCTCTTTTTTTGTTTCTCCCCAAACACCAAGGGTCCTGTGTACAAAGTTGCTTGGAATCCATCCAGCACAGACATGTTCCTCAGCTGCTCTGCAGACTGGAGCACCAAGTTATGGCACCAGGAGTCCCAGACTCCCCTTTTAACTTTCACTTCTGTCACAGCTTTTGTTCATGACATCGTGTGGTCTCCAAAATCAGCCTTTATATTCACAGCAGTGAAGGAAAGCAGGGTGGAAATCTGGGATCTGAGTGTCAGCATGTAAGTAATGACTTCTCCAAGATTCTCAGACTTTATGGCATGAACTATAAATTATTGCCTAATCACAATGGTTATCAGATCCTGACAGCTTGTTCAGTTGTTGAAAGCACTGCATTTTGAAATATTCATTTGGTAAGAGCAGATGGTAGTCACCAGAAAATTGGGGTTAGAAGAGGAGCTGGATGCCTTATGGAGCTGATAAATATAAAACTACCTTTTTTCCTGCAGAAATCATAAATTTACCCACTGCCATAGTTAAAAGGTAAAAGATCAAAACTGAGCTACTTTGGTAAAATTGGATGGTCTGAAGGTGAGATACCTCTCACATCTTCCCACTCCTGTGCAGCATCTCACGTGTGGCTCAGTTATCTGTGGCCTGTACAAATATATAATAAATACATATTGTATACATAAGTATATAATAAATACAGCTGGTCTGTACTTATTATTACTGACAGTGTGAAGCCCATGGTGGATCCACCAAATCCTGCAGTAGCATAATGCAAATAATATTATTTAATAAAAACATTAACCACTGCCCCCCAGATCAGGCCATAGGACAGGTTTTATCCAACCAGGATACCTTAGTTTAGCAGCTGGCACTTTTGTTGTGGCAGAGACCAAACCCACTGCCTCACTTGTCAGTTTTTGAGTTAATCTGGAACACAAGAAGTGGAATGTGCAGCTGACAGGGCTCAGTGCAGGTACCCAGTAATTCTTACCTTGTCTGGGTTGCAGCTTCAACCCCGTGATGTCCCACACTGCCAACCCCGAGGCAAATCTCACATCCATCCTCCATGCCAGGAACAACAACTGCCTTCTGGTGGGAGACAGCCAGGGGGGAGTGGGAGTGTGGGAGCTGCTGGACCTGGATGTTCCCGGGAGTGCCAAGGTAGGGCGCGCTCGGAGAGGCTGCTCTGGGTCCTCCCTCCTCAGGAAGGGGCTGCTGGGGAAGATCCAGCTGTTGGATATGGAATTGGGTGGGATCAGGCTAAAACTGAGGTGGTTGCTGCTCTTCTGCTGCCACACCACTGGGAACTCCCCAGCTCAGTCAGTGTCAGCTTGATCCCGAGGGAAGGTCGACTTCACTTGGTTGCAAATCCAGAGCTGGATTTGGGAGACAAGGGCAGGGAGGTGACACTCCCTTTAAACACAGTCTGGGTGACTGTATTTGGCTGACTGCCCTCCCCTGCTGCCACCACGGGCAGTGTCCTCTCCTGGCCACCAGGATGTGTCACTGTGTGGGTGTCAACGGCCCCTTGGAACTGGGGCCAGTTTGTAAAGTGGCACTGCTGGTTTTTATAAATCCCTTGGGATTACACGGTGCAAAACACTGGAGCTGGAGAGCAGGAGAATGCTCATGTCAATCTAACCTTCATTCTTAGGGTGTTGTGGGTCAGTAATTCACAACTGTCAGTGTTGCAGGTACAAATCCTGGTAATTACCAGCCTCATTTGCCAGAATGATATTTCCCTTAAAACCCCAAAGCGAGGCCATTGTTGTTAAACTTAGAAAATAAAATGAGTGGGTTTTTTCCTCCAAACCACCACGAAGCAGCCTGAGTGCTCTGAGCAGGGAAGTTCATCAGTTACTCAGTACAGGGACAATTTTGTGGGCATGTCAGCAGAACAGGACTGAAAATATCACATCTAAGTGCAGCCACCCTACATGTATCCTCCTGAAAGTTAATTTCCTTTATAAACAAGATATGTTTGTATGCTGTCAAGGATGCCAGTACAAATGCCAGCCAGCTAGGTCTGCCAAAAGTGCTATTTTCTAGGAGTGCTCTTAGAAGTAAGCATAGCAGTAACAGAATTCCAAGGAAGAAACAGCTTTTTTCCTCTTGTTTTACAGGTTGGTTCCTTGCATGACATCGTTGGTCCTGCTGGAGCTGTTTAAAGTAGTTGACATTCCCTTCTCCATAGCAAACAGCAGGAAAGACTTCAACTGTCATAAACTGAACATAAACTGTTCATCCTTTTGCAATCATTACAGTTTCTCTTTGCAACCACACTGAGCTTCTTTCAAAAGCCCCAGATTTTCCCTGGAAGTCCCCCTCGTTGGACAAACAGTGTTAACACATGGATGGCCTTCTCTGTAATACACATAATGGAAAGGTCTCTGCAGTCTTTTCTCCTTTGGTCTTTATCCCCTTCTCTTTTTTTTCCCCAAGATTTCTCCTTGGGTTATCAAACCCAAAAATCACCTCCATGATACCAACCTCCCTGGATGCATCTGTACCTTCCCTGTGACACCATCCAGTAAATAAATGGAATTTCATCAGCTCCATCTCATCCAACAACCCAGCACTGAAGGTGAATGCTGGGTTTGAATGACATCAGGCACTCCAAGACTGATCACCCCACGCCAGGCACAAGTAGAGACCAACCTTTCAACCTCTGACAAATTTGGATAGTGGAACATTGCAGTTTAAAGTCACTCTGATGCTGTTCCAACAGCTCCTCACGTGGATAACAGTGAGGCCTTGGGGCAGGGACTGGTTGTGCAGCCCCAGATGTGTTTTGTGGGCTCCCACCACCTCCCCCTGCCCACCCCAGCAGCTGGAGGCTGCAGGGAACTTGCTCAGCCTGGATGCTGGTTGGAAGCAGGCTGTGTTTCACTGCCTAGGCTGGATTTTGGGGGGCAGAGCAGAAGAAACAGGAAAAAAAAAGATTTTCAGGGCCTCCCTGCCCACAGAAAATAAGGAGCATCTCCACAGAGGAGGGACTGAGCACAAGCTGGGGCCCAGTGAGCACATTACATATGGAGATGGGTATTTTATAGATCCAGAACATTCAGCCTCTCTCATTACCCTGACAATAAAGGTCCAACATTTAAACACATCACTGAAGTTAAGGACCATTTGTGATGCATTAACATTCACTTCCTTCTGTGTGCTGCACATCTGACAGAGAACATGCAAACCTACCCCGACATCAAATTAATCTTTGTGCACTTCAAAGAAAGACACTCATTAAGGTGAATCATGTGTTAATCATTATTACAAATCTGAACAAAATACGCCATGTATTTTCCATCATCTGTTTGCTTACTGATGCTACAGCTGCAAAACAAGCTTTCTGTCAAGGCTGTAACACATCATAACCCACCCTGCACACAGTTAAAACTAATTACCTGGAACATTATGGTGCTGGAAAACCCTTGTGGTGCTAGGAAGGGCTCAAGATCTCCAAAGTTCCTCGTGTATTTCGTCCTTGAACATGGAATTTCCCACCTCTTCACTGACAAATTTCCTCCTTAAGGCATTTTATTGCAAGAAATTTTTATAGCTCAGAGCAACTTCAGCCAACAACACCCCAAGCATTAGGAAGGGGCTGCATTTGTAACCAACTTACTGATGTCTGGTCCCAGAACAGCTCTGTGGTGCTCTGGTGGAGCCACTTCTGTCTTTCAGGTGTTACCAAAATCAAAGGATGGCCAGGATGATGACCTTTAAAGCCATCTCCCCCTCTTTCCTTCCTATGCCTTTTTGGACAAGGGCCACAACCACAGCCCTCACAGCCCCCAAACCCCCTCAACACCAGATTTTCTCAGGAGTTCCTGGCACTGGCAGGTTTTTCCCCCAAGCATCCTCAGTCACCAGCCTGGCAAGTGAACAAGGCAGGGGAATGAAGAGGTGCACAACTGCAGAGATCCCCTTTTCTTTTGGCTCACTAACACAAAAAGGCCCAGTTTTGCTTAAACTGTGAAGACAGGCAGGACTGGGCAGCCAGCTCAGCTCAGACTGACACAAACCCATTATCTCCACATCATAAACATCCTCCTGCTCCGCAGAACGCACATTAACAGCACCCACCTAAGCGCACACACCATAAACACGTTATACCTCGGCTGTTCCCGGGAAAGCAGTTACCTATTCTTAAAAAAGTCTTTTAACACCCGACTGAGATCCCAAAGCACTTCAGACATGAGCGGAAACGAGCGATTAAGTTGTTTTTAGCAAACACGGAGCCACCCCGAGAAGGAGCCGTTGCCCGGTGGAGCGCAGGGGCCGCGGGTATAAATGGGAATGTTCCAGCACAACCCCGCACCCGGGCACCAAGAACCCCGGGCAGCATGAGGGGCACGGCGCTGGCACTGGGCTGCCTCGCCCTCCTGGTGGTGGCCCAGGAGGGAGAAGGGGAAGGGAACACGGTGAGGCTCTGTGGGAGAGACTTTGTCAGAGCCGTGGTGTTCACCTGCGGCGGCTCCCGCTGGAAAAGGCGCTGGACTGATTCTCCCGAGCTGCTGGGTGAGTACTGATGGAAGCGCCGCAGGCTCATCCCCGCTGCATCCAGCTCCAAGGGGACCGGGAAGCAGCACATCCCCTGCCCTCTGCTCCCTCCGTAGCTCCGGCACCAGCAGCACGGGCTGCGCTGGGAGACGGCGAGTGCAGCGCCGCAGCTCCACGTGTTCCCGCTCCTTGCAGCCTGGCTTAGCTCCATCTGCTATTTTGCTAAAGAAAAAACACTGCTAAAGAAAAAAGATCTTCCAAGTCCACCTGAGGAAGAGGAGTTAAGCCAAGGCTATCGCTGAAAATCCCTCTGCAATTTCATTGCAAATGCTACAAGGAGCTTTGCTGCAGGCAGTGCAAGTGTCTTACTGCTGCCTTCGTTTTCCCCACTAGAAACCAGAAACTTTAGCATAACTTTAGAATATTATAATTAAAGCATGTTGAACATTTGCAATTTCAGAGTCTTCACATGCTGTCGTATATATTTATACTTATTAGCACATTTTTGGATAGTCAGAAAATTCAGCCATTACATTTATTGTTACAAATCTGTACTCTGACAGATTCAAATAAATAGAAAACAAGAAACTAACTGAGACAGATGACAGGAACAGAGACTTCCTGCACTTCCCACATCTGCATATTTGGATAATTCTCTTGTAGCAGCAGGTCTAAACAAATACAAAAAGTGATGCCACCCACAGCACCTTCTGCAAGAGTCTGGTGCTAAACTAAGTGAGAACTACTACACTTTACAACCTCCCCAAGGCAGTGCCCAGCTGTACTAAGGGGTTTAAAAAGCAGCTGCACTGTGAGTGTAATTTCAGGGGGAACACCCAGAACATTTGAAATAGTGATGCCTTAATGTTAAACCTCATTTCAGGCAGCTCCAGGTTAATGTGCCAGTCAAGTGCCACTGACACATCTAACCACAGTTTTTCCCTTTGAAGCAAATATATCAGACTGGTAAGGCAACAAAGAACACTCCTACATATAAATCTATGAATTACTGGGTTTATAAACACATTGATCCCAGACTGAGTCCCTGTTTAAATGACAAGTCAGTGATCTGGTACATCAGAACACGGAGGGTAACACTGTCAGCTCCCTGGCTGTAGGTCAGTCTTTCTAGGAAAGATAAATACTAGAAATTACTCATGTTTCCATGACTTCTAACTTAGAGCTTCTCACTTTTCTGCGACAGATAATGAAAATCCCCAGCCTTTCCCACCCAGCAGTGACACCGACTCAACCTACACAGCCCAGAACGTGGGGACCTACAGCAGAGAAAGCCACGGGGTCAAGTCTGAGCCACAGCAAGACTTAGAACACACCAGCAAAAAGCCTGTGCTGAGCAAACGTGAGGCAGCTGAGCTACTCACCACATCCTGCTGCAATGTGGGCTGCAGCAGGAGAGAGATCAGCTCCCTGTGCTGACACGGGGCTGCTGAGCCTCAGTCGCAGCTTCCACACAATAAAATAATCATGAGCTAAACCACAATTAGTTCACTTGTGTTCTTTAATTGTAGCTTTGTCCTTCTGAGTGTTAAATGTCAGAGGGCACACCAGCAAGGGGCTGCAGTGACAGGTCAGGCTGACTGGATCTCATAGTGTTTAGGGTTAAACTTAGTCATGAGTACAAGTATTTCTACTGTTCTAGTTTCAGCTTCACAAGTAAAATGTAATAAGCAATTTATGCTAGATTTGTTCTCTTACTCAGGGAAATCCAACAGCAGGTTTCAGCTGGGAAAGAGGGGTAGCAAAAATCTGGTTCAGAATCAGAGCAAGGCACAGAAAGCTCTGTCACACTGCAAGGACAGCCAGACCCCACCCCAGTGGGGAGCAGCTGCACTGGGAGAAAACTGGGACCACCAGCACCAGCTCCAAAGCTGGGCACGAAAAATCCATGGTTTATTTCCTAATCCAGCTGCTTCCAACATTTCCCCAAAGTCCACCTTAACAGACAGTTAATTTGCACCCAGGGAGACTGGAAATACACTTCTGACTGAGGGCTGTACTGCCTCTCTGATCGAGGCAAATACTGGCTGAGAACTCCAGTTTAAATTTATTATTCTAGAGTCAAACACCTTCAGAAGAAGGTCTCAGATATGTCAGATTTATGTACTCTGAACATGGTATCATTTAAAGACAATTTTCACTTGATTTCAAATACTGGTTTCCTTCCTACCTGGAGAGGGACTGACAAAGGCATCAAGTGATAGGAAAAGGGGGAATGATATTAAAATAAAAGAGACCAGGGTTAGATTGGAAATTGGGAAAAAATTCTTCCCTGTGAGGGTGGGGAGGCCCTGGCACAGGTTGCCCAGAGAAGCTGTGGCTGCCCCTGGATCCCTGGAAGTGTCCAAGGCCAGGTTGGAGCCACCTGGGACAGTGGAAGGTGTCCCTGCCCATGGCAGGGGGGTGGGAAGAGCTGAGCTTTTCCTTTCCAGGTAAAGTTCTGACAGCAGCAAGAATCGGGTGCAAAACAGTGTGACAGAATCACTTCATAGAGAAAGCTCTGGGAAACAGCTAATTACAGTCACCCAAAGGCTCACAGTAACCACATTTCAAACCAGGTGAGAGTACTTAGGTCCTTCACAGAATGTTTTCAACAACAGAAACAGGAAGAGTTGGGCTGAATCTATTCCTCTTGCTGTTAAACTTGATTACCTCCCTATTCAAAATACACACCGTAGACATTTGCAACAGCAAACAGTGAAGTGTTCTTGAACACGTATGAAGAGAAGGTGTCACTCAAAGGATCCCACAGGCACCTGCTCCCAATCTGGATGCTCTGCTCATCCAGCTGCCCAATATGTGTCACCACCACGATCTTGTACCTCGGGATCACAAGGTCTTTCACCCGTGCTTTAACCACCTGCAGGAGAAAAATGAGTTTAGTCCTTGTGGTCAAAGATGGGGACAGACTTTTCGCAGGGCATGTAGTGATAGGACAGGGGGGAATGGTATTAAACCGAAAGAAGGCAGGTTTAGGTGGGATATTGGGAAGGAATTGTTGGCTGTGAGGGTGGGGAGGCCCTGGCACAGAGAAGCTGTGGCTGCCCCATCCCTGGAAGTGTCCAAGGTCAGGTTGGAGCAGCCTGGGATAGTGGAAGGTGTCCCTGCCCGTGGCAGGGCTGTGGGAAGAGCTGAGCCCTTCCAACCCTTCTGTAAATCTATTAATTAACTCGTATATACCTGCACCCCCTCAGAGCAACTCCTGGGGCACCTTGACAGCTTCCTCCAGCCTTTATTTTACACTTCACAGGTATTTTTGGGCTTATCTGGGGAGCTCCTCAGCAGCCACCTCCCTGACACTCCCCATGGAGCCATGAGGGGAAAACGTCCACCCCCTCCCTCCTACCTCAGCGATATCCTTCGCCACCTCCCTGCACCGTGCCGGCTCGTAGCGCTGCTCCCTCAGGTAACTCCCCACCACATCCCTCAGGATCTCATCCACCGCCGCCACCGGGAAGCGCTTGGAAGGACCTGTGAGGTAAAGCTCGGGTTTATGGGGGAAAACCTGCCGCGCCAAAGGCGTTTTGGAGGTGCAGTCGTCCCCAGACCCACTAGAGCGGGGGTCTCTTATGGCCCCGCCACCCTCCATCCCCCTCAGCCCTGAGGGGAGGCGGAAGGGCGGCCACCAGTGCCGCCCTGCGGCCGCCGGGAATCCACCGCCGAATTCCCGGCCCCGCCATTCCCGGGCCCCGCATTCCCGACTCCCCTCCTCTGTCCTCGGAGCTCCGAGGGGTCCCCACAGCTTCCACAGGTCACTGTGTGTCCCTATAACCTCCCACATGTGCCCTCGGCTCCCACAGGTCACCGCAGCTTCCATAGGTCCCGGTGTCCCCACAGACCTCCATGGCTCCCACAGGTCTCCACAGGTCCCTGCATGTCTCCACGACTTCCACATGTCCCCTCAGGTCCCTACAGCCCCCACAGACCTCCATGGCTCCCACAGGACCCCACAGCTCCACAGGGTCCCTGTGTGTCCCCATGGCTTCCACATACCCCTACAGTTCCCTCAGGTTCTCATCACAGGTGCCCATGGCTTCCACAGGGCCCTGTATTTCCTTATGGCTTCCACAGGTTTCCCACTGCTTCCACATATCCCTGCAACCCCTCTAGGCCCGCACAGCTTCCACAGATCCCTGTGTGTCCCTACAGCCCCCATAGGTGCCCATGGCTACCACAGGTCCCCCCAGCTTCCACAGATCCCTGTATATCCCCATGGCTTTCACAGATCCCTACAGTCTCCAAAGGTCCCCACAGCCCCCACAGGTCCCCACAGCTTCCACAGGTCCCAGTGTCCCCTTACAGCCCCCACAGATCCCCACAGCTTCCACAGTTCCTGGGATCTCCTTACAGCCCCCACATCTCCCCACAGTTTCCACAATTCCTAGTATCTCCTTACAGCCCCCACATCTCCTCACAGCTTCCACAATTCCTGGGATCCCCTTACAGCCCCCACAAACCCCCACAGCTTCCACAATTCCCAGGATCTCCTTACAGCTTCCACAGATCCCTGTATATCCCCATGGCTTTCACAGATCCCTACAGTCTCCAAAGGTCCCCACAGCCCCCACAGGTCCCCACAGCTTCCACAGGTCCCAGTGTCCCCTTACAGCCCCCACAGATCCCCACA
>WEIV01028659.1:87640-147906 GCA_013390005.1 Calyptomena viridis | reverse complement strand
CCCGGATCTCCTCCCAGCCCCCCCAGATCCCCACACGTCCCACAATTCCTGGGATCTCCTTACAGCCCCCAAAGATCCCCACAGCTTCCACAATTCCTGGGATCTCCTTACAGCCCCCACAGGTCCCTGCGTGTCTCCATGATTTCCACATGTCCCCACAGCTCCGGCTCCTCTGCACATAGAAGCAAATCTCACTCAGAAAAAGTAATGTTTTACTGATTTTTGTTTATTTTCAAGGAAAAAAAATAATAATCACATTTAAATTGCAACTCAATTGGGTATTTAACGTGGTTTTTATGTATAATTAATAAACTTTGTCCTGACGTGGGGATTTATTTGTCACAACGTTATGCATGGTAAATAATTGCATATTTGAGATTTGGTAAAATGGGTGACGGGGAGGATGGAGGAGAGACATTTATAAAAAACAGTATTTACAAAAATGATATCCACATAGTCGTACTCTAATCTATAAGGCAAGTAACATTTAAAATATGTTGTTTCATGATTATCTTCAACAAGTCAATACAACACATTCATATTACCAGTGGTCAAATACAAAGCTTCGCTGCAGTAGTCCCTGTGCAACAAACCTGTATGTCTTTTACAGTTTTTTTTTATCTCTGAGAACAGTAGGAAAGCAGCAAAGTTTTCATCACAGACTAAGCAGTACCTAGGCCATCGTAGACTAAAGGTATAATATATCTCATTGCACGTTTAGGCAAAAAAGGCCAGCCATTCATTAACTTATTTAACTTAAATCTGAAAAATAGACCTGTGTATCTTAATCCACAAATATTTATAAACATTTTATACATGAGGGAGTTCATAAAATGATATAGGGTGAGACCTGGGGAAATCTGATTCACTGCTGGGGTGTCCTGGTGGGGTTTTCTTGTATCCTGTGCCACCCACCCACCAGCCCTGGCTGCAGGAATGGTGTCTTACACCACATTCCAACTGGATTCCTCACTCAGACCATGACCAACATCTCCATATGTTTTATATCATCAGCCAGGTGATTTCACCAACCTTAAGGCATTTGGGAGCAGGAAACCCCATCCCTGCATGGATGGGGAACCCCACAGCAGGATGGCACATCCACTGGGATTCCAGTTGTGCCCAGAAAAATAAGGATTTCTAATGGAGGAACAAGGTATCCCAAATGCCTCATTAAAACCTGGGGTGTTCCACCACATCCTGCATGGCCTGTGCTTGTCTGAAAACCCTGGAAGAGCAGCACCACACTAACATGTCCCCTAAAGGGACAGGGAAGGCAGGAGTGGCACATTCCTGCAAATCTTTCCCTAGCCTTGCAGTGAAACAAGAATTAAAATCCTGATTGAAATAAGAACTAAAATCCTGATTATCATAAAGCCTTCCTGGCTCTGCAAGGATTACTTTCCTTGGGAAATTGTGAGAAAAAGAAGAACAAAAGAATTCTGGCTATGAAAGGAAATCTTTGAGGCAGTAATTTCGTACTAGGAAAGTAAGACATTGTGATGTTACATATAAAATATGTCAAGCTCCAAAATTATGTGTTTTAACCAAGGTATTTTCACATAAGCCCAACAAAAGAGTAGGGGAAAAAACCTCTCTCCATACTCAGTGTATCGAAGTGGTTTTTCTCATGTAGCTGTTGGGTGTTTGGGTAGCAAATCCATGGGCTGTACTTCAAAAAAAAAAAATTGGAATGGAGCAGGAGGTCTGAATGTTTTTAGTAAAAGATATTTGACTCTCTCTTAGGTCATTTAAAAATCTGTCACCTTTTCAGTGCACTCCAGCCTTTTAAAATTACTTCTGCTGGAAGAAAGGGAAGTGGTGACTCTTTACTTGTCCTGGAGGAATCTCAGGTGGCTGCAGCCTCCTTTTCCCATCCCCTTCCTGCCTGGCAAAAACGGGATGTCATTCCAACAGAAACTTCTTGGTTTTCCCACTTATGTTTTAAAAAACCTCTAACAGATAAAACCTGAAAGAGCAGATCAAAGACAAATGAATTTAACTTGAAAAATAAAATGAAATACTGGATAACAGCAAAAATAAGAGGAAGTTTTAAACAGAGGAGTGATATTTATGAACAAATGCAGGCACTAAATGAAAAGCTCATTATTTGGTAATATTTCAGACTATCGAGCGATTTCATAATTATTAAGAAATATTGTTAAAGTAGAAAATTGGTCTGAAAGGTCTCCTGTGAGGAGCACCATAAGCTGGCTGAGAATCCTGACTGTCTGCAACAAACAGGAGAAAAATTGCAAAAAAATTAATTTCCTGCTCCTAACATCTAAAACCCCAAGTCTGCAGGTGTCCATGAGGAAAAACCTTCCTGCTCCATCAGCAGGACTTTGACCCTGCAGGTGTGGGCTGCCGAATTCCCAGGGGAAAATTTCTTTGGGGGAGGTTGTTGAGGACACAGTCTAAAGGGAAAGGTCCATGGGAGTAACTGAGCTAAAGCCTTTCTGTGCATAAATCCACATATTTATTATGTAGTGCCTCCTTTATTTGTCCTTTTGTCCACTGGGATAGATGTGAGTGCTGCTGAGCTCAGGGCAGTGCTGGGCAGTGCCCCCTTTCCAGCCAAGGACCTGCTGGAGCACAAACTGGGAAACAGTGGCCATGATTCCCTCTAGGAATGCTCCAAGGGCTGGAGCCCCTGTGCTCTGGAGCCAGGCTGGGAGAGCTGGGAATGTTCCCCTGGAGAAGGGAAGGATCCAGGGAGAGCTTGGAGCCCCTGGCAGAGCCTAAAGGGGCTCCAGGAGAGCTGGAGAGGGACTGGGGACAAGGGCTGGAGGGACAGGACACAGGGAATGGCTTCCCACTGCCAGAGGGCAGGGAGAGATGGGATATTGGGAAGGAATTCTTCCTTATGAGGGATAAACATCCCTATACTTTCTTCTCTTTGATGCTCTAAATTTAAATGTGATACATCCCAAGCTGCTGCCCCATAACCTTTTCCTTCTGAGACTTTCTCAAAGACTTTGGACTTGGGAACACACCAGGTCTGTTCCCCACATGGGGTAAAACACTGGGGTGCCACGTTTGTACCTGCAAGAAGACAAACACCCAACAAAACCAGCATCCCTGGGGCTCTCTGCTAAAACACTATCCAAAAAAACTGGCAAAAGCAGAATGGAAGGAACCTGTCCCAAACCACTGGGTTTGGTCCCAGGGTCGTGGGTTTGGTGTCACCTGCCCATGGCTGGAGGGGACAGTGTGGTGGAAGTGTGGTGGCACATCAGGCACAGCCAATTCCCCCCAGCAAGGACACAGGACTGTCCCATCTCTCCACCCAGGCCATGGGAATTGCATCCCAAAGAAGTGACCTCTGAGTTGTGCCACAGCACAAATGGGATGAGCTTGGGAGCTTTGGGTTATGGGTTTTTCTGTTTAAAACCCAGTGCTAATGTAAACACCTTGTCTTTCAAATGAAATATAAAGTCAAATCTCTATGTTCTGGTAATATTTACATTATAACCCCTTATTTTCAGGCCTATGCCATAGATGTCTTTTGAAAGGATGAGTTTGTAACAGTTGTACACAGCATGAACTAACGATGCACAAACTGATTCTTAGGGTTTGCCCTGCATTCCTGTGGCAGAAAGGGGTGGGTTACACACTTTATACATATTTCCAGTTCAGGGGGAAAATCATTAATGGACTGGAATGCTCCATCCAGGAGCACTGGTGAGTGTACTTCCAAAATCTGCTAAAATGTGGGAAGTTGCAGGACTGAATTGTGCTTTATCTTCCCCGTTGCTGCCTTTTGTGAACACACACACAACTCACCCCTCAATCATACAAATCTCAGTCTGGGTGTCACCCCAGACCTGGAATAGCTCCAGATTTCCTTATTTTCTTTTAAGATGGACACAGATCTGTTTTCCTATGTTGTTCCAACCTGCTCTGTGAGCAAGCACTTCCCAACACGCCCAGTCTAAGTTTTCCAACACAAATGCACAAGCCTAATCCTGGCAACATTTATGACTCTAAAATTTGTCCTCTCAATAAGCCCTATTTGTCATCTCACACATTCCCAAAGTCCCCAGCACCGAGTTCAGCAAAGCTCCTGTGCTCCCTGTACATCTAAACTGCAACAGCTTTTAATTTCCCAAAGATCCCTTCTTTTTTTTTTTCCCAATATTGCCAAATTCTCTTATTAAACAAGCTCCACATCTCAGCAGATGCTGTGCCATTGATGCCACCAATGTTGTCACCATGTTGCCAGAAGTAGGATGAGACCAATGTCAATGAGATCCCAAATGCTGCACAGGGATGAGCAGCAGGACACCAGTTCCCAGGGAAAACACCAAGACACTTTTTGTCTCAGGGGACATTTTTTGTCCCCTGGCCTTCAGTTTAGAGCTTCTGTTTTCCCATTTCCACAAGAAAGCTGCTCCCAAATGATGGTGAGGCTCTGCTGCATTTTGGCACTTCCCTGTGCTGCTCATGCTCCCTGGGGAATTGTTTCCCAGTGCTTTTCCATACACACTTTCCTGCCTTAGTGGTAAAATGGAAACGTGCTGGGGTGGCTCCAGGTCTTTAAAGCATTTTCTAGACCCACAGGGCTTTCAGAAATGGGGAGAAAAGGCAGAAAAAGAGAGCAAAGGAATGTAAAAATGCAACTGAACATCTGGAGGCTGCTGGGAAAACGTATCCTGAAAAACAGCAGGAGCATTTCCTGGCAGTGCCATGAGCTCAGATTTACCACCCAGTGTCTTTGCTGCTTATTTTCTTCTCTGAATCCCTGCCAAATATATGGACACAGGGCAAAGAAAAGCACTGGTCACCTGAAGCTGCCAGGACTCCTGACAGGGAATCTGTGACAGAACATGGGGCAGCTTGGAAATTTGGACTTAATATTCCTTGTAGAAGTGAGATTTTTTTTTTTCCTGGGAGACTGCACTAGGAACCTCCACCTTTACAGCAATATTTCCTGGAGTTAAACCAGCTGAACCTGAAGATTGAGCTTTCTATTCATGGCTGTGAGACGTACTAAGGACTGAAGGAAAAGTTAATCAGCATGTGGGTTCTACTGAACTCTTTGATGAGGCACCCCCTTCATAACAGCTACCAGTATTGTATTTAAATTGTATATATTGACAAAATGTAATCTACCTCTGTAAGCATTGTGCCATTCAACAGTACTACTATTAGATTTATATACCACAGTTTAAATTACATCCATTTCATGAATGGTAAAAGGCTAAAACTCAAGTGTCTAACTGCCAAAATACAGCCTTACTGGAATGAGTACAATTTACAAATACAATAATTACATTTTAAAACCATTAACAATGTTACATCTAGAAGTAAATACTGTAGGACTGGTCAAGACGGTGTTTTCCAAGGAAAAAAAAATGCTGAAAGTTGTCGACACTTCCAACAGAAATGTCCCGAGTGCAGGATTTAGTTCATTTTCCTTAAACTGTAATTAAAACCCGTTCCACGCACAGCAGTCCTGGGGTATTTTCCATAGTATTTTCCATAGACTTGCATAAGCTTCCATCAGTTATCGGCCAAGTATTTACCTAAAAACGGGATCAGAAATCAGCTGTGGGGAGGGAGCAGCCCCAGTTCCTGGGGGATGGTTGTCCATCCCCACCAGCACTGCTCCCACTGGGAAAATCCTTGTATTTCTGGGCAGCAAGGGAATACAAGGGAAATCCTGGTATTTCTCTGCAGGAAGGTAATACAAGGGAGAAATCCTTGTATTTCTGTGCAGCAAAGTAATACAATGGGAAAATCCTTGTATTTCTGTGCAGCAAAGTAATACAATGGGAAAATCCTTATATTTCTCTGCAGCAAAGTAATACAAGGGAAAAATCCTTTTATTTCTCTGCAGCAAAGTAATACAAGGGAAAAATCCTTGTATTTGCAGCAGAGGGGCAAAAGCTCTTCCTGGAGATTCCCTGGACATCCCAGACCTTGCCTTTCATGCAGGAACCCCCGGAGCAGAAAAGACCCTGTGAAATTCAAGGCTCCCAAGAGTGGCCACAGGATTTACTTCCCACAAAGGAGCTGTTGCCCCTCTCTCCCCACCAGCCCCATCGCCACGAGCTGCAGCAGCAGCTCTGGGTGAGCAGCCAACAACACCCAGCATTCCCAGCATCCCAGCCCAGCCAGAGGGGACCTTCGGGGACAGCGCCATCCCCAGAGGAGGCGTTGGGGAAGGACCTACCTGCTGCAAACCTCTTCTTGATGAGGGAGAAGCGGTAGCCGGCGCCCACGAGCTCGATGTCACAGCTGGACAGGGTGCTGCCCTCGCTGGTGAACTGCACGGCCAGCGGGGCCGGGCTGCTCGGCCCCTCTGCCAGCTGGAACCGGGCCAGCAGAGAGCCCACACCTGCAAGGGAAGGGCCACAAACACCCCCGTGAGCCTGGGGAGGCACACGGAGCATCCCAGGGCTGGGTTTGCCAGCAAAGCTCTCTAACAGCTTCATAGCTGTCTTATATTGGTACCGCGATGTAGGGGAGATATTGAGCCATTGGAGGGTGTTCAAAGGAGGGGACAGAGATGGGGGTTTGGGGAGGGTTTTGAGGGGAAGGGTGTGAGGAGCAGTGAGGGCACTGGGTGTGTTCAGGGGGAGAAGAGGAGCCTGAGGGGAGAGACCTCATTGCAGGGACAAGTCCCTGGGCAGGGGCAGAGGAGGGGCAGGGACTGAGCTCTGCTCTGGGGGACCAGGGCCAGGAGGCAGGGAATGGCTGGAGTTGTGTCAGGGCAGGGGGAGGTTGGAGCTCAGGATGCAGGGAATGGCTGGAGTTGTGTCAGGGCAGGGGGAGGTTGGAGCTCAGCACCAGGTTGTTCTTTGCCCACAGGGTGGGTGGGCACTGCCCAGGCTCCCCAGGGCAGTGGGCACAGCCCCAAGGCTGCCAGAGCTCCAGGAGGGCTGGGATGATCCTCTGGGACACAGGGAATGACTCTTGGGATGGGGCTGTGCAGGGCTGAGGGTTGGACTGGATGATCCCTGTGGATCCATCCAGCTCAGCACATCCTGGGATTCTCTGAGATGCTGAAAGCACCACAAGCAAAGCCCACCCCCACAAAGGTACCCAACCCACCAGCATCCCTGGGGTGGGGGGAAAACCCCCCTCATCCTCCCAGCAGAATTTGACTTTTCAGACACCCCAGTGACACTGAGCAGCCGAGCACGGGGGTTACACATGGAAAAGCCACCTTGGAAGACTGTGGTCACCTCAACAGGGACACAACACCTTCAAATCCAGAAGGTCAATGGACAAAGGACTTGGCAAACCAGCCCATCCAAACCTGGTGTGTTAATACCCTTCTGTGATGCCAATTCAGTTGGCAAAGCAGCACTGGTGGCACATAGCCCTGCTTTTCTAAGCTCAGCTTTAAATAGCATTCTCCCCTGCAAGCACCAGCAGGAATCTGTGTCTGGGCTTGTGTGCCGGCACAAGAAACGGGTCAGTGTCTGATTTAAGGATTCAGAGTTAATTCCATGCATATTTGCAGGATTACCTCCATTTTCCGACTTCTGAGAGATATCAGGGATCTTCCATAATATCCTTTGCTGCTCTGCATTCCTAAAAACACATGAAGAAGAGCATTTCTGTAGGAAACAAGAAATTGCCAAGGAGTCATTTGGATTTTTTAAAGGCTGCATTGGCTGGAGGTGGGGAGGGAACTGCTCCAGTGCTGCTTTGTGGAGCTGCAATTCTGGGAGCTTGGATTTGGGTTTGGCCTGCTGGGGTAGTGGCTGGACTTGATAGTCTTAGAAGGCTTTTCCAACCAATATAATTCTATGATTGTATGAGCTGAGCAGGGAAATGCTGTTCCAGGTGACCAATGTGCAGGAGGAAAGGCTGTGCCCTGCTGGAAATGTATAGGATCACAGAATCCCAGACTGGTTTGGTTGGAAGGGACCTTAAAGCTCATCTGTCATAAGCAGGGACACCTTCCACTGTCCCAGGTGGCTCCAACCTGGCCTTGGAGACTTCCAGAGATCCAGGGGCAGCCACAGCTTCTCTGGGCAACTGTGCCCGTGCTATGGCAGCAATGGCCACGGATCCCTCTGAGCCCTGGATAAAGCAGCCAAGACACAACCTAAGGACTGATGCTGTGCTGCCTGCACACATGCATTCATCTCTGACCATTTCCTAGTGGGAATGGCAATTAAAAATAAATCCCAGTGGGGCTGCAGGCTTCCTCCTGCAAGAGGAGAGCAGGTTTGGGTCCCCAGTGTGCCCCCTGCTCCCACCCACAGACCC
This sequence comes from Calyptomena viridis, assembly GCA_013390005.1. Lineage (NCBI taxonomy): Eukaryota > Metazoa > Chordata > Aves > Passeriformes > Eurylaimidae > Calyptomena > Calyptomena viridis. The sequence continues at coordinate 139,677 of WEIV01028659.1, read as the reverse complement.
TCCTCAAGCAGCTCCTGCAGGGCCACAGCAGAGAGAGGGAAGGAGCTCAATCCCTACCAGACAGCAGGAGGAAGCACAGCTTGAAGTTTGGTTACTCCTCCATCGACGGGGACGAGGAACTGGACGTTGTTTAGAGCTACTGGTGTGGTCATTGCCTCTGTATTGTATTTGTAGTCGATGCGGAGGTCAGTGCTTGCAGGGTCACACCGCCAGCTCACTGCAAGGTTTAATGGAGTAGACTGAATACCCTGGGCAGATACCTTCCAAAATGACAGAAAAAACATTTAGTTTCCATAGGGCTGAAGGGAGAAATCCCGTTTTACAGACGCGCTCATCGCATTTGGTCTCAGAGGAGGCAATACCTTGTACTCCCACCGAAACCTCATACTGGGCTCAAAGCCAGACAAACTAGTGCCACACAGAAGGGACTAGTGGGATAACATGCCCCCACCTCACGTTAGCTCCACTCTGCACTAGGGAAACACCACCTTTTACATCTATAACTCAGCACACTTTTTTTTTTTTTTTTTGGCACGGTTTTATCTTACAAAAAAACCCCTACCTGGTATTTGAGCATATCCACATTGTAATAGGTGGCTTGTGGTTTCTGTTCCGATACCTTCTTTAGGTGAGTCATCAGATTTGGCATGTTGACCCAGAACTCCTTCGAGTTGGAGTCATTCTGCACGTTGTCACTGCACAGAGGGAGAATTAACCCTTCACATAACCCGCCTTGGCAGGAGGAAGCTGTTCCACAAAGCACTTGGGACAGCAGCACCAGCCAGCAGCTGGGACTGCACTCAATCCCACATCTATGGGAATACTGATTCCCTCCCACGCATCTCCGGCTTGTCCTCAGATGCTTCCGGGGAGGCACAGCAGATGTAACCCACAGGTCGTCTCATTTTGCAAAGAGGAGGTTTAATGAGCAGAGCAAAGGAGGAACCGACCCCATCAAAGCACTTGGCTCCTCAGTGCTGATGCTCTTCTGCCTGGCAAGGGGCTGGGCTCGGAGGGAGAGCTCCGGAAAATATGGAGCTCCAGAGATCAACAGGGCCAAGAACAGGTCCTGCATGTCCCACACCCAAAGCACAAACACAGGCCGAGGGGAGAATGGATTGGGAGCAGCCCCGAGGAGAAGGACTGGGGGTGTTGGTGGATGAGAAGCTCATCATGCCCCAGAAACCCCCCGTGCCCGGGGCTGATCCCCCAGTGTGGGCAGCAGGGGAGGGGGATTCTGCCCCTCAGGTGAGACCCCACCTGCAGAGCTGCTTCAGCCCTGGGAACAACAGCAGAAGAGGAGAAGGCTCTGAGGAGACCTTGGAGCCCCTTCCAGAGCCTAAAGGGGCCCCAGGAGAGCTGGAGAGGGACTTGGGACAAGGGCTGGAGGGACAGGACACAGGGAATGGCTTCCCACTGCCAGAGGGCAGGGAGAGCTGGGATATTGGGAAGGAATTCCTGGCTGGGAGGGTGGGGAGGGGCTGGGCTGGAATTCCCAGAGAAGCTGTGGCTGCCCCTGGATCCCTGGAAGTGTCCAAGGCCAGGTTGGACAGGGCTTGGAGCAACTAAGGAACAAGTCTTGGGATAGTGGAAAGTGTCTCTACTCGTGGCAGGGAGTGGAACTGGATGAGCTGTAAGATCCTTTCCAACCCACCCCATTCTGGGATTCCGTGAAATGCTGAAGGGGCTTGAGTTTCCTTCCCAAAATCAGGGCATGCTTCCAAGGAAGACACCTCAGTCTTCCTTGGAAGACTGTTTTGAAGGAAGACTTCCCTGGAAGACTCGTGTGTTTTTGCAAAGTACCCTCCTATTCTGGAAACCTGCTTTCCCTTGGGGTGCTGCTGAGGTGGGTCCTTACCAGCAGAGGAGCTGGGGGTTTGGCAGGACGTGCTCCAGCCTGTTGTAGTTCAGCACACGGAAGGTGAGCACCGCTGGGCTGGGGTTGTTGGCAAAGTGTCGGGTGATGCCCGCTGGGAAGGACAGCACCATCTCCCCCGTGATCTTCACGATGCACCTGCAGTGCCACACACAGAGACCCAGGGAGGAGGGAACGGGGGCTCAGCAGCAGGAGAGGGTTTGCACCATGGGTGCCCAATACCTCAGGGGGATGAACCTCCGAGAGAGGTCTCAGAGTGAGCACAAACAGCACAAAGGCTGCCCAGCCTGCTAGGGATGGGATTGATGGTCGTGGGGCACCACGGGTGTCCTGACCTGGGATCCCAACCTGCTGCTGAGCCCAGAGCACCTCCTATCCTCCCTTCCCATCCAGCACGATGCTCTCCAAAGCCTTGCCAGCACCCCAAGCCCCTCCCAGGCCCAGAAGCCCCGTGCCAGCCCCCAGACCCCGTTGGGCAGCACCTACTTGTTGGGGTCGGCCCCTTTGAAATAGGCGTTGACGGTCTCCGTGAAGGCGGCGGCGACGGGCAGGGTGTCCTGTGCCCCCATGGTGAGGGGGCTGGGCCCCCGGGACGACCCTGCAACAGAGCAAACACCCCCACTTTGTACCCACGGAGAGGAACCCACCGCTCCCCCCGCTCTGCTGCGGACCCCGGCCTGACTTCATGGGCAAATAAGAACAAAAAAATCCCCCGGGCTTTGGATGAGGCTTTAAAATCGGTTTGAAATCAGCTTTCCCTCCCCTCCAGAAGCAAGCAAAGAACAGGATGGAGGAGCCCCAGGCAGGAGCAGCATGCGGGGCCATGGCCCCCCCGGTGTGGGAGCTGCCACACAGCAGGCTTTGCATGACAGTTTTTGCAGTTGGTCTCTGAGCCCCGGAAAAAGGGGCTGGGGGGTTCCTTGTCTCATCACCGGAGAGCTCAGGCTGCCCGTGGGAAAGTGGGGTGTCAGCAGTCTCCTCCTGGTGCTGCCTGAGCCCCAGTCCGTGGGGAATGCTGCAACACCCCATGTGCCAGGCAGACCCTCTGCACCCCCCTCACCCCACAAAGCCCACGGCATCCCATGGAAAATCTGCAGATCATCAGAAATCTGAAACTACAGAGGCACAGGGTGCCAAGAGAAGCTGTGGCTGCCCCTGGATCCCTGGAAGTGTCCAAGGCCAGGTTGGAGCAACCTGGGGTAGTGGGAAATGTCCCTGCCCATGGACACTTGTAACAAGATATCTTTGAGGTCCTTTCCATCCCAAATCATTCTAGGATTCCATGATAAAAAAGGGAAAAGTTTGCTTTGCTCATGCTGTGCATCCGTGGACACTCATCAGACTAAAATAATCCAGCCCTGCAGGATCACCCACGGATTTATCTTGGCTGGCCAGGAATTCCTGCCTCCAAAAGACATTTGAGGATGAAATCATCACTGCAAGTGCACTTCAGAAGCCCCAAGCAGGCTGGAAATCCTGCATGGGGGACAACATCTCGCTCCCTCTTCCCACCACCAAGGGGAATGTGGGGGGCTGTTGGCACAGCAAAGCCCTCACCTCTTCCCCGTGGAAAATGTACAAAGATTAGTGCCAGGTCACTAGTGCCAGGGTTAGTGCCAGGTCACCCACAAGATGTACAAGGTGCTGATCCTGCAGGCGCCCAAAAAATCCTGGAGAGGTCCCTCCCCTGCCCTGGCACCACCGGTTCAGCCTCGTTTATCTTCTGTAATGCATCATTTAGGAACAGTTTTGTTTATATCACGCTCTACCTCAGGTTAAGCACAAGGATTATTTTGCTCCAAACCAGGAACAGCAAAGGTCTCCAGAGGGGCACCTTACCCAGGGACCCCAACACCCCCTCACTCCGTCACCTTCCTTGCCAGGCTCTGGGTCAGGCGGGTGAAAGAGGGGATGAATCCAGCCTGGAGTTTGTTTGGAACATGCAAGCACGTGCCAGCTCCAGCCAAAGCTGCAGGAATTCCAGTGCCAGCCCAGGAAAGGGCAGCACCTCCGCAGGCAGCGGGGCCAGGGGGAAGCAAAGCGAAATGTGGCACGTTCCTGATGAGCTCCTGCTCTTCTGCTTGGGCTCTCCTCCAAAATTATCCCTTCCCTTCTTCATCTGCTGCTTCCCACCACTGAGAGTAAATGGCAGGGGTTGGGTGCAGGAAATCAGGATTCGTAACATCTCCTGGGGAAAGCACTTCTGTCACTTCAATCACACGCTGGGTTTGGAGATATCCATTGAAAAAAACTGTGGAATTTGCCAACAAGGAGGATTCCTCATTCCCTACCAAGGCATCCTCACATTAATGGATAATCCCAAGTGCTCTCTCTCTCCTAGAGGCACAGATGAGCCCCTCCAGTGATGGGATTTTCTCTCCAATGTCTAATGTACCCTAAAAGGGTGTAAAAAATGGATGTAGCCACACATCTCCCTCTCAGTCAAACATCTTAAGAGGCTCAGGGAATAAGTGATTCCAGCTGCAGCCCAGAATGAGGATGTCAGTGAGTGTATCTGAGTGTTCCAGCACGGGATGGGCAGCTGGAGCATCCCACCCACACACAGCACAAGGCCACACACACGTTAATTAGCCTAACATTCATTATCCTAACGAGCCCAGCGAGGCAGCCTGTGGCTCCCCAAGCCTTCTGCTCCTGAGGCCACAGCCCTGAGCTGTCCCTCGGGATGAACATCCCACTCAGGAGTGGACACATCAGTGCCAGCTCCCCAAAACCACAGGACACACAGATTTCCAGGCTCTGTGACAGAGGGGACAGGCAGGGCCATGAACTGCTGAGGGAAAACACATTTTATATCAATTCCTTCCACAGACACCATTGTTGGGTGATCACAGAGCACATCCTTGCTCCCCACACCCACAGCAAAACATCCCATCCCATCATATTCCCATCACATCCACCCAGAAATACAGATGGGATTCAAAGGCATCACTGCAGGCTGGTTATGGAGGGGGAAACTGGAAGTGACTCCCAGCAGAGAAGCATCAGACTTCTCTCAGGGAAACCTGGAAGGGCTTTAGCTGCCCACGTGCAATCCTTGGCAATAGAACCATTATTCCACTTCCCAGTGGAAGCAGAGTTTAGCCTGGACCCTGTGCTGGGCATGGGATGAGGGGCAGGTGTCTCCCACACCAACATACCTTTTCCCTGATTTCCCATCTCTCATTATCCCTCTGTTTCTTTTCACATATAAGAGATTGTTTTACTCTCCAGAATGAAAAATACTCTGTGCAGGAATAAACAGGCTGGTCTTGTGGATCCCCATCACCAGGCTCAGCTGGGCTGTGGGAATCTCAGCTCATCTGAGCAGCAACAGCAGCAAAACATCCTCATTTCTAATCCAGCTTTGAATAAAAATCATGTGGGTGGAACTGGGGTTCTCAATTCCCTCCACTCTTCCCTTGTGATCCTGTATATTCTTCTCTTAATGGCTTCACGGAATAAATAACTTTTCCCACTAAAGCTTTCACTAAAAAAAGAAAAGTCTAATCTATTTTAAGCATTGGAATGATTTTCCAGAAACTCGAGACAAGTCCAGTTCCCATGGCACACGTCCCCCCCGAATCTGTTCAGTGATTGCTTCAGAACTCATGTTTGGAAACTTTTCATCTGGGCAAATGACCTGATAACAATGGAGAAAACCGATAATCCCAAGTGCTGGAGCTTTGGATCCAGCAATAAGCAGCAGACCAACTTCATTTGCCTTACTTTTCCCTACACAAAAGTGGGAAATAGAGCTGTGGAATAAGGAGAGGGGAGTGCCAGGGATCCTGGTCAGGAGAGCATCACTAAAGCTTTTCACACGTGAACAAACTACCCCATGTTCAGCAAATACACAGATCTTTGCACAAAAATAACCCCAAATCCAGAAGGAATCTCAGGCCTCCCGTGTCCTGAGAGTTCCACATGCCAAACACAGCAGGTCTCCTCTTGCTTCCCTGCAAATGAGCATTGAAGTTTAGCTTTTTTTTTAAAGTTGGACTTAAATATTTAGGGATAAATCAGCAAATCCAGTGTGTGGAGGTGAAAGAGGTCCTTCCTAAGATACGAGAGGAGCCTGGAGGCAGTGCCATACTCCTGCTGCTGTGCTGGCATTCCTGGGACAAACCCACCCCTGCTCCACACCATTCACACTGCCAGAACCAAGTCCAGGAATTCCAAGGCACCATTCCATAACATAAATAGCCAAACCCACAAGGAAACCCCCAGGAGCTGGATGTGCTCACAGTGCTGGTTTGGGCAAAGGGAAGGAGGAAGCACAGAGCAGGAGGGATGAGCAGTGCTGGAATACTCGTGCTGAGGGATAACACTGTCCCTGCTGTCCTCAGCTCTTCCCAGAGCTCCCAAAAACCAGGTGAGAAAGGAAACCCAGGAAGGGTTTTTTGCTGGGAACAGCAAAACTGCAACGAGCAGCAGGAGGAAGTGGTTCCTCCTAGATCTGAGCTGGGAGCTGCTGTTGGAGTGAGGACCATCAGAGGAGGGACTGTTGGAGGGGGGACCTTGGGCCAAGTAAAAAGAAGGAAAAGAAGGAACCAACCCCTCCTGGTAACCACCACCTTGATCCCTGCCTTCTGCTGCTGCTAAGCCACCACTGTCACCAGAATGGGCTTTGCTCCACGATCCCAAGTGGCCTGGCAGTGCCACTCAGCTCCTTGCTGGGAGTCACACATGGGAACAACACTCCGGCATTCCCTGTGCCAGCAGCACCCCCGGCTCAGCCCAGCCCTGCCTGCAACCACCACAACAGCTCCAAAGTGCCTCCTTGGGGATGTAAAGCACCTATCCCTGCTGCAAGCAAACCTCCTGCTTTTCCTTCTGGTTTTAAGAGCAAAACATGACGAGGCTTCCCCCAAAGCCTCGGTGCCCTTGGAGCAGGACTGGCCACCCAGCCACTCCCAGCTCTGCCCTATCCAGCATGTGATGCTCCTTGGAGAACAAGCAACAACTTTTTCCCTTCCCTGCATCCTCCCCAACATGGATTCTCATCCACAATAGGCCCCTAAACTCCCAACACCTCCAACCAGCCACTCCAGCAGCTCAACCTGCTGGTGTTCCAACTCCCCATCCAAAAATCCTGGTGGGAGGTGGGGAGGAGGTCCTGGCTTGGCAGAGAACCCATCACCCCGTGGGTCTTCATTAACAGCACCGTGGTAACGAGCAGCTCGCGAGGGAGAGTAGAGAGAAGCCCTGGTTGACAGAGTCAAGTTCCTCGGCAGTGCCAGCGGTTCCGCTCTCCGGTTTTCACCACAGCCTCCATATGGGAACATTCGGAATGTTCTTTTGGGCTTTGGTTCGTTTGGGTCGGATTTTTTTTTTTCGTTTGTTCGTTTTTTAAATAAATAAACGAGAGATCGTGAGGACAAATGGCACAAATCAAAATTATCGTGGTTGGACTCGTGATGTCATCTAAGCAGCCGTAGCATTTGGCACGGAAAAGCCGGACTGGATGGAGCCTTGGGAGGGAACCCCGGGAGTGAGAGAGCGAGGGAGCGAGTCGTTACCGGGGATGCTGTGCACTACTTACCTTCGAAAGTCAAATAAAACTTTCCTCTGTCAAACCAAACGAGGGAAGGCTGTTCATTCTCTGTATGGCCAGGAGTTGAAGCAGGATGGGAAAGGTTAAGGAGAGGGAGAGAGAAGGACACAGTGTGAGTCACAGAGCAGGTCATTTATCTCGCTACGGGGAGGGGGAGAGGTGCTGCAAGCCGTGCAGGGAGAGGGGCTTTAAACTCGGGCCTTGGCTTAGGGGACAGAAAGCAGAAAGCAAAGCTATGGAAGCCCAGATGGAAGAGTTGTTTTGCTCGGTAAGGAGTTTGGAGGGGTTTTCTTTGGGTTTTTTTGGCTACAGTAGACGAGGCTTGTCGGTTCATGCACTCCATTAGCATGTTCTAACTGCAAACATGCCGTGTCCTCCTCGCCGCCTCCGGCAGCATTCCCGGCGGGATGCTGCTCCACATGCCACACCGGTGTGCACAGTCAGTGACAGTGAAACGGGGTGTTCTCTGCTGCGTTTCAGGACACAACACTTGCAGATAAACCAGACACACACACAGAGCAGCAGCTGCCCAGCTGGAATCTTCCCTTTCCCGTCACAACCTGCTCTCAAACCGCCTCAAACGCCACGTTGGACACCAGGATCTGCTGAAATAACTCGGGGAAGGCGGGAAACGGCTTTTGGAGCCGCGAAATTCTGGATTCGGGAGGTGACAACCTCGCACCTCAAAGTCCTTTTAGGCACTGAGAAACTGTCATGCAAGGTGCTGCGAGCGGTGGGTGCCGGGCCCGGGGCCGCCCGCTCCGAAGGCGGATTGTCTGGAAAAGCTCCCTGCCAGTACAGTACCTGCCGGCGTTTCCCTGCGCCCTTCAAACGTGGGCAGTTTGTCAATAAAAGCATCATCCTCTGATAACACAAGCAGAAGAAATGCAAAGAAAAGGAAAACAAAACAAAACACAAAGAATGAAAACACGGATCCCAACCGAAACCAAGCAGCGCGTCGTATCAACGGAGAGACAGAGGGGGTTTGACAGAGAGGGGGTGGAAGGGGCACTGACACGGCAGTAACAGCTGCTTTCTTTGCCATAAAGTCTCCAGACTGACATGCAGCCACGAGGGAAGCACAGCAGAACAGCACGGAGCACACGGAAATGGAACGACCCTTCACATGCTCTTGGACAAACTCCGTCGGACTTTGCCACAGGGAACAGGAGACGGGCAGTGTGTTGGAGAGGGACCCAGAGGTAAGGCCAGAGCTGCTGGGTCAGGGTGTCCCAGCCCCTCAGGACACGCAGTGGTCCCTGAGCTGCCCATCCATGCACACCTTTCACCTCAGCTTCTCCTCTTTCTGCAAACCCAGGAGTTGGAAGCGCTCTCTCCTCCGCTATGGATTTTCATGGGTGCTCGCCCAGCACCAGTGCCCACCCTCACCTTGGGGGGGACAAGGAGATGCTTGGGCTTTTCCTTAGTGGGTTCCAAACCCATCTAGCCCTGCCTGTCTCCCATCTGGCTTTTTCCAGATGATGTGGCACCTGCTGCTTCGTTTAGGTGGGATCTCAGGAAAAGGTTTTTCACCCAGAAGGTGCTTGGGCACTGGAATGGGATCCCCAGGGAAGTGGGGCTGCCAGAGCTCAAGGAACATTTGGACAATCATTGGTGGAATCATTGGGGTGTCCTGTGCAGGGCCAGGAGTAGGATCAATGATGCAGTTGGGTCCCTTCCAGCTTAGGATATTTTCTGATTCCATGATTTTGCTTGCATGGAACTGGAACCACAACACCTGCAATCTGGGATGCTCCTCCTGGCTGCCCCATCTGGAGTTCCCCAGTGCCCTGATCTCAGCTCTCTCACAAAGAAAGCCCCCACGGAGGGGGTGGGAGATGCTGATGCCCCTGGGCACAGAGTCTCACCCCACCAACCACCTCACCCCCACTGCTCAGCGTGGGCAGCCATTGAAAACATCCAGCAGCAGTTTTTGCTCACAAAAAAATACGTGCTAGAAAAAAAACTTTCAAATGAGAGCCTGAGGGACCAGCTCATCCATCAGGAGCAGCACAGAGCCCCCTCACATCCCCCCTTCCCCACCCTCCTGCAGCCCCCGCGACCATCCCTGTCCTCAGCCTGGCTGGTCCCCCCACCCAAACCGTGGTCCCAGGTGCCAACCCCACTGCCGGGGTGTGGGACAGCGGGAGGGACAGGACAACACCCTGGGAGTGCTCAGGGCTGGCTGCCCCTCGCTCCAGGTGGTGTTTTTTCCCAGCAACACTCCGTGACAGTGACCGGCAAACGGGTACGAGCACCTACAACACCTCGGGAGCGAAGCAAACAACAGGATGGAGACGCAGCTCGGAGACTCCAGCAAACCTACGGAGAGGGCTCGGTGCCACCAGCAGGGACAGCACCTGGCACACGGCTCAGGGCACTCCCAGCCACAGGTGGTGATGCCACCGCTCCCCACGGCTCGGGAGGTGACAACCGGTGACAAACGCTGCAGCCAGGCCGGGGGCTGAGCACACCAGCACCAGCCAGGCTGGGTTTTCAGAGGGGTGGGGAGAAAAGGAAAAGGAGGAAGGTGACCCTGGAGAAGATGGAGCTGCAGGAAGCGAGGGGAGATGGCAGGGATGGAGGAGGAGGCAGCACCAGGATGGACGGGACCGGGGGACGGAGGGGATGGAGGAGGGAAACCCGGGAGCTGCCAGCCAGACTTTATTCCCATTGCTTGTCTTGGGCACCTGGGGGATTTGGCAAACCCCGTGTTTTTCAGGACATCCCTCCAAAAGAAAATACAGTGCTTTGTTCTGGCCTAGGACATGCCAAGCTGACAGTTTGGAAGAGCCTTTTCCAAGACCCTGTTTTCCGCTACCACTTTAACAGAAAGTGCAAAATTAAGACATTCGAAGAGATTTAAAATTGTCTCCTGGATCCCAAGGTCTGGCTTCCAGCCCCCCTCCCCTCCAGGCACAAGCATCCCCTACAAAAAACCCCTTATTTTGTCCAAATTTACAGACCAAACCCCATTTTATAATATATTTCCCTTTGTGATAACCTTGACTTTCACCAACATTTTCCACAACATTTGGAGCTGCCCCAAAGCTTCCCTAACAGCATCACCCTCCTGATCCACCAGCCCTCCTCAAATCCCTTTTTGCATTTAAAAAACCTGATGAAAACTAACGAATGTGAACCCAAAGAACAATCTAGCAAATGAAAATGCTTCAGGAATCGTTTAAGGACGTTCAGAGGTAGGAAAGGTAAAAGAAGAGCAGAGCTGTGTGTTTTTACCAACGGTGGGAGTGGTGGCTGCACTCAGGGAATTGGTGGAAGAGATGGAAGAAGTACTTTCAGCACGGGCTAAAGGTGCTATCGGAGGAGGGCTGGAGGAGTGGATAGGAGGGCTAAAAGGCCTGGACTGTAGAAAAACATAAAATAACACAAGGTTAAAGAAAACATGCACAGAGACATTTGCATCAAACAAACAAGCTTTCTCCTGAAGCTGTATCCCTCAGGAGCTCCAGCCAGCTGCTCCACTGGTGTCCCAGAGGAGTAAAGGAATGACTTTAGTTCTTTTACTGCCAATAGAGGCTGGACCTGGAAAAATGAGGGATGATTCCCACCATCACGTGGAGCTGGGTGTTTGAAATCCCCATCTGCACCAAGGATGGGAGGTCTGGAGGCCACGGGATGGGTGGAATGTGCCCACCATGTGCCAGCTCGATGGGAGCAGCTCATGGGGTCCTTAGGGATCCTTTAGAGGTTGTTTTATATCCACATCATCAAGCCCAAAACTCTCCCGACCCACCTGAAGCAGCCCAGGGTGGCAGGACAGAATGTCACAGCCCAGCCAGTGTCGTGGTGGGGACCCCACCAAAGATTGCAGGGCATCCCCCCGAGCCCCCTGCCATTCCCGAGCCAGCTGGATCCACTCTGCTTCCCCCCCAAATCCTTCCCACGGGCACACTCCTATCTCAATCCATCCTCTGCCTTTGGTTTGCCTGTGGTGGGCATCACCAGGCTGGCAGAGGTGGTTACAGCCCATTCCCACGTGGAATTCATCCCTGTGAACAAACCCAACACAACCCCAACCCGCCCCGGCAGCTCCCACTGGGCACTCGCTCCGTTATCCGTGGCAGGANCGGCGTTCCGGGGCGAGCCGGGGACGAGGAACCTGCAACAAACGGGAGCTGTGAGCACCCTCAGGCTGTGCCCACCCCGGGGGTGCCCACCCCACACCCCACCCACCCGGGGGTGCCCCTGCACACCCCACAGCAGCTCCCCGCTGTCCCACGGCTGCTGCTTTACACGGCACAGGAGCATTCCAGGGTTGCTGATGCCATTGAATTCCTCGTGCCAGGAGCGCTGGGCAAAGTTGGTATCAGAGGAGACTTTCCCAAAAATCAGATGTGGCAAGAGAAATAGGATGCCCTATAGCAGCTGGTGCCACGGTTCTGGGGGTGGCACAACCAGTAAACAAGATCAGGAATTAAGGGCACAGCTTTGTGCCAGCAAAGAAGAGAAAGGCTGGAAGAGGAAGGTTATGAGGAATGCATCCCCCAGCCCTCTGGAAGAGTCTCATGGAACAAGGGGTGCTGATCTCAGGGTTCACGTGGTCCCCAGCAGTTGGTGCCTTGCTGAAAAAGGGGTTTTGTAATCAAATGGAAATTTTAATCGATGCTTCACAGATTATCCAGGAAATTGTTTTGCTCCACACAGTGAAATTCCTTCCAGGAGAAGTTCAGCAGTAACTGGTGCTGTACAGAGCAGCCAGAGGTGGCACCAGGACATGAAGGGCAGCAGAAGTGGGAGGGAACCCAGATCCCACTCCCAGGACAAGTGACCTGGCATTTGCCACCAATCCCCATGGAGCTCAGCAGCTCCACGCTGGGCTCAGACTGAGGATAAGATGAGGACTTTGCTTTTATTTTTTCCACTTGCAAGAGATTTCTTTACTAAATTTTTTGGCTGATAGCTCAGATCAAGGAAAGATCAAGGCTGGATCTACAGAAACAAGACCAAGAGATAAAGGAGCGCAGGCTAAGCCAAGAGAGGAACTTGTTTAAAGGGAATAAATCCCAGTCATTCCTTTGCACAACTCCAAAATTTGAGCCATTTTTATGTAAGAGCCTAACTTTGGAACCAAAGTTTGAATTTTTCCTTCCTTATCCCAATAAAAGCCTGACAAAATAAGAATTGTTTGGGGGAAGTAGCCTTGCAGCACTGACTGAGCATCACAGGATGGAGCCTTTGAGGGAGTGTTCTGTGAGAACCAGGAAGCCAAAGCCCTGCTGGATGTTGGCTTCCAGCCAGGAACAGATATTTTCCACCATGAGAAGCCGTGGCAGCATGTGGAAATCAGCAGCCTGCTGGGATGCTGAGCTTGGAGCAACCTGGTTTAGTGGAAGGTGTCCCTGCCCGTGGCAGGGGGGGTGGAATGAGCTTTGAGATCCCTTCCAACCCAAACCATTCCACAACGTCCCCAACCCTGACTTGGTGACTCCCGTGGGATATGGAGGCAGGAGGCAGGACGCCTCTGCTCCACAGCATCCAATGATTGGACACCCCCAGGACCAAAAGGAGCCTCAGAAAGGTGGAGAGGAGTGGGGCAGGTGCTGGGTCTGCACCACACACCCCGTTCAGCTGCCATGGGATGCAGTTTTTGGAATATTTGCACAATTTTTCTGTGAGAATGTCAACACTTTGCCTTTTCCAGCTTGCTGTGCTGAGGAAGCCTGAGGTGGCAGTGGGATGCCAAACAGTCCAGACTGAGACAGGAGGCAATTCCTGGAGAAAAGACGTGGATCTTCTCAGACAGGCAGAGCCCATCCATCCATCCATCCATCCATCCCTCCCCACATGGGGAGACCCCAGAACACCCCCATCCTGTGGTTCTTCTCTCACACAAGGCAGTTACTCAGTTGGCATCAGGCTGGAGAGCTCGTAGGAAGAATCCTGCTGTTTCTTCTGCCAAACTCTCAGAGAAGTCCCAGCTCCGACTGGTTCCACTGGCAGCTGGACACCACAACCCCCAGAGAGACCCCCCAAAACACAGCAAAGCCACCACCACTGAAGCAAAGCCACACTTGCAGCACCAGCCACGCTCAGGGGGACACCCCCAGCAGCCCCCCAGCACCCCCTGTGTGGAGGTGACGACCCCCCAGAGCAATGACACGGCTCCCAAGCTCTCATGAGGCTGGTGACAGTGGGCACAGGGCTGGGGGGCTGCACACCCCTCACCTCCCACCACCACCAGTGTAGGGGGGATGATTCCCTCAAAAATAACTTCTGGGGGATGCAGGATGGGATCACAGGGACTCAAGCCCATCCATCCATCCAATAACAAGCTCAGGCCCCTCCAGCACCAGGGGAGGGGGGGTGTAAACTGACCTTGGCCCAGCTCCTTTGCCCCGGGGGGCACAGACATTTATAATGAATAATAATTCATAATTTAGCAGGGAGGCAGCACGTGCCTGACAGAGAGGTTCTGTCAGGTGGGAGAGGTTCACCCTGGAAGGCATTTCTCCTGGATATCCACACTCTGAGCCAAGAAGGACCAGCGAGAAGCACCTGTGAGTTCTGTGGGTGACAGCGTGAGGTGACCCGTCTGCGACAGCTTTAAAGGACCGTGGAGCTGAGCCTTGCTCCCATTATTTACCCCAAATATTTCTGCCTCCGCTCCCTCCCTGAGGCCAGAGCCGCAGCAATGACACCCTGTGCACACAGCGGGAAGGGCAGCTTTGGGGAAAGCCCATCAGCCCCATCCCGGCAGGAGACACGCAGGAGCAGCGGGGGAAGCACACGGGAGGCGGAGGGCAGACGATGGACGTGGCACAGGCCGGGCACAGGCGGGAGCTCGGGGCCACATGGAAGCAGAGCCGAGGCCGCGGGACGTACCGCTGGTGCTGCCCGTGCTGGCACCGGGTCCGGGGGACGAGACCACCGTGCGGTAGGTGGGCGGCGGAGGGGGAGGCGGGGTCGCTCTTTGTCCCGGCCCAAAATCTTTGGGAGAGGCGACCGGCTCCACGTTCTCATCCTTAAGGTGAGGCTGCTCAGAAACCTTCTTGTGAAGCTCCTCCAGGTGGAGCGGCGAGGGCAGCGGGCGGGAAGGCTCCGCCGCTGGAGCATTGGCTGGAGCGGCCGCTGCCGCCGGCGGGGATCCCGCTTTTTCCCGGGGCGTCACCTCCGGAGTCGCGTTTTCCGGGGATTGATCGGAAAAATTGACCCACTTGTCTTCTGCGTTTGCAGCAGCAGATTTGGGGGACGGCACGGGGCCAAAAATGCTGTCCAAGTCATTGATGGACGGGAGTTTGTCCCTTTTGGGCTCTGCTGCTGCCTGGTCCCCTCCTGTGGTCAGAGGAGTTTATTTTACACTTGGCATTAAGCAGAGCTGCACTACTCTCTACGGGCTCTATGCCAGCTACTTCTAGAGGAGAGGCTCTAAAAACTTCTCTTATAAGCTGCTGGGGAATATAATTCATGTGCAAGTTCTACACGAGGCCACTGCAACATTTAATGAACCACACTGGACCAAAAGGCTGGATGAGCAAACATGCACCACGAGCCAAGCCCTGCTCCTCCATCACTCACATCCAACAGTCCCATATCATCCCAAAATTTACAGCCTTTTCGTGTCCTCTAAATGACATCACGTCCTTATCACTCTGAATCATCAGCAGATATTAAATTTACACAGCTCTGGCACACCCGGCTCTATATATATTTATAAACACATATATAAATATATATATTTAAACATGCTGGTTTGCAGCACAGGATGCAGACAGGGTCGATGTATTTCAGTCACAAGCAGCAGCAGAGCAGGGGATTTTAGGGCTCTGCTCACTGAGCCACCACACACCAACATTCCCATCTGACTCCACACACAACACAGACATGATCCATCAGCCAAGCTTTACACATCCAGGGAAGGGAGATCCCAAAACTAATGTGCTCCTCGTGTCAGCATCACCCCACCCCGTGTTTGGGGGAGCCATCTGCTCTTCTACATTTGGGATAAAATAGGATTTTACTAAACCAGACAAAACCAGACCTCAGCCACTTGCTTTACATGATGCACAAGGCAGAGCCCAGCAAATGACCCAGCACATGTGGCTGTGGATGAACCAATGGATGGAGATGGACACTCTGCCAGCCTGGCTGCTCCAATAAACAGGAAAATCAAGATATGGGAGCACGGATGAGATGTTGATGGAGAGAGCAGTGAGGTCAGAGCAGGGCATTTCTTCATGGCACAGTAATTCCAGCCCAAGGAGCTCTGTCTGTCCCCATGCAGTGCCCTATCCAAAGGCCAGGCACTGTCTCCCCTCCTCAAATCCTGCTGTTCCCTCAGACAGCACCCTGCCAGCACCATGAATTATATGCTTATAAGCACTTAATGTCCTCTGGCTGCATCCAACCACTTTCCATCCCTGCCCTCAGGTTGTCCTTCATCCACAGCACCATTCTCTCTTCCCCAGCCCAGGCTGTGGGACCAGGGAGGCTTTTCCCACCTTTCCCAACAGCAGGAGGAATTTGGAGGGCAGGGATTGCAGGAGCAGCTCCCTGACATGGAGACACTGCCCTGTTATTTCATGAGCACAGACCATTCAGGGCTGCTCCAGGCAGTAACAGGGCTCTATAAATTCCCAATTTTGAGCAGGATATTAAGGCTAATGCTGCATTGCATTTCCACAGAGACTGATCCCAAAAGCAGGGAGGGTGGAAAGAGCATTAATTTCACCAAGATGACACAATTTGGGGGGGGCCAAAGGAATATTTGTGCTGCTTCTACAGCATCACCCCAACTGCAGCATCCACTGAAGCACCACAAAGCTGTGGCTGCCCCATCCCTGGAAGTGTCCAAGGTTAGACAGGACTTGGAGCAACCTGGGATAATGGAAGGTGTCCTTGCCCATGGCAGGGGGGGGGAATGAATCATCTTTAAGGTCCCTTCCAACCCAAGCCAGTCTGGGACTCTATGAATGCAAAGGGAAAAGGATGCACGAGGACCAAATCCGAGTCTAAAACACAGTCACAGGGACCTGACCCCCCCAGTGCCACCCTGGGGGGCTCCAGATGAGTCTCCTGGGACTGTGCCATGGCACACCCTGAGCCTTTACCTATTCCCAGGGGCAGGGGGGAGCCGGTGCGTGGCGGCGTGGCCGGAATGTTCTTCGGAGGGAGCGGTGGAGGAGCTGCAACACAGAGCAGAGAGGGGATACAGTCACTGCAGGGTGTTAGGGAACAGTTTTACTGGGAAAAGGGATCTGACATTGATGAGGCTGCTCCAAGCCTTGTCAGTTTGGCCTTGGACACTTCCAGGGATGGAGCAGCCAGTCTTCTCTGGGCAACCTGTGCCAGGGCTTCCCCACCCTCCCAGCCAGGAATTGCTTCCCAATATCCCATCTATCCCTGCCCTCTGGCAGAGGGAAGGCATTTTTATTGGGTTTTGTGTTGATTTATTTTCCCCTCTTCCACCTCCCTCCCCTTTTTTAAGTCTCAGACCCTTTAAAGCCCTGAATTACCATTTTAATTAAACCTGTAGCCTCTGAGGCACAGCTCTGCTTCCAAGTTTCTCATATGCCCATCATCCCACATGGATCCAGGATGCACATAGGGGAGCAGCAACACTGTGGCTAATTAACAGTGGCTAATTAACCAGCACTGCTTTACAGGGGCATTTTTGCAAAGCAGATGCAAATCAGATCCGAGGCCAGACCTCCTGGAGGAGCAGTCCCAGTGTCCCAGTCCCCTTGGAAGGTGGTGACATGGCCAGAGGTTGCCCTGACCTTGGCACATCAGCACCAGGGCTGGGGGTGGGTTTGGCATGAAATCCATCGGGCTCATGGTTGTTGAGGAGGAAAAAGGGCAGGAAAAGGAGGAAAGGGTGACTTTGCAGCTTGGCAGGAGGAAAAGTTGCAGTTCCCCAACTGCTCCAGGCAATGGGAAAAGCTGCAGTAAAATAACAGGGGTTTGGGGCTGTGCTGCTCTTCCCTGTGTTATCCCAGAGAACCTGGTGCTTCCAGCCAAACAGCTACATAATAAAATGCATGATCAGGCATTGCTGGCCTCTGAGGGCACTGTGGGTTCAATCACAGGCTCCAAGCAGGATATTTGTCCTGGCTGGAGAGGTTTTACCTTGGAAACCCAGCTCTCCTGGCAGAGGCACATAATCCAGGGAGGATGTGCATGACATCTCAATTGCTTCCCAATATCCCATCTATCCTCCCATCTCATCTATCCATCCCATCCATCCTTCCCATTTTTAGTTCCATCTGTACTTACCTTGAGTACAATCCATCTGTGCTTCCCACTCTGGGTACCATCCTTCCCACCCTGGGTACAATCCATCCACTCCATCCATCCCAGGTACCATCCATCTATTCATCCATCCTTCTTCCCACTTTGGGTACCATTTATCCATCCTTCTTCCCACTTTGGGTACCATCCATCCATCCATCCATCATCTTCCCACTTTGGGTTCCCTCCATCCATCCATCTTCCCACTTTGGGTTCCCTCCATCCATCCATCCATCCATCCATCCATCCATCCATCCATCCATCCATCCATCCATCATCTTCCCACTTTGGGTTCCATCCATCCATCCATCCATCCATCCATCCATCATCTTCCCACTTTGAGTTCCATCCATCCATCCATCCATCCATCCATCATCTTCCCACTTTGGGTACCATCCATCCATTCCCTTCATCCACCCATCTTTCCCACTCTGGGAACCATCCATCCCATCCCATCCCTCACCCAATCCCACTCCTTCCTCCACCCCAAAGTGCTGCAGCTCAGGTCAAGCCAGGGGGAAAAAAAGACCACCTTAAAATGTAATGGAATTGCACAGTCTGGGTGATTTTTGATTACATTTGACCCGATTTCTGTATGTATCAATTAATTTTTGATTGATAACCTGCAGGATTCACTTACTTCCAGTTGGGAAAGGTCTCGGAAGCTTTGGGGACTCTACACTTGTGTTGATGGGCTGGACTGAACCCCAGATCTCAGGCTGATCTAGAGCAGCTGAAAAATCAAAAATAACTAAATAAACATTTTAAAGCAAGGAGAAAACCCAACCATCCTCTTCCAAACACCAAAACACACGGATGAGACACTTCCATCTGAGGCTTGGGAAAAGAGGAACCAGTGACAGAAACCTCTCATTAATTAAAGACAGGGGGTTCTGTAATGGGGGGATAATTAAAAGCTTGCCTGGTTTTCAAACAGGACATGCAATTAGTTTGACACTCATGCTGCTTGACAAACAAAACAATGCCACTGATGGATTTGGAGGCTTATTATGTGAAGGGAAACGTTGGATTAATTGCAAAAATTGTCTGGAATTTTAGGATATGCAAAAAAAAAATCAAGTATTAAAATGAAAAGGTACGATTATATTCACAGAGGAGGAAAAATAAAAACTTATCTATAAAATTTTAGTTTCTTGCAGGTTTTTTTGGGGGGGGTCATGTGCAGAGAACTTCAGACAAACATAGCTTTGATTAAAGGAATTAACTGGAATCATTAATGACAAGACATAACGAGGCTACAAGGGCAGTGCCATTCCCTGGGAGCAGAGTCTGTTGGCTCCAGGAGGAGGAGGAGAATTCTCTGGGAACAACCCACTCCAGATGGTGAGGGGGGTTGTTCTTTGAGGAAAACAAGCCTTGCAGGATCACTGAGCTTCAGGAAAGCCGGGAAAAATCAGGACTGGGGAGGAGCAAAGTGTCTCTGTGTCAAGAAAACATTGTTTTTGGGGGAAAAAAATGACATGATTGAGGTGGCATCTTCCCAGGAATGGAGGCATTGTCCAACAGCTCCATCCAGCATCCTGGATGAAGGAAGTTTTGAAGTGTTGGGATGTTGTTAAAATCCCCCACTTTGGGGTGCACTGCAGGAATCAGTGTAACCATGGCTGGGTTTGAAACCAATGGTTTTGATACTCATTAGCTGTTCTCTGTCAGGATCTGTCCCAGACCACCTAATTAACTAATTGACTTAAACATTTGCTGCCTCCATCCAACCTGTAGTAACCCTGGGCTGGGCACTGCCAGCGCCCTTCACCTTCTGCTTTGGCTTTTTCCCCCTTCAAGGGGAGGGCTGGGAATCTAATCCTGGAATTGCTTAGGTTGGAAAAGCTCTCTAAGAATGTTGAGTCCAACCCAGCACTGCCAAGGCCACCAGTGCCCCCTGTCCCCAAGTGCCACATCCACAGGGCTTTGAAATCACTCCCGGGATGGGGATCCCTCCCTGCCCAGGGCTGGACGACTCTTCCAGGGAAGGAATTTTCCCTCCTATCCAACCTAAACCTCCCCTGGTGCAACTTGAGGCTGTTTCCTCTGTCTCTGTCACTGCCCTGCTTGGTGGCAGAGCTGGGTGGTGCCAGTTGTCCCCAGGGCCAGCACTGCCAGGAGGTGCCACCCACATTCCCTGACCCACCGTCCAGTTTCTGCTCCTCGAACGCCGACTCCAGGGGGGGCCCAAAAAGTGGTGCCAGTGCAGCAGGATCCTCCCCAGTTTTCTTGCTGTGGGATGAGACAAGCACAGAAGGAGCCATGAGCTTCAGGTTTGTGTTCAAACCTGGTGTTGGAAGCAAATACAAGTATTTTCAGGGAGTGTTTCTGCTTTAGACTAACAAGGACCTGGCCAAACACAGGGTTTCAGGCAGAGAAGAGGGAAGCAGAGTGGTAAGTTTAGTCAAAATTGCATGGAAAAGGATTAAAAATATAGTCAAGGTCTGGTTCAACACACCTTGAGTTGAGCCCTGCAGCTGCACAGGACACATTCCCATGAGATTGGACTTTATTCCATGCAAACTCGTGTGTTTGCTTTCCTAAATCAATATTTTGCCTTCCTAAATCAATATATGCCCCCAGCACAATGTTTGCCAGCTCTCCATCCTGATCAGGCTCAAGGTGGCTTCCAGCACTGGATGTCCTTGCTGCTCTTGTGGGAATACAAGGATGGATACTGTGCATCTGAAACTGGGGGTGCCTCCATCAGCCCCTCAAGCCTGCCAAAATCAGACTGGTTTGGGTTGGAATGGACTTAAAGCCCATCTAGTTCCAAATCCCTGCCATGGGCAGGGACACCTCCCACTGTCCCAGGTGGCTCCACCCTGGCCTTGGACACTTCCAGGGATCCAGGGGCAGCCACAGCTTCTCTGGGCATTCTATTCGAGCCCCTCCCCACCCTCCAAGCCAGGAATTCCTTCCCAATATCCCACCTATCCCTGCCCTCTGCCAGTGGGAAGCCATTCCCCCTTGTCCTGTTATTCCTTGTCCCAAGTCCCTCTCCAGCTCTCTGGGAGCCCCTTTAGGCTCTGGGAAGGACTCCAAGGTCTCCCTGGATCCTTTTCTTCTCCAGAATCCAACAAAGAGCCCATGGACCCAAATCTCCCTCTGCCTGTTGCATCCTGCATTTTCTCAGTGCATTTAAAGCCGAACACACGTTCATCTGTCTCATGAACCTAAAAGGTTATAAAAGTGATGTTTCTGCAGTGGGGCCTTTGATGAGCCAGACTGGGGCAGCTCAGCTCACTGATGGGTTGGCAATAGTTGTAGGGCAGGAAATACCCAGTGAATTTGCTCGTTTTTCTCCATTTGACCTCCCCAGGTAGAGACGAAGGCTCAAAACCTGGAGGAGAACAGATGCTTCCCACTGAGCACAACGTGCCCCCCTGCCCATGGAATGTTCAAAACCCACATTGGGATGATGTGCCTGGCCATGGATGTGCTGGATAACCCCCCTGAGGGGCTCCATACTGACCTGGCAGGGTCTGGTGTTGGTGTGGAGCGCCGGGGCCGGGTGATCTCCTCACCTGTGGCACAGGACAGACAGCACAGGGCACAGTCAGTCCCTCCTGGGCATCACCCCCAGCCTGTGCTGGCAGGAGGGCTCACACCCAGCGTGCCACACATCCCACCCCGGAAAAAACCCTGCTTTAAGTCAGATTTATTGCAGCAGAGAACTAAACCATAAATTATCCTCATTATGGTATACTCCGAGTAATCCAAGGATGTCCCACATGGCATTCTTTGAGGAAAACTTCTGTGTGCTATTATTTCTGCCAGGATTATTTTAAAGCAAACCTTCCCCACTGCCTTTTTTCCCACCCCCAGCCCTCTCCAACTTCCACGCCCTCTGTTTTTACAGGCTGCAGAAGATACTCACTGGATAAATTCCTTTTAATCGTCCCCTGGAAGGAGAAACACAGGAGGTAAGTGGGATGCACAGGGACATGGGCACATGGCAATTGTCACCCCAGCAGCCCGGCAGATGTGGCAGGAATTGTCTCAGGTGACATTTACAGTCTGTAGCTGAAATGCAGGGAGCACAAAGCCCTGCCAAGGGGGTTCTGAGCCATGTGAAACCATCCCTGGCAGCTCTGCCCTTGTTGGTGCCTTGTCACTTCCACCCTCAACCCATTAGAAATGGGCATAAATCCAAAATCCTCACATTTGATGGCTGCAGATCAATCTAGTAATGTGTTTTAGTCACTTAAATCTTTGCTCTTGCCACATCACACCCCCACCCCCAACAATAATTTAGGTTGGAAAAGCTCTGTGAGATGGAGTGCAACCATCCCCAGCACTGCCAAGGCCACCATTAACCCATGTCCCCAAGTGCCACATCCACAGGGCTTTGGAATCCCTCCAGGCATGGGAACTCCACATCTGGGAAGTTTGTTCCAAAGCCAAATTACCCACAACCACAGGAACTGGAGCTGTAGAGCAGAGAGGGGAGTAGAAGCCCCACTGCAAGGGGACAGTGGGGACATCCCAGGACCACAAGCAGGATCTCCAGGGTGTCCCAAGGATGCAGGTTGAGCCACGGAGAACACCCATCACTGAGCATTATCAAGGGGTGACAAGGTCCCACCATCCCCTGGGGGCACCAGTGGGGTGGGGAAGGGCACTGGCAGCCAGTCCCCGTGCCCTGTGCCCACCACTGAGCTCCAGCACCCCATTCCCAGGAGAGGAGGAGGAGGGAGGAGCGGGTACTTACCGGGCTGCGCCGCTGCGGTCAGCGAGAAGGAAGAGAGAAGAGACACCTGGTCAGAGAGTGACAGGTCAGCACCCCCAGTCCCCCAGTGCCCATCTGTGGTGGTTTTTAGTGGCCAGGTTTTTTGGTAGGGGGGGGACTATGGGGGGGCTTCTTTGAGAAGCTGCTGGAAGTTTCTCCGTCTCCAGCAGAGCCCATGTCAGTGAGCTCCAGGCTGGACCCAAGGCCAGGCCAGTGAGGAGTGATGGGAACACCTCGGGGATAACAGATTTAAGGAGGAGGGAAAAAAGGTGCAGACAGACAAACGTGGGTGCTTAGAGAAGAGCAGAGTGAGAAGTTGTGATTAACACAAGGTCAGTGGAAAGGAGGGGGAGGAGATGCCATAAGCACCAGAATGGGGCCCTGCAGCCCATGATGGGGTGGGTTGTGTCCCCTGCAGCCCCTGGTGCAGCCATGGGGAGGTGGGTTGTGTCCCCTGCAGCCCCTGGTGCAGCCATGGGGAGGTGGGTTGTGTCCCCTGCAGCCCCTGGGGGACCAGAGGGAGCAGAGATCCCCCTGCAGCCCGTGCAGGACTGGAGGAGCCCACGCTGGAGCACAGGGAGGCTGGAAGGAGGCTGTGCCTTCCTGGAGAACCTACACTGGAGCAGCTACACCTGAAGGACAGCAACCTGTGCAGGGGTGACACGTGGCAGCAGCACTGGAAGAGCTGTTGTCTGTGGGATGTTCTGTGACAGACTGTCTGTTGTGCAGGAGACCCCACGGGGAGCAGGGGTAGGACTGTCCCTCTCTGAGCAGCAGCACAAACAACATCTGACTGTAACCCCCACTCCTGCCCTCCTGGGCCACTGGGGGAAGGAGGGAGATCTTAGAGGGAGGGGTGGGGGGAGAAAGGTGTCTAAGATCTATCAAACTTCTCACTCTTAAGCTCTGATTTTGCTAATAATAAATCCTTAATATTTCAACTTGGAGCCTGTTTTGCCACTGAAAGAATTAATAAGGAGTTTTTTATGGTCCTCATCACAAACTTGTGAAACCTTTTGGTTTTGTCTGTCCTCTGTCTGTTTGCAGGGAGGGGAGTGAGTGTGGCTGTGTGTATGTGTGTCCTTGGCATTTAGCCAGGGTCAAACCACTACACCATCACACTCCTCTGCCACAGCTCCACACAGCCCAACACCTTGTGGGTCACCCTGCTCACCCAAACCTTGAAAATTGGGTGAATTTGCCCATTTGGGGCTCAGAGCTGCTGGAAGCTCCATCCTCTTCAGGGAACCAACCCCACTGCCCACAGGAACCACAGAGGTGATGGACCACTGGTGGGTTTTTTGCCTTCATCCACATTTGGATGTGCCACAATCCGTGCCCAGATAAAACTGTGCCTTGTCCAAAAACCAGCTCTTGCACCCAAACTACACCCCCAGACCAGACACTCAAAGCAAAGACAGCTTAGCTCTATTTTTAAATGCTCTATTTTAAAATGCTCTAAGTCAACAATAAAGGAAATTAAACATCATTCTAGAAGGGCAGAGTTTGTTATTTGCATTTTCCATTTCGTGCAGAACATGGAGGTGCCACACAATGAGAGAACACAAGGCTGGGTTAAAATATTATAGGAGATAAAAATTGTGTTTCTTACCGGACTTTTCCTCTAAAAGAATGCAGAGAGAGAAAAAGGAGAATGAGAATATAAGATATTTTCTGTCAACGGTAACAGAGAAATTAAAAATTTGTATTATGACCAGAGCATCAGGTTAAAGACATAGCAAAGCAGAAGGTCATGAGTGCACCAGCCAGGCTGTCACCCATCCAGGGGGGAGACTGCAGGGAAAGAGCATATGGAAATATAAAAACTTGTGTCTGAGCCATCTTATGGAAAGAATTCCCTTGTTTTAGCATTAACAAGCCCCACTGTCCATGGACAACAGCCATTCCCAGCCTGCTTCATTTCTTGGAAGGGTCCATGTGAGAAGAGACAAAACCCCACCATTTCTACCCCTCTAAGTGTTTAAATTTCATGTTGTTACCCATGACCTCCACCCAGTCACTGCTTTTCCTGCAAAGTCCCTGCTCCCAGGGCTGAGTTTTCATGGAGCAAAGAGCACAGCCAGCAGGAGCAGGGATGTGGGTGGGAGGTCTGAGGGACCCGGGCTGTGCTGGTTGTGCCACCACCAGGGATCTGCACCAGAAATGGACCCCGAGCTGTTGGGCTGACACCAGTTTACACCAACACCTCCAGTTTGCTTCTGGAGCCTGAACTGGGGAACAGGAACTCACAGCCCTAAGGAACATGGACAGTGACTATGGACATGGCATCTGGCACAGGGTGCCCAGAGAAGCTGTGGCTGCCCCTGGATCCCTGGAAGTGTCCAAGGCCAGGTTGGAGCCCCCTGGGACAGTGGAAGGTGTCCCTGCCCATGGCAGGGGTGGCACTGGATGGGCTTTGAGGTCCTTCCAACCCAAACCAGCCTGGGACTCCATGATCTCCCACCCCACTGCACTCTTCCAGGAGGGATGGGATGCTAGACAGGGCTTTGCAGCTGGTTTTGGAGAGAAGACAAGCCCAGGACAGGGACATGGACCTGGCAGCCAAGCACAGAACTCCTGTGGATACAAAACTCCTCCAGCCAGCTCCTGCCCGGGGCACTGGTGCTTTCCTGGGCACTGCCAGGATCCTGCTGGGATCTGGGAACACCCGGCAGTGCCCCCGCTCTCCTCCCCATCTGCACACCTTGGCTCCAGGCACTGGATTTTGGATCCCCACAGGGGGAAGCAGCGTGGATCCTTCTGTCCAGCCTGGCACAGGGCTTTCCCACACAGTTTTCCAGGGAGGCTCCAGCTCCAGCCCCAGGCTGAGCTCTGCCAGGGACAGGGATCACCCCAAGGCACAGCACAGTGTCCCAAAGCCTTCAGACCTCACAGGAATCCTCCTCCCCAAGAGCTCAACCCCTAAATAACAGCAAACCTCCCAAACTCAGCAGGAAAAACACCACGGAAAACAGGAGATAAAAATCCTGTTTAGCAAAATGCACATTCTGTGGGAATTTGGTTTTCCTGGAGAAGGCGAGATGCAGAAGAGCTGCTGATCCCATCAGCCCAATCCTCATATTCCAGTGCAAAACTATTCAGGTATTTAATCAATGAGGATAAAAGCCACCAAGGAATTTTGGGCTGCTGGGAGCCGAGTGTAACCACTCCATAATTTCTTACTAAATCCTAAAATCCCACAATGGTTTTGCTTGGGAAGGACCTTAAATCTCATCTTGGTCTCACTGCCATGGGCAGGGACACCTTCCAAACCTGCAGCATCCTTGCAAAGGATGCAGAAATGTAAGAAACAAGGGAAGGAGGACACAGAAAACAGACCCCTTAAATAAATTCTTAGTCCATTCCTTATCTCATTTTTAAAACATTGCACTTTTCCCTCACTCCTCTCAAAAATGATGTTGTCACCTACATTATATACAGACACGTGCAACAAAGTGCTGGGGTCATCACTCTGCAAACCCCAAATCTGCTTGGTTTCACAATAAATTATTCCTATATTTAGTATAATTATTTTGCAATAATTATTTGCCTACTTGGCAAATAATTGCCAGTCTCAAACTCTGCCATTTTGCTGCATTTGCTGCTTTATTATTATTATTCTAATTGTTGGGTTTGGGGTTGGTTTTTCCCTTTTTTTTTTTTTTTGTGCTTCTCAAAGCATCCAACTGCAATTTCTAACCCTTGAATGCCAGAGAGAAAAAGAAGAAATAAAATACTCTGATTTTCTTTCATCTTTGGTTGAGGTTTGAGATTCATTCACATTTCAGATACAGGTTATTTATAAATCATGGAAAGCTTCATCTGGAAAGACACTGAGGCCCAAACTAAAAGCCACTGAAAGACCAAAATCCAATTTTTTTACATCTGAACAGATTGGGATGAGACAACAAAAATCTTAACAAATCTTAGGAAAAGCAGAGGGACTAAGGAGAGATGATCTTTCCTTCCAGGAACCTGGATTCACATGGGTGAGGAATGTTCCTCTAAAATCCCATAACAATGTGGAAAACCCCACAAATACTTCCCTTGTCCTAGGAATTATATTATATATTATGTATTAACATGATATTGATATTAAATTTATATTTTATATAACTAAATATATAAGTGTAATAAATTTATATGTTAATATATTAAATAATCCTGATTTATGCCCTGAAGGATGATTACATTGAAAAATGAGGGGAAAAAAAAGGAAAAAATAAGGAATATGTTTAAATGTGTCACTTTATTTCTAGTTTATTATATAGTACCAACCCAAAGCTTAATGTGAAGCCATGATAGTGTGATATAAAAAGTTCATTTATAGTTTATATCACTTTTAGGCATTTCTAAAGGCAATAGTAAGACCACAATATAATCTGCTTTTNTATAGTACCAACCCAAAGCTTAATGTGAAGCCATGATAGTGTGATGGGAATATAAAAAGTTCATTTATAGTTTATATCACTTTTAGGCATTTCTAAAGGCAATAGTAAGACCACAATATAATCTGTTTTTTCCTTCCCTCCTCCATAATTTAGCTGGGGAATTTTTGGGACAGACCTCATCAACTACCTGCTAATCCAAGTCCTAAATCAAGGCTTGAAACCTCATCAAAAAGCTGCATTTTAACATCATCTTATATGTTTCAGGAGAGAAAAAAAAATAATGATATTAAACTGGTTAGAATCCAGACTCTCCTGCCTGAGTGTGTACAGCCAGAATTCCTACAAAACCACCCTCACCCAGGAAAAGAGGAGACTGGTGTTTTATGGAGCACCAGCATGGAAAGCAGAGCTCCCCACATGTTTGGGATGATCCCTGTGGGCACCATTGCTCTTGGGACTGGGAAAAGAGAGGGAAACGTGGAAAACTCACCACAGGGGATGATCCCTGTGGGACATCAGTGCTCTTGGGACTGGGAAAAGAGAGGGAAACATGGAAAACTCACCACAGGGGATGATCCCTGTGGAACATCAGTGCTCTTGGGACTGGGAAAAGAGGGGGAAACATGGAAAACTCACCACAGGGGATGGTCCCTGTGGGACATCAGTGCTCTTGGGACTGGGAAAAGAGAGGGAAATGTGGAAAACTCACCACAGGGGATGGAGAAAGTGCGATGTTGCCTATGGAGGCCTTGAGCTCGTCCACGGTGGCCGCGCTCCGCAGCACGTCCTTGGCCTGCAGGGGCTTGATCTTGATGTTGAACTTCTTGTGGGCCTCCTCTTCCTCCTCGGATTCACTCGAGGAGTAGAAGTGCTTTCCTTTGGTAGGTAGAGCACGGTTAAAGAAGGTTTTGGTTCTTCTGGGTGATTCCAA
This sequence comes from Calyptomena viridis, assembly GCA_013390005.1. Lineage (NCBI taxonomy): Eukaryota > Metazoa > Chordata > Aves > Passeriformes > Eurylaimidae > Calyptomena > Calyptomena viridis. Next base: position 111,936 of record WEIV01028659.1, on the reverse strand, counting down.
GGCCTCCCCGGAGAGCAGGGATGGGGTGTTGCCTAAATTCTCATGCTGAGGGCAGGAGTGAATCCTCCTGCTGTGGTGGTTTGGAGGACATGAAGTGGGTGTTCACAGGGGTAATTCCAGCCCTGGTTTAGCCCAGCAGGGGGTTGTATCCATGTCTGGATTTCATGGAATCATTTAGGTTGGAAAAGGCCTCTCGGAGTCCAACCATCCCCAGCACTGCCAAGGCCACCAGTGCCCCATGTCCCCAAGTGCCACATCCACAGGGCTTTGGAATCCCTGCAGGGATGGGGATCCATCCCTGCTCTGGGCAGCCCCTTCCAGGGCCTGACAGCCCTTTCCAGGAAGGAATTTTCCCAATATCCAACCTGACCCTCTCCTGGCACAGCTTGAGGCCATTCCCCTTCATCCTGTCCCTTGTTCCCTGGGAGCAGAGCCCGACTCCCCCTGGCTCCCCACTCCTGGCAGGGATTGCAGAGAATTCCAGGTCCCCCCTGAGCCTCCTTTTCTCCAGGTTAATGGTGGACATAGTGGTATCCATAGGGAATCCCACTGGGATGTTCCTGCACTCCCCACACCTCTTCATTGCATAGCAGTGGATCAAAGACAATTCAAATCACCCTCTGCTCTAACACCTCAGGTAATTCCCTTGGTAATTTAGTTTTAGCTATGGAATGACAGCTCAAAAGGAAAATAAAAATGAGGAAATAAGCGATAATAAATAATAATAGTGAACCCCAGCTCATCTGACAGCCTGTAACCCAAGAGGCAGAGCCAACAATAAAGGATATATCCTGGTTCCTCAGGTCGGATGCTGTATCCCTCCTCATCAAGCTCAGGTGAATTCTGAAGAGGAATATAGGATTAGGAATGTTAATTCTGTTCCTGGACACTTGAAGCAGCTCTTCCCTCCTGTGGGAAGCAACGTCCACCAAAGCCCAAGCCCCTGGGGCTACACAGAACACAAGGAACCTGTGCTGTGGCACAGCCCTCAAATTCCACAATTAACTCTGCAATGCTCCATTTTTGCAGGGAAATAATTTTAATTCTTGGTTATAACCCAAGGAATTCTCTGGATAAAGTGCAACAACATCCTGTCAGCCAGGACAGGAGCCACCTCATTTCTGGGCAGTTTTATACAACCTGACCTGCAGACGTGAAATCTGGATACAACTGACATCCAGAAATCACCCAAAAAGCCCAAAATCATGGTGTGGGCTCAGCCTGGGTCTCCCATGGGGAGATGGAAGGGGATGGAGGGAAAGCTCCACAGGACACTTACGTATCTGTCCCAGTCAATCTCTGCGTAAAATCCATTCGGGGCTCCGTTGGTTTTCTTCTGCAACTCATTGGAAAAGAAAATTTCCATGTGTCAAATGAGGGAAACAACAAGACAAATCTTGTAGTCATGCTTTGGCATGGCTGGGATGCCACTGGGTTATTGTGGAGAGATGTTCTACACGTGCACAACAGGGACACCCAACAGCATTCCCCATTTCGGGAAGGTCTCTCACTCCAGAGAGATGAGAGGTGGGGTTTTTTTGAACGTTCATTAGCTGAAAATACAACATTTCTTAAGGAAAAGCAATGAAATGGCCATTTCTCCATGTGCAGGGATGTTCCAGCCCACAAAGACTCCCAATGTCTCTCAAGCAGATGTAGCATCACAATTTATCAGGAGATAAACATCTTCCCCAAGAGAAGGGGAATCCCAAGAAGAATTTGGGTTCTGTTATCCAACATGTTGGCTGTTATGGCCTCAGCCCACAGTGATGCTGGGATGGAGCAGTGGGAGGTGTCTGGAATGAGGTGTTAGTGCATGTCATGACACACCAAACAAAGGTTATTGCTGCTTTGGATCGAGGGAATCTGGTTTGGAAGGAGGCTTTGGGCACCCATCACCTGGGCAACCTTTTGCTGGTTTGCTCTTGGCACCCAAAAACCACCCAAAAGCTCCTGCTGGCCACTGCAGGGACCCACCTTAGGCTGGGCTCAACTTTGGACACCTAAACTGGATAATCCAGTTGCCTTGAGCTGCCAGAGGGAACATCCCCACTCTGCCAAGGGTCTGACAGGATGCACTGCCCCGGGGCTGGATCCTGCACCCTCACCCTCCACATCTCACCCACTGGTCCTCAGGGTGCTGCCAAGGATGGAGCAGCCTCCTGGAAGGCACAAGGGTGATAAAACCTCCTCTGGATGCTGTTCTGTGGGACTTTGGGATGCTGTTCCTTGGCATTCCTGCTTTTCCCCAGTCCATTTGCATTTAACCCCATTCCTATCAACCCACACACACCCTGGCTGGGCCTAAAGGCTATTTTCCTGTATTCTGGATTTCAAACCAAGGAGGACTCACTGTTTTTAGGGACCCTTTGGTGGCTGTGAGCCAAGCTCTGTTTTCCTTACCGAGTTATTTCCTCCTTCCCGCACACTCTCGGGTTTGCTATTGCAAGATGGATCAGTGGGATGAGGGCTGGGCTGCTGGAAGGGATGGGGGGTGGCAGAAAAAGGGTTAAAGTCTCTGGTCCTTGGTTGTTGTCTTTTGAAATACACAAAAAGAAGCTACAAGGAACAAGCAAACACTGATTTAGAAGGAAAGCAGGGCCCAGCTGTGGCTCCATGAGGATTAAGCAGAATTTTACTGGGGGCTCTATTCAGCAGTTGGAAAATTTGCCTTTTGGCCACTCCAATGGCTGCAGATGTGGAGAGAACACGTTGTGGGATGAAAAATTGTATTAAATGTCTCCATCTCCAATTCCCCTGCCTCAAATACACTCAATATCTTCATTATACCCCCCAAAAAAATTGCTTTTCTGCATCCTTGAGCTTGTTGGAGCACTGGAAACCCTGCCCTGCACACACCTCAAACACCAAGTGAGCTGGAAAACAGGAGTGGGAGCCCCACAGAGAGCTCACCTGAGGTCCCTGGGGCCACACCTGGCAAGGAAAAGCTGCCCGAGGCATTTCTGTGGCAGAGGGAACAGCTCTGGGCTCTTCCCTGCATGTCCATAGAATCCCTGAGGATGGAAAAGCCCTCTCAGCCTGATCCCACATTGTCATTGAGTGCCACATCCAGTCCTTCCTTGGACACCCCAGGGATGGGCACTGCAACCCTCCCTGGGCAGCCCCTGCCAAGGCCTGACCCCCTTTCCAGGGAGAAATTCCTCCTCCTGTCCAACCTGAGCCTCCCCTGGCACAGCTGAGCCTGAACCTGTTCATGTTATTTATTCATCACTGCTGAATAGAGCCCTGGTTAAAGTGCTGCCTGAGCTGCTGACTAATTTTAATCTCTATTCTTAACCCCTGCCTTATGCACACAGGGTGAGCCTAAACCCAAGGATTTGGGGTCAGATGGGAAAAAATGGGGAAAAAAAAGTGATGTCTTGAAAGGAGCAGCTTGGCACCTGAATTTTGGCATGGCTTTGCAAAGACACCCCAGCCCTGCTCCCCCTGCTGAGCCTCCCAAGGGATTTATTTTTCTTTTAAGCTGAAATTTGAATGTAATTTGCTTGAGAAATCAAGCCCAGCACAGTCCCAGTCTAAACCCAACATACTTATTGATATCAAATGGAGACAGAGTTCATTTACTACCCAGACCTAGAAAGGGTGTTTCTAACACCAGAAATAAAAGCAGCAATAATTAAAAAAAACAACAACAAACATACAAGTATCTCCTTGTTTTCAGGTTAATATAGAAAATATAAATAGATATTGGAAACAGCTGCTCTGGCAACTTCCACCTTAACTCCTCACACAGCAAATCTGTCCCAAGCCAATTAGCAGGAGTGGAAAGGAGGATGAGGAGCCAGGGTTTTAACAGGACACCTGGTCCCTCTGCCCCTGGGGCTCCTCAGGTCTCTCTGTATTGTCATTTCCTTCATGTTAATTTTGGAGGAGACCTGGAAGAGGTCATTATTTTCAGAGATCTTTAATGGAATTTATTTTCTGTATTAAGCAGAAAGGAGGAGACTGTTCACAAAATGCTGGTGGTGGTGGGTGGGGGAAAGGGACCAGGAGTGGGGTGGGGGTCTGGGCAATACTTACAATGCCATCCCTGTCTGGTGATCCTCTGCAAAGAACACAAAGAAACAGAGCTGTGTCAGTGGCCAAACCTCACCATCACCCAATTAACTTGTGGAAATTATTGCCTTAATGAATCCATGGCAGCAATGGTTGTAATAATGAAATTACCAGCAAATCTGAATTACCTGCCCCCACACAATGGTCTCAGAACCATTGTCCTTGTGTTATCAGATTATTCTGTTATCAGAATTTTGTTTATTAGTAGATCAAGTGCTGATGGTCTGTGCTGGCTCCTTGCACCCATCCCACATCCACATCCCTACTCCAGGTCTACATCCTTTTGCAGAAGACTAAAAATCACATCTAAAGGAACTTGGAGTTTTCTCTTCTGCCAGAAGGACAGTCACTTCTCTTTGGAATGGATGTGAAAATTGGTGAGGCTCCTCAGGGATCCTAATCCCCAACTGCTCATGGGATTTGGGCTGGGTCACGGCAGCTCCACCTTTCAGCACTGCCAGGGATGCCAAGGTATTTAGTGAGGACAAATGTTCATGGAATCCAGACAGGCTCCTGCACCTCCCACGCACTCCAGAGTTTTATGCATTGCCAGGGATTTGCCACCAGTTCACGTCTGACTCAGGGCATCATGGAAACCCTGCTGGGAGCTGTGTGATTTAACAGGGAATAACACCTTTCCTTGGACTCCTCCAATTCATGTGTCTGCTTCCCATCTCTCCCATCTCCTGCTTAATCCCTTTGCACAAAGGTCTTTGAAATTCCCTGGAAGCAGCAAAAATCTCCTCTTCTTCCATGTTTTCTCCCCACATAGGGGATGTCACATCATGCTCATATCCCAGCTGGAATTGCAGTTAGAGGGAAGAGGTGGAAGGTCCTTCTCCATATCCCACATCTCCTCAGGACCAGGCAGCAGCTCTGGAGCCCCACCACCAGGGACAGGGAGGGGACAGGGGGGTGACCAGGGGTCTGTCCTTGCCCACCACCCCTCTCTGCCCCTCCCAGCCCTGCTCCAGCTCCGAGGGGGGATTTGGAACACTCCGAGCCATGTGGGATGATGCCCGCGCCGTGACCCCGCACCCTAATCACTAATTAGGGTGCTAATCACTGCTAATTGCAGTGTCCTGCACAGCAGCCTCTCTGCCAACTCCTCACCATCCCCAGTGTCCTGGGATCCCTTATCTCCTGAGCCAGCAGCTCCCACAGCCTGGGAAGGGCAGGCTGGAACAAACGTGGATATTTGTGGCACTGGCTGAGGCCGGACCAAGTCCTGGCTCTGATCATTTTCCATGGGCAGAAGAGGAGGATGCAAAGCAGGCTGATTCCTGCCCATCTCTGACAAATTAGGCATGAGCTCATACATGGCTGGAGCTCCTGGTTGTCCCACTGAGAGATGCCACCGTTCCTGGTGACAAGCCACTCTCTGGCAGCAGGAAAACAGCTCGGTGCTGCACAATCCTCTTTTGGGATGTGCTCCATGTCCCCCCAATTTTTGGGCTCCTCTTTGAAGCAGGCAAAGCCCTGCAGAGGTGCCAATGCCATCAGGTCCCAGGAGCATGGCCAGGCTCCATCCCTGTGCACAGGAAATCCCCAAACCCACTGCCACCAAGACATGAACTGACTCAGGAAACCAAATCCAAATGGAAAAAAAAGAGAAAATACCTCCGAATTTCTGCTGTGACAGATATTAAGCACCTGTATGATGCTGCAGGAGTGAGGCTCCCTGCTCTGTCCCCAGTCCATGGGTGGCACAGGCTCCTTTGTCACACAGGTCTGGGACATCTACCCCAAACCCACAGCAGCAGTGGCGNCAGGAAAACAGCTCGGTGCTGCACCAAACCCACAGCCAGTTTTGCTACCCCAAACCCACAGCAGTGGCAGCTGAGAATCACAGAATCATTTGGGTTGGAAAAGGTCTTTCAGACCAAACCCAGCCAACTCCAGCACTGCCAAGGCCACCAGTGCCCCATGTCCCCAAGTGCCACATCCACAGGGCTTGGGAATCCCTCCAGGGATGGGGATCCCCCCCTGCCCTGGGCAGCTGTGCCAGGGATGGACAACCCTTTCCGGGCAGGAATTTTCCCAAATATTCAACTTAAACCTCCCCTGGCCCAGCCTGAGGCCGTTCCCTCTCCTCCTGGCCCTTGTTCCCTGGGAGCAGAGCCCGACCCCCCCCGGCTCCCCCCTCCTGGCAGGGATTGCAGAGAATGCCAGGTGCCCCCTGAGCCTCCTTTTCTCCAGGCTGAGCCCCCCCAGCTCTCCCTCACCACGCTTGTGTTCCAGACCCATCCCTGCACTGGGCTCAGCACCCCCCAGCAGTTCTGCACCCATACAGAGCATCCCACCCCATGTGGGACGACCCCCCACACCAGATGCTTTCCTGGGAAGCAAAACCACCTTTCTCAGCACAGCCAAAGCATTTTGTGCTCCACCGGCCCCCTGCATCCTCTCCATCCCCAGCCTGCCCCAAACACACAGCTCCTCCCCACCACAGCCTGCAGAGCATCTGTTTAAATCCAATTTGCATCCCTAAAGAGCTCAGCCGACAGGCAAATCAGTAGTTGGGGCAGAGATTAATCTGTGGAACTCTCAGAGGAGTCGTTTCCCTCTGATCACCGCTAACTGTCACCGTAAATCGCACGCTCGTGGAGAAGCTGCTTGATCATCTCTGCAGAGACTCCAGGGAAATCCCGGGTTTGTTGGCCACTGGATGTACAAGGGGAAACAGCTCAGATGTATTTGTTATTCAAGCTTTTATCTAAAGATAAATGTGCCTGTGATGGCCCAACTTCCTGCCTATCCTGGCACAGTGGCATCGACTCCTCCCTGCTATCATTAGACATTAATGTGGTTTCTATCTCATCCACTCACGTGGAATCAGTGTCCTTTTCTTTCTTCCGTATTCCAAAGGCCTTCCTTGTACGTTTTTTCAATCCTGTGGACAGAAGGAACACAAACAAAAATGCAATATTAATATAAGGCTTCAAAGAAACCCTCCAAAGGTTCCTCGTTCCCTTGGCAGCTGTAATCCATAAATAAGGTTAAACAAGGAAAGAGCCAAACCCAAGAAGCTGCCAGCAGGACTTTGCAGGTTGTGTGTACATTTGCTTATGCCATTTATTTGTTCATTTAACACTTATTAACTCGATCCCAGCGTGTGTGACTATTTCACAGTTCCTATTTCTAAGCTTTCCCTCTTAATTACACCCCCGTGCTGCCTGTGGGCTCTTAATGCACAGAGGGGAAAACCCTCCTGGGTGTTAAAAACCAGTTGAAACCATGAGGTTGGTTATCTTGAGCTGGTTCTTGATCTGCACAGGGCTTAAAATGATGCCTGGTACCAGTGATGCTGGAGCCAGATGGGAAGTGGGAAGAGCTGGAAGCTCCAGAGCCCTTTGGAGGAGCAGCCACCACCACAACTCTTGGAAAGCAGATGGAGGTGAGGGGGTTCTCCAAGCTTCTCCCTCTTTTTGCAGGATCCCAGCCTGGTTTGGGTTGGAAGGGATCTTAAAGCTCAGCTCATTCCTGGGCAGGGACAATTCCACTAGTCCAGGTTGCTCCTACACCCCCAGCCTATGGAATCCATATGTCCCAGCTGCTGAATCCCATGGATTCATCCTGCAAATTCAGGGACAGTTCTGGTGTTGCTACATCCGTGCCCTTCAGCTTTCCTCCCCCTTCTTCAGGACTCAAAGGAGTTATTAATAACAGAGGAACTTTTCCATTAATCTCCCCCAGGAATAACTCCATCCTCCAAACCCAAAGGAGAACAGGAAAGGCCAAAAACCCCAGAAATGAGTTGTTGTTTAGTCTTCTCTGAAGCAGCACCCAGTGTGGCTAAATTTTGTCAGGAAACCTTCTGCTCAGTTATATAAGAGACCCACCATCTGCTCCAAGTGGTTGTGATGGAGGGGAAAAAGGGATATTTAGGAAAGGGAGAAGAAAAATGAGATCTCCCTTTGGAAATGGCTGTTGGGAGCAAAACCCACCAGGAAAGGCACTGACTGCCCTGATGGGGACACCAGAAAGGTCCTCAGGACAGTGGGGACAGCACAGGGATCTCCCAGCACAGCTCTGATTTTGGGTGGCTGCTCGTGTCTCCCTTCACATGGTGACTTGTCCCATCCAAACCTCACAGGACAAGACAGATCTACTGCTGGGAAAGGTGATGGTGAGTGGGAGAGACAGCAGAGAAAAGGGAGTGAAGCAGCAGAAAGGTAGAAAAAAAATAGAGTATATATCCATGTGGGGTATTATTCACATTTTATTTACTATTATCCTTTCTTTTTCCCTTGGTATAACCAAAAATTGGCATCTGACAAACAGCAACTACTACTTGAAAATATGGAAAGTGTTTTCTTTCGCAGTGTTTTCTTGAGAATTACCAACATCTTATTTTCTGCACCAAAAACTCAAGAACTCTAGGAAAAAACCCACAATCCTGTTCTCCCAAACCCAAATCCCTGCCCTCCATCCCAAGGCAGTGGGAGCAGCTGCTGCCTCTGGCCCCCCAAATATTGAGGGGGTCCCTGGAGAAAGAATTACTCTGTTGAGTAATTGAGAGGATGGAGTTCATAAATGACACACTTCTCCAAGAGGAGAGATAAAATATTAATAATTTTCTGTGAAGACTAAAGAAAAAAAGGCTTGAAATTAGTTCTAGTTCATCTGTGCCCAAAGATAAACATTATCTATGGCCAGGCCAGAGACTCCAAACCAAAGTACCTGTGGGGAGGAGGAAATGAAGGAAGAAGGGGAAAGAATGAGAGAAATAAGAAATAATCACTATTAGGTTTGATTTTCCTTTGGTTTGGTTGTGTGGGGGGTGTTTTTTTGGAGCTGGATTTGAGCAACCTGCTTTTCCCACCTCCAAAACCTGCAGCTCCTCCCAAATTCCTTCAGTGAGTCCAGAGATGTGGAAACCTGCTGGTTCCAGAGCTAAAGGACTCTTGGTTTGGATCACTTTATAAATGAAATAACCCTCTCTCTGCTCAACAAGACAAAACTGCCAAAACCCTCTGAGGGTGAGGAAAAATTCAAGCAGTAAATTAAATTTTAAGAGGTTGGGTTATAACCACATTAAGTCCCAAATAAATATGCAAACAGCCACATCTCAAATACTAAGTCAGCTTTGACACAGCAGCAGCCTGTGACATTTTACACAAAAATAGGCATTTTAGTCCATTGCAAAGCCAGAGATTCTCAACTACTTCATTTTCTGCAGCAAAAAAAAGCCAAGTCTCAGTAGCCACACTGCTGCACTCAGTGGTAATTTGGGGTTTGGCCACTTTATACATAATTATTACATGTCTTCCTAACACAGAAAAGGCTTTACTTACCCCAAGCCCTACATTAAAGCTCAGGACCAGCCTTTCAGTGGCCTCAATAATGCAGTGAAAAACTGAGCCCTGTGCACACAGCCTGGAGAAAGTCATGAATATTTCAACCACCTTCCTTTCCAAGTCTAATTGCAGACCTTATTCCAGAGGAGAGATCCAGGGCCAAGTGGCAGCCAAAGGGCTCATCCTGATTCCCATGGAAGGGGAATCCTTCAGGAATCCAGGTTTGCTGCTGCTCCCTGGGCCTGTTGTGGTGCCACAACAGCAACAAACCCACCCCAGGAATATTGGGATTGTCCAGCCTGGAGAAGGGAAGGATCCAGGGAAACCTCAGAGCCCCTTGCAGAGCCTAAAGGGGCTCCAGGAGCTGGAGAGGGACTTGGGACAAGGGCTGGAGGGACAGGACACAGGGAATGGCTTCCCACTGCCAGAGGGCAGGGACAGATGGGATATTGGGAAGGAATTGTGGCTGGGAGGGTGGGGAGGGGCTGGGATAGAATTCCCAGAGAAGCTGTGGCTGCCCCTGGATCCCTGGAAGTGTCCAAGGCCAGGTTGGATCCCCCTGGGATAGTGGAAGGTGTCCCTGCCCATGGCAGGGGTGGCACTGGATGGGATTTAAGTTCCTTTCCCACCCAAACCATTCCAGGATTCCATGATTACAATCCTCCACGTGCTCACAACAGTTTCTCCCTGTTAGAAAATGAAAGAATTGAGGAAAAAAGGATGGTGGCCTCACTACAATGTTATCACACTCTGCCAGAGCAGAACATTGTTGGCATCTTGCTGTGGCTCTCAGGAAAGAAAACACTTGAAAATACAAGTGAACAGCAACAATCCTGAGCTCAGTTGTGGTTTAATTTGTTTTTTGGTTTGGGGGGTGGGTGGGGGATGTTTATATAAAAATATATGCTGAAAAAATTAGTCCTTATCAAAAATGTCAGTAGGAAGACACTGGAGAACTAACAGGGTTTGAGAGCCTGAAACAAAATGACAAATATGACAGAATAAAATCCAACATAATGAGTTACTGCTCTGGGTTTACATGGTGGTGAGGGATCTCCACTCCAAGGGACAGAGGTGACACAGAATCCCATGGCTGATATAGAAATACAGTCACATTTCCAAGCATGAGGATAATTAAATCTCTGCTCAGGTTGTGGTGAGCTCTGCCCAAGGAGGTTTTGACTGAACATCCAACACCTTCCTAAAAATAGACACCTCATTCCAGCTACAAAACAGCAGGAGATCAGAGGAAATGCTGTGGCCACCTCAGGTTTGTGGCTGCTGACACATGGCCAGTGTCCATCCCCACATATCCAGAGGGGTTTGGGCTCCCAGGACTTGTCATTTTGCCCCTTTCCCTCGGGTGGAACCTCCTTCCCTTTGCAAACTACCCAAATATTCCTTGCAGGAGTTGGAATCAGGAGATCAGGGGGTTGGGAAGTATCAGAGCCCTGGAATTAAAACCCCTCCCTGCACAGTGAGGGAACACACAGTGGCTGATTTGGGATCACGGGATCATTTAGGTTGGAAAACTCATCCAGGATCAAGTCCCACCATCTCCAGCACTGCCAAGGACCACAGATCCATGTCCCCAAGTGCCACATCCACAGGGCTTTGAAATCCCTCCAGGGATGGGGATTCCAGCAGTGCCAATGCCTGACAACCCTCTGGGTGAATCAATTCTCCCTGAGATGTAACCTGAACCTTCCTGACATTTAAATACACCCAGATATAAAATCTTTACCTGGGCATTAGTCCTGCCCCTTCCCTTTGCAGCCACAACTCAAATAATTCATGTACCTGCAGCACAGGGGTGAAATCTCAGCCTTTAACTGCAGCCCTGGAATTGGGGGCACACCTGAGCCATGGAAATGGGTTTATACTCCATGTATAAATGGAATAAGTGGCACAGAGCAAGGCCCATGCCCAAAGCAAAGCTTGGGGACTGAGCCAGCAGCTAAAGGCTGTCCCTAAAATCAAGGATTCATCCCAATAAACAGGGCAGCAAAGGAGCTGAGCATTCCAGGACTGTTAAACATCAGGAGGAGGCAAATTGGTGCTCACAGGTTCCTCCCCAGCCTCAGTGCAGCAGCTGCAGGAATCTCCCAACAGGAATTCTGCAGGAATCTCTTCCTCAAAGATCAGGTTTTTAATGTGAACTCGGAGATCCCGGGTGTGCAGCAACTGAGGGGACAAAAGTCTGCTCCAATATTGTCAGGGAATTAAAGCTGGAGACAGTTGTGGCTTTCATTCCTGCCTGGCACAGACACAGAAATGCCAGATGCACTTCTAAAGGTTCCTGTGCTGTTGGAGAAGTTGTCCAGGACAGGCTCTCCCTCCCAAATGACACTCACATTCCTATTTTTAGGGGGTTTTTGGTGCTCCCAGTGCCTTCAGGGGGCAGGAGGGCTCACACAGCCCCTCCAGGGAAACCCACACACATTATAGATATATAAATATATTTTGAAATGCAGCTGAATATAAATGTTGGTATTCCCCCCCTGAAAAAATCCCAGTGTAAACCTCATTTTCTCCACAAGGCTTTGCCATTCCATCTGCTCCTCAGCCAACAGCCTGTCCCATCTCACAGCCCTGTTTTAAGAGGCATCTCCTTAAAATCCATCACCTCCACACACACCAGACTCCCACCTCTGACAATATTTATGGGGAAAAAACCCAATTTTGGAGTTCTGTTTGTGCAGAATATAAGGATTTATTAAACCCACCTAAACCCTTCTTAGGTGGGACACAAAACTGTCCATCCACCAACTCCCACTCCTGAATTCCCACGTGGAAAAAGGCTGCCAGGGTGTTTTTTTGTCACCTTTTGTGACACAGGAGCCACTTCCCTGGGGACAAAGTCCAACTCTGGGTGAGCTGCCAGGGAAAAGCATCACTTGCCCTCAATCTGATCACCCAAACCCAGAAGTGCAACGCTCCCATTTGGATGGGATGAGGATTTACACCCAAAATAAACCATGGCAAGATCCTCCTCTGCCATTCCCTCAGCTCTCCTGCTCCTCCCACCATCTGCTGCCAGATGAGCACCTTGATTTCAAAGCAGTGATTAACTGGGGAACTAAAAATAAGGGCAGGAGACATGACCCAAAGAGAGGTTTAATTTCCAGACAGGCCTTGGAAAAAAAAAATCCACTGACAGAGCTTCTTCCACCCATCTGTGTCCCTGCAGAGCAGCTCAAGGTCCCCAGGTGAAAGGAGCAGGTAAAGAGGCAGAAATGACCTTTCCATTAATTACTTATTAAGTATAAACTATCTTCTTATTAATAAATTTAAACTGCCTCCTTAAGTGTTCAAGGCCAGGCTGGACAGGCCTTGGAACAACCTGGATTAGTGGAAGGTGGAACAAGATGAATTTTAAGGTCCTTTCCAACCCAAACCACTCTGGGATTATTGATTAGCTCTAATAACAAGGTGTATCTTCAATGATTTCTATAAATTCAGCTTTAGAAAACCAATATATTTGTGGGGTTGTGTGAAATCCTTGAGGCACCTGAAACAGGTGACAAGGATGTGAAACCCCCTTCTCCTCATCCCAACCCTCCCTGCAGGATTATTCCCAAACATCCTACATGATATTAACCTCTGGTTGATGGTTTAAATTCCCTGCAATATGTAGGTGGAGAATTTGAACACAACCCCCCCCAAAATACACATTAAATAGTCATAGTTTAACCACAAAGAAAGATGTGCCCATGTCAGGAATGCTTTTCCAAGGCTGGGATGGGGAAGGAATGGCTCCCAGAAAATACAGGAGGATTTTGTCAGCCCTGGTACCTCATTGCTTTTCAAACATTATCACCATTATCAGCTCTAATCCAGTGTGAACAGGGAGGTGGGAGGGAATTTCCTCTTCCCACCACCCTGCTGTCAGGGAAAGGGATGGGGTTTTGTAGGATAGGCTGGGAATTCCATGCCTGCTCCTGAAGAACAGCCCCAAAAATCTCACAAAACACACACCAAAACAAAAAAAACCCACCTAAAACTAAACTGGAAATTCAAAATAAATCCTCCTGTGAGGCTTCAAGTGCAAAAAAACAGGAGCTGCAACCACTGCCAGTCTTGATCCTCTTCCATTCACACAGACAAAGCCAAAAAACCCCTTCAGGAGCCCCCAGAAACATCAGCCTGCAACTGAATTTTGGTTAAAAGCAAAGAGCTGAGGCTGCTCAATAGCTGGCAAGGCAAACAGGGCCACACTTTGTACTCCTGCACTGCCCAGGGACAACTCACTCCTCTCATAAACCACCTCCCAGCAGCCAGGAATTGCCTTTTTCCTACCAAACCTGGGAAAACTCAAATATACTGAATGAAATACAAGAAAAAATGTGAGTAACACAAATTGGCTGGCAGGGAAAATGGGAATTCTGTGCTGGCAGCCTGGGCAGGGACACAGCCAACATCCCACCCCCATCACTTCCCAAGGGCAGATGGATCCTTAGTGACAGGGATCCAAACAGTTCCAGGTCACTGCTTTGGGGAGGAGCTCTGCCTTCCCTTCATTCCCACTTTTTCCTTCATGTTGCTCCTCTCCCATTCCAGTGGTGGGTTGGAATCTGTGGCACAAACACTGGGCAAATCCCATTTTATAATCTGCCCATCTTTGTGGCCTCAACACCGATTTTTATTCCAGAACCACGTTTTTCCACCTTATCTGATAAGAGCCTGGAATGGAGGTTCAAGGTGAATAAACACCTGATTTAACCTGTAACATTTTTCCTGCAGTGCCTTTAAAACCTGAGTGAGGCCAATGATTCATGCAGGAAGTTTCTGCCTTGGCAGAGAAACCCCAGTTGCTGCATTTGGGCACCAGTTTGAGGTGCCCAAGGGCACGTTTTGAACTGGGGCTCACTCCAAAAAGGACTTTTGCAGACCTGCCTCACATGCAGCTCTTGAGTTTTCCCATATTTTCCATCCTTTCCACCCAAAATGAAGCCTTGTTTGGAATTTGGCTTCCACCACTTCTTCCCATGGCACATTTTAGGTGCAGCCTCAGGCTTTGCCACCTCACCCATGTTTTGGTTTAAATCCTCAACCCTTTGGCACCATCTGGGTTTTAACTGGCAAATGCCACCAGCCCCATCCCAAAGCATTTCCCAAATTCCCAGGGTTTGGGTGGGGCCTTTGTGAATTTTGAGCTACAGCCACTTTTCCCTCTTTTCCCTCAGCAGAAGGGAACACACTCCCAGTGGAGCAGAGCTGGAAAACCCAAACCAGCTCAGTGGGGAGGATTGGAATGCCTGAAAAAAAAAAAGGAATTATTTGAGTTTTTATCACCCATATCAACTATAGATTGTTGAAGAAATTCAACCTGTGTTGATGGGGATGTTCTCCTGGTCCAGCCCTATCCCAGAGTCCATGAGACATCCCTGGAAGCACATCACCATCCCCTGGCAGCTCTGGCCACACTGATCCCACTCCCAGCTTTTAAACCCTCAAAACCACGAGCTCCACAGCTCCTTCCTGTTTCTGTTCCAAACTTTTCACTTCCCAAGCTCCCATTTCCACAGACCTCAGCCTTGGCAGCTCAGAGCCCCCTGGATCAGCCCTTCAAGCACATCCCAGGGGTCTTTATGCCCATCTTTGAGCTTGGGAAGGGCTGGGATGTTCCCAGATTTCTGCCCACCCTGGGCTACAAGGGGAGCTGAGCCCCTGGCTCAGACTCAGCATCACCCTGTGCTGGGCATGACAGAAGGTCAAACCACCTCCTACATTCATAAAAACCTCATTTCCTCACCAGGGTCAGGCCTGTCAGGTCAGAAGAAGGTTCCAGCACACCCAGAAAAATCCCCTTCCACCTCAGAGGGCACAGATGGAGACGCCCAGCCAAGCACAGCCCTGATTTTCTTTGCAAGCTCAGCCTTGGGTTTCTGCTCCAAAAACAGGTTGGAAATTACAGGTCCTAACTTAGTGTTACAGGCTCCATGGATTTTCCAGGATGGTTTTGTTATCCATGCCTTAAATTCTGTTAATTGTCTCCAAGCTGCTCTTGGCTTTCCCAAATAAACCCCAAATTTTTCTACCAGGGCATTTCCTTGCCGAGTCCCACAGACAACACTGAGCACATTCAAACACACATTTCCTGAAACAAGACCACTTAAAATATAATAAGTCAAATTTCCTGCCTAATAAAGACTTTTGGATGTGCCATGAGATGCCTCTGGTCCCATTTGCACAAGGAAAACATAAGGCTGGAGACAACCAGTGCTAAAAGATGATGCATGTGACCACTTAGAAAATCCCAGACTAGGTTGGGTTGGGAGGGACCTCAAAGTCCATCCAGTGCCACCCCTGCCGTGGGCAGGGACACCTTCCACTGTCCCAGGTTTCTTTGGACACTTCCAGGGATGGGACATCCTGAGTGACCAAACCTCCCAGAAGAAGGTGCAAAAAACCTGGAGAAACGAGTCAGGACGAAATTCCCCCTCTGAGAACACCTCTCCCCAGCAAACCTCTGCTTTGGGGTCTGGAGAACCACAGGGATCATCTCCCACAGAATTAAAAAATGACCTTTTCCAAAATAACCGTGGCTGTTCCCACCAAGCCACGTCATCCTCTCATCTCCCCACACGTCCTGGAGCTTCTGGCTCCAGTGACATGATGCAGCAGTGATTTCAAAACTTAATTAAGCCATGTAAAACGCCCTCAGAACACAGGAGATGCAACAGAGGGATTAAAAAAGGAGCCAAACCCGTTCTGGTGCTCGGCTGTTCCCCTTGAGGACACGCCCGGCGCAATTCTGAGCACGGGAGGGTTGTTTTCCAGTCCAAGGGAACATCTAAACACCTCTCCCATCTCCAAGGGCCTCTCCAGCACGTGGTGGGGTTTAATCCCCATCCCCAAAACCTTCTTTCCACTTGTTTGAGGGAGGTCAAGCACAGCAAATCCATCCCCAACGTGGATACTGGGAATGGCAACATTCGTTCACTCCATGCCATGGAAATGGAGGAACATCCACTTCTGGTGGCTCAAACACCAGGTTTGGGCTCCTCCCAGCAAGGACTGGTTTTTTGGAACAGCACCCACACTTATTTTTTTAGTTATTGTTGTGATTTTTAATTCTACAGTGAAAAATGTGCACTTTTCCCCCCTATCTACCAGGAGAACAAAAAAATATTCCATGTATTGAGTGCAATGTCCATATCCAGTACAAACTGCTCATCCTGCATCATTCCCAATGAGCCAAATCCTCTTTCCAAAGCCATCAGCAGAGCCAGGTCCATCCTGGCCACAGGTGGTACCTGGTGGCCTCATGTCCTGCACCACCACAGCCCAGCTCAGTGCCCAACATTTTGGTGAGACAAGTGATTTAAATAATTAATTCTAGTAATAAAACCCCTTTAAGATGTTTATTGCAGGGAACTCTTGGTGTTTTGTGCAGGTTTAAAACTTTCAGACCAAATTAAGCTGAGCACATTCTTATATTAAAATAAAGCACATCTGCAAAGTGCCAGTGTTTCAGTAGGATCTTGGATAAAAGTTTTATTCTTCCACAAATAAAACCAGCTTCCAACCAGTTAAAAACCCATCAAAAGCAATAATTATTTCTTCCAATTCCCTCGTTTTCATTCTGGGTTCCCTTATGCATCAACCAGTAAGGAAGCATGTCAAGCAGTTTATTAAATCACTTTAAGACTGTATTTATTTTTTCCCCAAATTTTTTCTTTGGCCACAGTGGCCAAAGCTCCTGCACAGCAGCACATTGTGGCCATTCCACAAACAAGGCAAAAACCCTCAAGGAATACAAATAAAACCCAAACCAAGACACCTAAATCCCAAAAGAACCAAAAAAAAAAGCCAACTGACTTCCCCCAACCAGCCTCACGACTAATTAAATAATCCAAACCAAGATTTATGAGAGGCCAACTCTGATCTATCTCCATTAATTCCACCATAAATATGGGAATTTTTGAGAGAAGCCACGTTGTTAATGACATCTTCTCTCCAATTCCCTGCCCAGGCTGTGCCCGATTCCCAACGTGCCGTGTCTGTCAGCACGGTGGGATGAGTTTGATGCCACGGGCTAAAATTAAAATCTCTTTGGCTAATCACTATTAGAGAAGGCACTGAAGGCATTTCCTCGTATCAAAGGACAACCAAACTCGTTTTCTTGACACAAAAAATAAAGCAGGGAGAAGCCATTCCTGTGTGTTCACACACGGCCGTGACGACACCTGAATTCCCAAGATCAGGGAAATATTTTAAACCAATCCAAGAAGCCTCAGTTTGACAGAGCCTGATGCTTTTCCAGGTTAATTTGGGCAGGGGAGCAGATCCTGATTTACAGGGACACAGCAAAAGGCAGCCCAATTTCTGCCTGTCATCTCGGGAAGGCCGGGCACTGCCTGGTTCTCTTGGATGTGGCTCCACCGAGACAGGCCCTGCTGCTGCCACCAACGGGCCACAAACCCCCCAAAATACATCTATTCTCATCTCCTCGGCCCTGAAGTATCTGTTCTGCTAAAAAAAAAAAAGAGACTAAAAAGCTATCCTTTCCCTGCATCCTACTCCAGAAGGCATTAAAAAAATAAATAATAAAAAAAGAGCTTTACATACGGCCGAGACAGACGACACAGGATAAAATTCCTGTAATGCCCAGAGGCTTTTCCCACACAGCATCACACACAGTCTCCCAATGCTTCCTGAAGCATCTTGTGCCTGGAGCCCATATTTCCTTCTCATTTCCTTTTTTATTCCAATAAACCTGAACCCAACACCCCCCCCTTCCCCAAAGCCTGCATCCCCAAACCAGCACCACGACATGGCAAAAAAATCACCTCAACTTCCAATTTCCTTGTTTCCTACTGAAAAGATGCTCATCCATCCAGCTCTGTGTAAACCCCCGAATTCCCACCAGGATGCACAGCCCCGGTTTGAAACACCCAAATCCATCCTCTGTGCATCACATCAGGCTGAGAAACAGGGTTTCCAGGCAGAGGATAAAATAATCCTTAAAGGATCCCCAATTCCAGCAGATCCACCCCGGTCTGGGCTCCTCCAGCAGCCGGAGGAACCGGGTGTTTGCACATCCCGAGCTGCCTACACAGGGCTGGGGATGGAATTGCAAATAATCTGATGGGCTTGATATTATATCACCATCCTCCAGCTCGCCGGCAGGGATCTCGGCTTGGCCGGGATTAAGGGGAGGGGAGGATTTCATTTTTATTACTATTATTATTTTATTTAGGAGCGGCTCAGCGCATCCTCCACCGCCGCTTCCCAAACTCCGGCGCTCCCGAAAGACTCGGCTCATCACCTACCTTCCATCATGGTGGCAGAATTGCATTCCTCAATTTCCAAGGAGCCTGAAAAAACACGGGAGAACACGAGCCCGGTCAGCAGCCACCCAACGCCAGCCTTTGGAGCGAACGCCTCCGATTCCGGCGGCGCGGCGGGATAACGAGGAGGATAAACCGGGAATGCCGGGGCTAAGGGCAGGCCATGGATGCTGCTGTGCCTGTATCACCTCCAGGATCGCATCACGGAGGATGCTGAGAGAAAGGGAGGACGAGCCGCGCTCGGCTCGGTGCCTCCCGCCCCGCACCTCCTCACATGCGCGCTCGCTCCCGACACACCCCCCGGGAACACACCAACCTAGTTCCCAGATTTTTGTCCCCCCCACTTTCACCAAAAGCATAACCCCTCTCCTACCTCGTGACGCACTTCCCCTCCCTCTAATCCTATTGCGGCGGCCGGGGGAGCCAGATTAATTACAGATTAATTACAGGCGCTGTCAGATTAGGAGCGTGCGGGGAGAGCGCCTGGGAATAAGGGGAGAGGAATGGAGCCAGGCTGGATAAGGCAGAGGACTCGGCTGCTGGGCCCTCCTGGCCTCTCCCGCTGCCATCCCAGGGAGAAATCCATCGGCTGACGTCACATGGACGGCAATTAGCCCCGAAAGGATGATGCGGGAGAAGCGTCTCCCCGAGAGCCTCCCAACAGCGCCCGGGAATTAATCTCGCATGAGGAGAAGGCGAAGCAGCGCCCGAGCGGGAACAAAAGAGGCTGGGGAGGGAGCGGGGGGGCTGCGAGAGGCTCTGCCTGGCGACCCCCGTGTGCCGCCACCAGCCGGTGCCCAAGAGATGCCACCCAGCACCGCTCTGTCCCCCTTTCTCTGCCATCCCCAGCCCCCCCGAAAACCCCCCCGACGGGGCGTGCGATGCTCACCGCCTTAAAACCGGTTCTAAGAGCTTGGCCTGAGGCACAGGCAATGCCAGGGTGAGAATTATCAGGACGCTACCAGGATTATCCAAGGAAATGCGATATGTAATTTTTTGTTTCCTGGCAAAATCGGCTTTAAGCAGCTCCAGAAGTCCGGTTATATTATTTTTCCGCCGGCGGGAAAGATGCTGTAACGCTCCTCACTCCTGTCCTGAGGCAGTTCCCACGGGCTACTGCGGAGCAGAAGGCGCATCCTCGGGATCCTCATCCCAAAGAGCACCCGCCGCTGGAAGGGACACCAGGGAAAGCCCCATTCCCGGCAGGGGACACCCAGGGGCTGTCCCCGAGGCCACCACCGCACCCCAGCGCCCGGCAAAACCCGGGATTAGGACAGCGAGCAGCAACCTGCTTTGTAGGAGGAGCTGCCTCCCCCCGCCCGATCCCCCCCAGGCACAACAGCGGCGTTTTGGGGACAATCGGCCCGTTTCGGCGCTCGCAAATGTGACTTTCCAACGTGACCTTGTATCGCTGATGGAGACTTCACTTCCACCTCTCACTCTGCATCAGCATCTTTAGGATCATCCCAGTCAGCCACACGTGTTTCTCAGGATGTGTCTCACTGCTTGTGAGAGAAATACCCACATTTTCCACATTTAAAAAAACCCCTATTTTCACCATTTAAAAAAAGCAACATTTTTTCCCCAATTAAAAAAAATCCCCTAAATATTTTTCCCTATTTAAAAATCAATCCAAAAGCCAAGCACTTCAGAGGATTTGGATACTCCAGTGAGGAAATGAGCTTCAGCACCACAGCAGGGTCTGCGGGTGGAGTGTCCCCAGCACAGCCCTCACCCATCCCAGAGGTGGGAAATGCCACAGCACCCGGAAAAGGGATGGGATTATTTAACAGATGGTTTGTTTAATCCGTGCAAGGAGCTCCTGTGACCTGCCTGCACTGCCTGAGCTTCCAGCACAGGGAAGGGTGCCCAGTGCCTTCGGGAATTCCGTTTGTAATCGCAGGGTGAGCACAACCCAACAAGTGTCACTCAGCCCAACCCCAAAAATGCCCAAGGAACCAGGTTGGCACACATGGCAGGATGCCCTAGTGATGGGCACATACCTGCTGTGTCCAAATCCCTCCTGGAAATATCAAAATAACATTTCTTTTCCAAAAATTCATAGACCTGCAGAGACCAGGGCACAGTCCCAGTACCCCTATCTCTGGAAGTGTCCAATGCCAGGCTGGACAGGGCTTGGAGCAACCTGGAATAGTGGAAGGGGATGGGACTGGATGGGCTTTGAGGTCCCTCCCAACCCACTTTGGAATTCTGTGATCCCACATCCCAGTGGCTCCAGTGCCAACCAGGACAGACCCACAGCCCACCTCCCAGAGCTCCTCCCGGGACAGATATTCCTTATCCAAGCAAGAAGAGCCTGGATATGCCCCACAAACCCCCTCCCAGGCTGGGCAACGGGTAAATAAGTTCTTTTCACCCAATTCCCCCATTCCAGTTGGGAAGGTTTCCCATCACATCAGCACCTGCAGCCTGAGCACAGCCAGGAATCCCTTGGCTTTCCTTGGCTCTGCAGGATGTCTTGGCCTGAGGAAATCCTTCCTGTCACATGGCAAGACCAAAACTCACCTTCCTAAGGGCAAAATGAACCCTACACTGAGGGCACCACGAGTCTGCTCCTGGCACAGGCTCTTCCCAAACAGAGATGGCACAGGGAGAGCTGAGTCCTTGCTGGAGCATCCCGACCCCACAGGGGGCACAGTGAGCCAGCAAACCCCTCTCTGCTCCAGCTAAAACTGGTATTTCCAGATTCCCAAATTATTTCCAACCCTTCTGACACAAGGACAACTCCCAGCAAAGACACTGGAAGTCTCATGCAGATCCTGAAGGAGACGCATTGGGAATCCGCCAGCAAACGGCAACACACGAAGCCAAGGGCCTTAAGATTAAAAAAAAATAAAAAAATCAAAAATCAAGAGGCAGCAAATGAGTCACTGGAGTGCATTACTCATATCCGAGCACAGTCATGCTGGAGCTCCATGTGACAGCGGGAGTGGAGGAGCCCAGCCCGGCCCCGGGACATGGAGGGGGATTTGCTAAATAAAACTCCAATCCCTCATCCTCACCCAGGATGTGGCCCTGGCAAATCCCTGGGCATTAAGAGCAGCCAGTGGGTTGTTTACATCTCCCCGTATGTGGCCCCACAACCCTTTTGTTAAATGATAATTAAAGCTTTGCTGGGGATAAGATCAGCCTTTAGCTGCTCCTGGTGGGAATGCAGTGGAGAGACCCTGGATGCTCCTTACAGCAGCTCCCAAAACCACAGCACTGGGGGTTGGTCCCACATCACAAAACAGGCTTTCCAACAAAATTCAGCCATTTATCTCTTTCCCTGTAAAATTAGNAGCACCATCCCAGGACCCCAAACCACCCCTGGAATTAGTAAACTCCTAATGGAGACGTGGCACAGTCACAACAGGGCTGGATTTGGGCAGTGACACGGACAGTGTCCAGCAGGGAGGGTGGTGCCCACCCCTGTGCCAACAGCCCTGCTCGGCACCCCCAAAACCTCACATTTTGGGAGCCAGGGCCCCTCTGCCGGGGGGGCAGCGGGTGCCCCTGTGGCACAGAGGAGCTGGTGAGACACAACGGGAGGTTTCACGCCCCCACGGGCAGCTCTGCCTCATTTAGCAGCTTTCCTGCAAGCGGAGGGAGTCGGGCCGTGCCCCGGGGCACAAAGGCGGGACGGGAGAGAGAGACACATCCCCGGGAGCTGCTCCTGCCAGCACTGCCAAATTCCTGCCGTGGGGCACCACCAGCCCAGCCCCGCACACCCCACCCCAAAACCCACCTTCCTCTGCTCCTCCTCTTCCTCTCAGCAGCTCCTCCTGGAGCCCCCTCACGCTCCTGATAATCAGGGGCTAATCAGGTTAATTACCAGCGCCTCAGCACCACACCCTGATGGGGACGAGGTGCAGCTGCCCCAGGATGCCCCAACCCTGCCATCCTCCCACAGGAGCTGGGCCTGATCTCTGAGCCCCAAACCCAGCCCTGCCACCTCTGCAGCCCAGGTTGTCACTGTTTCTGGGCCCAACTGCTCAGAAAAGAGACTGTAGAGGGAATGTTGTTAATTGATTTAATTTTTTTTTCCCACCAAGGCATTCAGGAATACTGGGAAAGTCCTTGTGCACCCCACAGGAATTGGAATTGGAGGCAGCACCCTCTCTCCACACCTCATGCCTCGTCCTAAATACTATTAAGCCCATTCTGGATCTGATTACTGAGGGTATCAGTGTTTTCAGGGTGGGAATGGCTCCTCCATGTGCTCCCAAATCCAGGTGGGGGGTCGTGCATCCTGGTTCCTGGCACCTCACCAGCTTGTGGGAACCACACTGTGCATCCAGCATTCCCATGGAGAAGGAGGATCCCGATACATCCCCTGGGAATTCATGGATAGAGGAGCCCAAAATGTACAATTTAATTCAATTCTGTCCCGAATGGCATTGATTTCCTTGGAAATGCTGCATCTCCAGCAGGAAAGGGGAAATCAGTGGCACACAGAGTCCAGGGTGACACCAGCTCCCAGATGGAAAATGAACTCTGTAGGAACAGTGTTGTCTGTGGGGATTTCAGGGAAAATTCAGGCTCCAGGGGCTTCTCCCTACGGTGCCATGGGAGCAGGTGAGCCCAGCCTGGGAAGCCCCAGTGGAAGATAAACTGGGAATTTCTGCACTGGCCCAAATCCAACCCTGTTCCAAAAGTGATTTTCCCCTGAGGAGTGATGGCTGATTAACTACAAATACTCCAAAAACCCAACAGCCCCAACCAAGTGGGAGCACCCGAGTTCCTGGGCAGCACCAGGGCTCAGCTGGGAACCAAACCATCCCAGTCCAGGTCTGGCACAGCCCAGGGTGGGTGAGAGCCCCACTTTCCATGTGGGTGGGTGCAGTTTGCCCAGGGATTTCCTTGGCACAGGGTGCACATCCCACTCCCCTCCCCATCCCAGCACCCATCACGCTGCTCCTTGCTGACAGTTTCCCACCTCAGGCTGATTTTTCTTGGAAAATGGGGATTTCAACCCGAATATCTCAGCTGAGAATGAGGTTATGGAAAAAAAATATGTACTGAAAATATCCTTCCCACTGTTCTGCTGTGAAACCCTCCTCCCCCTGTCCCCCTTCTCATCCCTACAAGGGCACATTGGGATTCTGCAAGGATTTACCTGTATTTTGCTGTGGAAAGGCCATTACTTGGCCATTCCTATGATTCCTACAGGTGACCCCCCAGCTGCTGCACTGGCACAATGCCCACCCTGCCCAAAAGCCTGGCATGGGGGCTGTGGGGGCCACCCTGAGGCAGAGGGGGCTTTAACAGAGACAGGAGGGAAAGCGTTTGCCCCCAGTGCTCCAAAACTCCCCAAAAATGCTCTCCAACCCTCCTTCCTGGGGTCTCCTTCCCCCTTCCAGGGTGGGAGGGCACTTTGTGGAGAGCTGATGGTTCAAGGACTGGAAGTCAAACCCTTGCTGTGGCTGCAGGGTGTGACCCCAAGCCCTGTGACTGCCCACGGGGGGTGCTGCCAACGCCGGGTTTGCTCCATCTCCTGTAGGTGCCCTGCACGTGTCTGACCCTCCTTGCTGCCCCACATTGCCGGGGAAGGACCATTTGTCCCTCCTGTGCAAACAAAAGGGGTTTCTGCAGGAGCCGTGTGGAAAAACTCCATGAAAAG
>WEIV01028659.1:61083-83661 GCA_013390005.1 Calyptomena viridis | reverse complement strand
AGGGAGAGTTCTGGGGTTTGGTTCAAGGAAGGTTCTGGGTTTTGGTTCAAGGAAGGTTCTGGGTTTGGCCACAGGAAGGTTCTGGGTTTTGGCCACAGAAAGATTTTGCAGGTTGGGTTTTGGCCATGAGAGTGTTTTGGGGTTGGGCTGAGGGAGAGTTCTGGGTTTTGGTTCAAGGAAGGTTCTGGGTTTGGCCACAGGAAGGTTCTGGGGTTTGGCCACAAGAAGGTTCTGGGTTTTGGCCCCAGGAAGGTTCTGGGTTGTGGCTGTGGGAAGGTTTTGGAGGTTGGGTTTTGGCCATGGGAGTGTTTTGGGTTTGGGCTGAGGGAGAGTTCTGGGTTTCAGTTCCAGGAGTGTTCTGGGTTTGGCCACGGGAAGATTTTGCAGGTTGGGTTTTGGCCATGAGAGTGTTTTGGGTTTGGGCTGAGGGAGAGTTCTGGGTTTCAGCCACAGGAACGTTCTGGGTTTCAGCCATGGAGGGTCATGGGTCCAAGATATTGGAGGGTTCTGGGATTTTGGCCATGGAAGAGATCTGGATTTTGGCCACGGGAGAGTTCTGGGTTTCAGCCATTGGGGAGTTCTGGATTTTGGCCATTGGAGAGTTCTGGGTTTTGGCCATGGGAGAGTTCTGGGTTTCAGTCATGGGAGGGTTCTGGGTTTTGGCTGTGGGACAGTTCTGGGTTTTGGCTGTGGGACAGTTCTGGGTTTTTGCTGTGGGACAGTTCTGGCTTTGCCTGTGGGAAGGTCCTGGGTTTTGGCTGTGAGAGGGTTCGGGGTTTTGACCAAGGGAAGGGTTCTGAGTTTGGGCCCAGGGCATGTTCTGGCTCTGGAAGGTGCCATTCCACTGTCCCCTGAGCAGTGGTGACCCAGCCCACACTGACAAAAGCACCCTGAAGAGCCACAGGCAGGGTCATGCTTTCATTTATTCACTTCATATAAAAATCTCTTAAGAATGCATCTGAACACAATATATAATACTATAACATACATTGTGTGAAACTTTTGGAAACAATAAAATAACCACCTGGAACAATGCAGTGTTCAACAGACAAACAAACCCATTGATCATGCACAACTGTGCTATTGTCATTAACTAGTTAGTCACAAGTTGGACCAAAAAGCTTGAAACATAATTTACAAACTGAGATTGACACCGCTCACGATGCCGGACAAGCTTTGTCAGAGGAAGTTTCACAGCACAATTATTACATCAGTTCACATTTTTGTCATAGAGATTCACATTGGGTTGTTCAGAAATTGGAACGTGACATTTAAAAGCCGGCCCGTCAGCGGGGTTGCTTTGTTGGGATCCCCCTCTCCCCGTTCATTCCCAACTCCCCTGGGTGTGGTGTCCCCCCTCCCACGGGCGGCTGCCACCCAAATGCCCTTCCTGGGTTGCGTCTGTCTCTCCAGCTATGTTCAGGTTCTTGTACTTTATGCAATACAAAAGGTTACAAGAAAAAACAAAAAAAAAAAGGCAACTCTTATTCCGAGTTTTCTACACCGTTAACATCGCCGCCGACAGGCAATGCTAATTCATATAAATTAATAACTTACAAAACATTACAGTATGTACATTACGTAATAAATACACTGTTATAAACAGTAATGGAGGTGTTAGAGCTCAAGGCAGTGCAGGAGGAGGAGGGGGGTGGGCCTAAAACTAGGAAACGTGGACGAGAGGCGAGAGAAACACAAATATCTGAGCGTGCAAATGCCACTGAGCCAAGGAGCTGCCGAGGGGGAACGTGTGTCACACGCTGCCTTACTCATCTATGTGCTGCACTGTGCCATGGGAACACCCTGCCCTCTGCCCTGCTCACCACAGACCCAAACCCCTGCAGGAAAAAACACTGTTGTTCCAAGCAAGAGAACAGACACGGCATGAAGTGACTTCAGGTGGGTCACTGGGGGTATTAAGATTAAAGGTGCAGTAATGCAAACCAGAGGGTTTCCCCTTCTGTGTAGTCTGTCAAAGTGATTAACTGCAATAAAGTGACAGGTATTGCCCATGAAAAAAAGGAAGACTGCTTCTTGTAACAGGAAGAATCAAAAAAGTATCCGTCAATTCTGAAACACTTTGTGTCGCTGTTGAATACTAAACTCCGTGTAGTTAATTAAGAGACTCTTGAAAAGACATGAAAGTGTTTACAAAGAAGGCACACAGGTCTGCAGACAGGTGGTCGGGTGGACAGGTTTTATATGGAGAGTTATTAATCAGTAGTTTCTATCAGTCTAACTGGTATAAATTCCAAAACTAACAGTATAAAATCTCTCAGTTGTGTGTCATTGACGCCTCGGTCCCGACCCAAGCCAGCTCCAGGACAACACGATGCTCTTGGCTGACAAGGCTCAAACCACAACGTAAATCACCTGTGAAATTCCTGAGCAATCATTCACTACACGATCTTTAACCCTGACTCCAATCTCAAGTAGCTGGGAGGGTCTTTCAGCCACTGAGGGGCAGAGGCCTCAGACCCCGCTGCAGGCTGTCCGTGAGACTGCTTGCATGCTCCTTAAGTGTTTAAAAGCCACTCACACGGGTCCGGGGCATTATGTGTCGACGGGAGATGTGTCTTCTGTCACAATCTCTATGTTTGCCTCCCTCTGAGGCTCCTCGTGCCCCGGCTCAGCCACGCAGAGTGTCTTTGTATTGCTGAAGTAGCCGATGCTCTCGCCGTCCTTGTCCGGCCCGTCCGAATCCTCCTCCTCCAGCGTCAGTTCAAACTGGAACTTCTCCATCAGGCCCTGGCAGTCCTGGCCCCGCTCCTCCAGGGGAGGGGATGGGCTCTGAGGTATCATGCTCTGGTACCAGTTCCTGTTGTCCTCCAGTGTGTCCAGGATGTCCTGGGCGTCGGGCTGCACCAGGTCAGCCCATGTCTCCCAGAGCGGGTGCACGATGTAGTCAATGAATCCCACCTGGAAAACACAGGGACACGCACACTTAGGGGGAGGGAATGACTGGGAGCCGGGTGGGTGTCTAAAAAGCTCAATTTATATTGATTGTGAGGAAAATGCCCATCCCAGAGCAAGTCCCCAAAGCAGCACAGCCTGACTGCAGACAGAAACACCCAATGCACCTACAGCGTTGGGTCAGGTTGGATGGGGCTTGGAGCAACCTGGGAGAGTGGAAGGTGTTCCTGCCCGTGGCAGGGGGTGGAACAAGGTGGAACTCTAAGCATTGAGAAAGTCTGCCCCTCTCAGACAGGATTCCCTGGTGGCTGGGGACAAGGCTGGTGCACTTATGGCCACTCTGCCCTTACCCAGGGGACACACGGGGCTGGGAGCTGGGAATACACCAGTGCTCCCAAGACAACCAGCCATCCCCATGTCCTGCCTTTACAGCCTGAAGTTCAAGCTTTACGTGTCTTTTACTACAACGTGTAATTTGTGCCTATTCTGAACTATTTCATGCTCCTGCACCTTTAAACACTTCAATTTTTCTCCTCCGCTCTGCCAAAGCAGCCACCGTGTTCCTCTGCAGAGCTGGCTCAGCTAGAGACACTTTTCCCTTTCATTTTCTTTTGGAAGGAGCACGGAAAGCAGGTCAGCTCATCCCAAGAATCCTCCTGCTGCACGAAGAGGGCAGGGAGCTGCTGCCTGGATCCCATGGAGTGACGTGCCAGGGGTGGAAAGAGTGAGGGCTGTGGCTGAGTCCGTCAGTCCTTCCGCCGGCGGGAGCGTAAGCTCTGAGCTAAATCACCCTCCAATTGTCTGACTAAGAGAGGACACACGTCCAGGATGGGGAAAACTGAATGGCCATAAAGAGGATTGAAATTCCTCCCTCTTGGCAGAATGTGTCACTTCTCCTCACTCTGCTGGACGAGGTTTCTGTGCAGCAGGAAAATGGCTCTCGGAGGAACCGGCTCCGGCGTGCAGATGTTTGCTTTGGAATTCACACATGGCTCCTTCAGACACAACAGGATGTCAATAGAACCATTAACATTCAATTGTAACGTGCTGTTGAGGCAGCTCAAACAAAAAAAAAAGGTGGTGGAAATTTCCTGCGGCGCATGTTCCGGAGCACTTTTAAAGGGAAAAGGGGAAAAGGATTCTGTGGGGTTGGCTCTTGGCTTTGCCACCACCCAAAAGGGCCCTGCAGCACCAGTGGGCAAAGACCAGCACTCATGAATAGGGTCGTTGGTTCTTTAGAAACATCCCAAATCGTGGAATAAGTGACCACGTGGCTCAGCACCGATCCTAAAATATTGTGATGTGGAGAGGTGACACCTCAAGGTTTGAAACACTCGCCTACTCTTTTGCAATCAGCTCCTTGTTTGCCTCCAGCATGGATGTGCCACCTCCCTTTCTCCTTTGGGATCTCCAGGAGGGCCCTTTTGTGCACTTCTTGCATAGCAAAAATGCCATTTTGAAGCCTCTGTGAAGTGCATATGTGAAACAAATAATTAACTGGAGCTCACATGCAGAGCACATGGGCATTTTCTGGCCAAGCCTGGCTGAAGGATTCATTTCTTGTTAGGTTAACAAATAAGACAGATTTTTCCAACAAAATCACCACACAGTTGAGTGAATAATTTTGAAACCACTTGGCTTAGCCCAAGAGGACATTTGGAAATAATTATCATCAATTCTGTTACTTATTCAAGCTGAAAAACCTCAATGATGACTTGCTCGAGTCATTCAAAAACAACAACCAAGACACCATTATATAAAAGTTGGAATATGTTTAGGCAAACATAAATTACTGGTTTCATTCCAGACTATCTGGGTGAAGTTTTATGGATTGTGCTACACAGGTCAGAACAAAACTGACCTTGAAATCATTTAATCTGTGAATCAGAACTAGGGATGAGCCAGTTCATCTCAAAAAATGGGGCAAATCCAGCTCCTTTTAAGGGTTGTATTGACATAAATGAGTATTTCTGTGACTTCAGCCTGCACAAGGCAGCTCCAGCAGACTCTAACTCAACTGGACAGATCACACACTGTAAAATTATCCAGAAAAATGACTGACACACAGACTTTTCCAGTGTCCTGAAGTGGATCTCAGCTGGGAGAAGCCCTGTAGTTCAGGGGGTACAATGTCAGCAGGTTCAGGAGGTGCCAACTAAGAGGGTGTGAAAGCAGGACAGAGCTGGCAGGAGGGCAGGGAGAGCAGAACAAAGGGAACCCAACAGCCCCTGGAAACTGGGACACAAAGAGGGGAAGATGAAGATGCATTTGGAAATGAGGAGATGCCCAGGGGCACGGAGAGGAGCCTGAACAGCCTCCTCAGTGTGTGGGAGCTGCAGGCACAGCTGGATGTCAGGCTGGATCAGAACCACCCCCCTGAACAGTTGGCTCCTGCCCTAGTTGTGCTGGAAAAAGCAGATGGATTTTGCCTGGGCTTTAAAACCCTGAGTTCAGGCAGCCAGAGCTGCAGCTCAGGGCCAGTTACCTGTGATTTCTCCACGGAGGCCGTGTGTTTGTCACACATGGGGCTGATTTCCATTCCTCTTTCCCTCTCCTTGTCTCCCTGCTGGAAGAACTCCTCCATGATCCTGTCTGTCCACTGCCTGTACAGCTCCAGAGACTTTGTGGGATTACTCAGGTCTGCACAATGTACCATATTCCGGAGAACCTGCAATTAGATCCATCAGAAACCTCAGCAAATCAAAGGGAAGAAGGGCATGGTTTCAAGCTGGATCTGCTCACTTATTGCAGAACACTCAACCACGAGACTCTTTGATTATGAAACAGCCCATAAAAATATTAATATTGTTCCACTGTACCACCTTAAAGACATGGACCTGTTGGAGCAAGTCCAGAGGTCATGGGAATGCTCCAGGGGCTGGAGCAACTTTGCTGTGGAGACAGGCTGGAAGAGCTGGGAATGTTCCCCTGGAGAAGGGAAGGATCCAGGGAGAGCTTGGAGCCCCTTGCAGAGCCTAAAGGGGCTCCAGGAGCTGGAGAGGGACTGGGGACAAGGGCTGGAGGGACAGGACACAGGGAATGGCTTCCCACTGCCAGAGGGCAGGGACAGATGGGATATTGGGAAGGAATTCCTGGCTGGGAGGGAGGGGAGGTGCTGGAATAGAATTCCCAGAGAAGCTGCGGCTGCCCCTGGATCCCTGGAAGTGTCCAAGGCCAGGTTGGATCCCCCTGGGACAGTGGAAGGTGTCCCTGCCCATGGCAGGGGTGGCACTGGATGAGCCTTAAAGCCACTGTCACCCCAAATCAGCCTGTGACTCTCTGATTCTGTATCTCCACAGATAAGCTCAGCTGCCACAGTCCCTTCAGGAGCAAAAGGAGCTCCCTGGTGCTCAGACAACTCCACACTTACTCAGGGTGCAGTTGTGACCACGTTCAACACATCACACAGGTCTGGTTTGGAATGCAGGTGCTTCCCACCATTCCAAATTCATTTCCATGCTCTCATGGAAAGAGGTTAAAATGCTCCTACTTTCTGAAATGAGTAATATCCCTTCCACACACACAAGATGTGCCTGACTAACTGGCCACAAGGACTGAGGCAGCAGCAGAGGGACTTGTCTTAACATCAGCAATCTGAAATAAGAATGGAAGGAGTTTTCTTCCCATGAGCCTGTTCTTAAGAAGTTGGTCATCAAAGTGCAGAGCAGATCAGGATGTATCTTGTCCTGCTCACCCTGTTCCAGCACTGCTCTGTCATTTCTGTAAATCAAGGGTTGTGTTATACCCATGGCAGGGTGCACGTCACTAATTTCAGCTCACTGGGAGTTGCTTTAGGTATGGAGCCATAAATTAAAAATCCTGCAGTGCTGGGGAGGAGAAACAAATGGGAGAAAGCAGCAGGGAAATTTGGGAGCCCTCAAAAACTCAGCCTTATAGACCAAGCTCAGAAGAAGGTGCATGTTTGCAGTCCCATGTTTTAGGTGTTATAAAATCACAGTTCCCTTCACCTACAAGATATGGGTCCACCTTGTACTTATTTTTAGTGCACAAGAAAATAAATGACTGCTGAAAATTGAAGTCAGTAGCTGCTCTCTATGTTCAATGTAAAAGCCCCAGTAAGAACAGGAACGTGGTTTCTTCAAGCCTGACCAAAACACACCAAATCCAGGAAATTTGGGTGCCTCACCTGTATTCTGTCTGTGTAGTTGTCCAGAAGGAGAACTCCTGAACTGGTCACCTTCTTAGTTTCCACCATAGTCTTCAGATCAGCCAACAGACTCATATGCTTGGACATATCAGTGGCCAACACCTTGACAGAAGTGGGAAAACAGGATGTCAGTAGGCACAGAAAGGAGGCAGTTTGGGTTTGGGCAGAGGAGCAGAGGGTGCACAGCTCATACCATGTCAATCACCATCTTCCTGAGCGTCTGACGCTGCTTCTTGCTCAGGTTCTGGAAGATGTCACAGTGCTCCTCCTGAAGCAGTTTGAACCCCACTGCAAGGTGGTGGTTCTCCAGGACAGACTCGTCGTTGTACATCAGGGCCAGCTCAGAATCTGCCAAAGGAACACCAGGGTGTGAGTCCAGCATGGGAAATGTGTGATTTCGAACAGCACTGGGCACTGGAATGGTTGATTTGTGTGCAATAAATCAGGGTGTGCAATAAATCCCTTGCTCAGGGAGGTTGTGGATGTGCCATCCCTGGAAGTGTCCAAGGCTGGGTTGGATGGGGCTTGGAGCAACCTGGGATAGTGGGAGGTGTCCTAACGAGGTGATTCTAGGATTGGATTTTGCTCCATGAGTGCCAAGAGGCTGTGGTTTGATAACCCCAGCAGTGTGTGTACAATACAAACAGCCTTTGCTCAGTCCTAGTGAAGAAAATAATACTCAGTTGACTTAGTTACAGCTTCAGAATCACTGACAACAGAATCCTGCAAACACTCTTTCCAAAACAGAACAATACCCCTGTTTTGGAATCAAGATACACGCTCAGCCTCTTGCAGAACACAATGTGAACCACGATATTTAGCTTTTTGGTTGTCAATAGCAATAGCATTATTTATCTTATATTAATTGTAAAATTTGCACTCAGGACTGGAAGAATTATTGCATGTTAGCACGTAGTTAATACTCACAAGGGCACTTTACAAATTGTATTACAATAGCTTCCCTTTTTGGGAATTTCATTTTAATTACTGCTTTATTTCCAAACGTCTCCCTCATTTACTGCACAGTATTTTGAGAAGGCAATGCAGTCTGCAAGTCTGTGTAATGGAAAAAGCATTTCCACTAGTTTCCAAGTTTGTGGATGAAGTTATGATTGTATTCCAAAGAAAACTCACTTGTATTAATAAGAAATTGATTGGAGACCCCGGGATGATCCACGTCATGAATTGCAGCTGCAAAAATGGCAGCGAGGATTTCCAGGTCTGTGAAGACAGCCTAGGAAGGGAAGGAGGAATTTGTGAGACAGGTCCTCAGGTTTTAGCTCTCAACAGTTTGGGAGAGAGTGATTTGGAGAAACAAATTGTGCTTTTTAGAGTTAGTTTTCTGAGGACAAGCCACTGACTCACAGGAAAGGTCTGCAAGCAGCTTGTGCTCCTGAAGATGAAACAGCAGTTTCAGGCAGAGCTGCTGCTGGGATTTCTAAATCCCAGAATCCCAGGATGTGCTGAGTTGGGAAGGACCCCCCCAGGACCATCCAGTCCAACCCTCAGCCCTGCACAGCCCCATCCCAAGAGTCATTCCCTGTGTCCCAGAGGATCATCCCAGCCCTCCTGGAGCTCTGGCAGCCTTGGGGCTGTGCCCACTGCCCTGGGGAGCCTGGGCAGTGCCCACCCACCCTGTGGGCAAAGAACCACCTCGTCCTGAGCTCCAACCTCCCCCTGCCCTGACACAACTCCAGCCATTCCCTGCATCCTGAGCTCCAACCTCCCCCTGCCCTGACACAACTCCAGCCATTCCCTGCATCCTGAGCTCCAACCTCCCCCTGCCCTGACACAACTCCAGCCATTCCCTGCATCCTGAGCTCCAACCTCCCCCTGCCCTGACACAACTCCAGCCATTCCCTGCATCCTGAGCTCCAACCTCCCCCTGCCCTGACACAACTCCAGCCATTCCCTGCATCCTGAGCTCCAACCTCCCCCTGCCCTGACACAACTCCAGCCATTCCCTGCATCCTGAGCTCCAACCTCCCCCTGCCCTGACACAACTCCAGCCATTCCCTGCATCCTGAGCTCCAACCTCCCCCTGCCCTGACACAACTCCAGCCATTCCCTGCATCCTGAGCTCCAACCTCCCCCTGCCCTGACACAACTCCAGCCATTCCCTGCATCCTGAGCTCCAACCTCCCCCTGCCCTGACACAACTCCAGCCATTCCCTGCATCCTGAGCTCCAACCTCCCCCTGCCCTGACACAACTCCAGCCATTCCCTGCATCCTGAGCTCCAACCTCCCCCTGCCCTGACACAGCTCCAGCCATTCCCTGCATCCTGAGCTCCAACCTCCCCCTGCCCTGACACAACTCCAGCCATTCCCTGCCTCCTGGCCCTGCTCCCACAGAGCTCCATCCCTGGCAGCAAACGACCCCTCGGAAGGGCAGAAAATGCTCATCCCACCCTCAAACCCAACACAACTGAGCTCAGAGCAGGCAACTCACATCCAGGGCAGGGGTAGAGAGCAGGACATGGGTGGACTGGGCAACATCAGCAGCGTGGAGGCTGTTGTGATAGGCCACATCTGAGTGGTAGTGATCCTCCAGGGTCATCATGTACGTCACGAACGTGTCCGAGGAGATCTTGAATGTTTTCAGGAGATCTCGCTCCTGTGGGGTGGAAGCACCAACATGTCTCAGATAAGGGGTCACCCTGGACAAGGCAGCAAGCAGGAATTAGAGCAGTGCTGTAAAAGAGCAGCAGATGTGGTAGGAAGTGACTCACCTGGAATATGGCATACATGATGCAGGTGAGGGGCCTGTTGTGGGAGTACCTGGCCACGTTAAAGATGTTCAGACCCCACTTATTCAGATCTTCCAGTTCCTTTAGAGAGGACAGAAATAGGATGGTTGCATTATTTGCCCACGTAATTCTGTATTTATCACTTGCACGACCGTCCCCTGCGTTTCCCAAAAGCTCCAAAATATGCAAATGCAGTAATTATTGTAATTAGGTAAGTGCATGAATATGTGTGCTTAATAAAGGACATGAACACAGAGTAACTGTGATTTTGTGTTTGATAATTGCTGTCCTCATCCTCCATCACCTTTTTTTATTATTATTTTAGGCATAATTTCAACTATTTATAAACAGAATATGCTGTTAGGGCCTGCTACCATTAATTACAGCATTTTTAGAGGCCACATCACTCCAGAGATACTGATTCCAGTTTTACAAGAGGTGCATCCATCCATCCAGTCCATCCCCAGCTCCCAGATTCCCCCAGAATGGGAAGAATCTGTTGTACCTTGGCCAGATGATCTTCCTTCTCTGTTTTCACACCGAATCTTGAAATGCTGGTGTTATTTAAGCTTGAACTGTGCATTAATTTTTTCACCCCGCTGATCTGTGTCATGAGCTGCTGTTTTTTCTTCTTCTCCCTGTCCTTCTGGGTGGGAGAAGGGATCTCCACATCGTTCTGCTTGTCTGTGACAAACCAAGGTGAAATGAGTCAGCACCGTTTGCAGCGTGAGGTCCCTCCAAAATCCCCCCAGATCAGCCCTTGACTTTGATAAGTGTGTCTGCAGAGTCCAAACCCAGCACAAACAGCTCTTTGGGACCCAAATATCAAAGCAAAACAGTCACACAACCTTTGGAAGACTGAACCTTCCACTGTTCCCTGCTGGGAAACCTGGTGTCACTCCTGGGGTGTCTGTGCAGGGCCAGGAGTTGGACTTGATGGTCCTGAGGGTCCCTTCCAGCTCAGCTCATTCCCTGGTTCTGAGGCCAGGCTGCTTTCCTTGTAGCCATTTGCAAGGCTTGGGAATATGCCCAGGAATGTCTCTGGATGTGTGGATGTGGCACTTGGGGACATGGCTCAGAGGTGGCCTTGGCAGGGCTGGGGGCACAGTTGGACTCCATGGGCTCAGAGGGCTTTTCCAACATAAATGACTCCCCATCCCCAAAGGACATCAGGTTCTGCTTGTGGCTAAATCCTAATTAATTTTTATTACCTATTTTCAGGGAAATAAAATATATCTTCAAACAATTTTTCCTCATTAAAGTAAAAACACACATACTATATTTTTTAGGGTCAATACCCCCTGCTGTTAAAACACCAACAAGTAACAAATGGGTATCAGTGATTTATTAAAGGTTTGTCCTTCATAAATATGGATAAAATAACATACAAAGCATGGGCCATATTCTCAGAGATAGTAAGAATATTAGTGCACATGAAATAGGCACAAACTTGGCTGTGGAGATGTGTTTAAAAAATAAATAAGTTCATTAATTAATTAATATCTCCACACATTATTTACTGCCTTTACAGCTGAATTATTTGCTGCATTAAAGTGGAGATACAGTGGCTCATTCACTTCCTTACAAACCATTTTTCATGGACTTCCAGGAACGGCTACAATAATCTCTTTGCACCTTTGCATCCCTGAGGACCTCTGGAGGGACGAGGCTTGTAGGCATTAGTTACTTTTGCCTTGGCTTAATTAAAACCCTCTGAAATGAGAACTACCAGTGTGTCTGCAGGACTGCAATTAAGAAAGAAGCCCATTATTCACAGCAACAGCCTGGCTGACAGCAGTGGGTGTTCCCCCCGTGTGTTTTTGCTGAACCACTGGAGGACTTTCCTCTATATAATCTCCTTAGCAATGACTAATACAAAGGCAGCCCCAAATGGACATTCCTGGACAGAAAGGTCTGATTTGTCCAACCAAGGCCCCACGGAGGTGGCAGCACCTCCCCTCACCCCTTGGGCAAGAGCAGGAGCCAAGAGGGCACCGTGACCTTCCCTGTTTATGTGGTGGGGCCAGTGCTGGGGCCACTGTTTGCCAGCTTTGACCTTGCCCAGTGACTGCAGGGCTGCCCCCTCTGCAGAGGGCATCACTGCTGGTGCCTTCCAGCTCATTTAGTCATGGAACCATGGAATGGTTTGGGTTGGAAGGGACCTTGAAAGTGCCATGGGCAGGGACACCTTCCACCATCCCACGTTGTTCCAACCTGGCCTTGGACACTTCCAGGGATGGAGCAGCCACAGCTTCTCTGGGAATTCTATTCCAGCACCTCACCACCCTCACAACCCAGAATTCCTTGCCAATATCCCACCTAACCCTGTCCTCTGGCAGTGGGAAGCCATTCCCTCTTGTCCTGTCATTCCTTGCCCTAATAAAATTAAGAGACTGAATGAAGTCACATGATCTTAATATCTCTAAGTTATCCCCATCTAGCAAACATTATTTGGAGATAAATGAACGTCCTACCCACATATTTCTTTCTGTTTGTTCAGCCTCCTCAGCTCCAGACTCCTGTTATTTTGTGCGTTCCTTTAATTTTAAACCGTATTTTTTTTGGGGGGGAGAGAAATGTAATTCATGAAAAATGTGACAGTGTGACTTCCTAAAATAACCTGATGATCCTTTTAAAAGGATCATCTTTTACTCATCTTTTTTTTTTTCAATATGAGCAATCAGGCTGCAATCTGGCCCAGCCTGGAGAGGCTGCACCACCACGGCCCTGAGTGGCTGAGTGGCCTCACTGTGCCACCAAACACGGGGATGTCACTGTCACTGAGCACCTGAGAAGCAGCAGGACAGGGGTGAACAGACCATTGTCCAGAGCTGCCAAGGGAAATGCAGCTGCTTGACCCAGCCTGAGTATGGGGAATAGAGGGAACTGAAAGATATGGAGCTGTTGGAGCAAGTCCAGAGATGCCATGGAGATGCTCCAAGGGCTGGAGCCAGGCTGGGAGAGCTGGGAATGGTCACCTGGAGAAGGGAAGGATCCAGGGAGAGCTTGGAGCCCCTTGCAGGGCCTAAAGGGGCTCCAGGAGAGCTGGAGAGGGACTTGGGACAAGGGCTGGAGGGACAGGACACAGGGAATGGCTTCCCCCTGCCAGAGGGCAGGGGCAGATGGGATATTGGGAAGGAATTCCTGGCTGGGAGGCTGGGGAGGTGCTGAAACGGAATTCCCAGAGAAGCTGTGGCTGCCCCTGGATCCCTGGAAGTGTCCAAGGCCAGGTTGGACTGGGCTTGGAGCAACCTGGTCTAAGGAAGGTGTCCCTGCCCAAGGCAGAGGTGGCACTGGATGATCTTTATGTTCTCACAACCCAAACCAGTCTGACATTCCATGATTCCATGGATAACACAACCCCACCAGCACCAGCAGCAGCTCTGGCTACTGAGCCCCTGCTGAGACCCCACTGACTTGGGTGTCTGTGTGGTTTATTTTTGGTGCCACACTGGCTATTCCTGCTGCAGCACATCCTGCTCCACAGGACATGTTCCCACTGGGAAGAACTGGTGACCAGCCAACTCCCTGGACATGCCAGCAGGGCCATGCTGAGTATCCAAGGCCTGGCAGCTGGACAGCCTTGCTGCTATTCCTTGGTTTAATTCATGTTCTGGATGTCATGGACCACAGGATCCCACAGAGCAGCTCCAGACTTCCATGGATTATTAATGATGTGATGTGTCCTAAATGCACGGAGCAGCTCCAGTTGCAACTGGCCACTGAAATCACTTTAAAATCCCTTAATGGAAATAATTGTGTGTCATGCAGTGAATGCATTCTGGGTCATCTTAACCCCAGGGCACGAGTCCCCACGAGCTCCAGCATCCCAAATCTCTGTTTGGAGCTGTTGGACTCCAAACATAGGCAGGAGGGTCCTTTGCTCTGCCTCATTTTCTGTGCAAATGGCCACAAATTCTAAAGCAGCTACCCTAGAAAATTCTGTTTCTCAGAACAAATACATTTGTTGACACAGAGGATTCATTTATGGCAGTAATACAACTCCAACAAAATGCAAAATATCCCCTTTATTCTGACTTTTGGTGCAAAATGAGCAAATTCACCCAAAGTAATATCTAAAATGTTTGAGCTGAGTTTAGTCTGGACCCCCTCTCTGAAGGGGAAGAGGCAGCAGTTGCAAGCTGGGCTTGTGTGACTTTGTCCTTTGCATAAGGTCAACACAAAAATCAAGTATTGCATAAGGCAGCTCCCAACAGCTTCGTTCAATGTGCACAGCACAATCCAGCGGTTTGGAGAAGGAATTCCTCTGCGGACAGGCTCAGTCAGACACTATTAGTTCCCTCCCCATCTCCATTTGAAAGTGAAAAGCCAGCGCTGTGCCCCTGAGGAAAGCTGGGCACAGGCAGTGATTAGGCTGCCATTAATTCTCCTCTGAGTCACCCGAAAGCTCGGGATGCGATTCCTTACCCAGGAAAGTGTTGGAAATGTACTCAGACACCTGGTTGCCCGAGCGGCTCATCTCGGAGAGGTGTGTCAGCTCCCGGTTCAGCATCCTCTTGAACTGGGAGGGGAAAAGCACAGACAAAGATGGCATTTTTCGGAGTCCTTTCCCAAATCAGCCTTAGCTCAGCCGAGTCCACAACCAAGATGTCAAAAGCAAAATTCTGGGGATGTTTGGAATGGAGTGAAAGCTGTGGTTTCATTTAAATGCTGTTCAGCATCCCCATGACTGGATATTTCTTTTCAGTGCACTAAACTACACAATTAATTTCCTTCAAAGATGCACATTAGTTGTTACTGTCAAAAATGAGGAAATAACGTTTCAGGTAATTGCTCTGAAAGCTCAAATTCTTGTCTGGGTTTGAATTCCCCATCCTATAACCTCTTTTTTTTTTTCTAGATTTTCTAAGTTTTCTCCATTTTGTATTATGCAAGGAAAAGACAACTGCATATCCAGAGGAGAAATATGCCATAAATCTCAAGATCTGCCCAAATCATTGCAGTAAAATGTAGGATTCAGACATTATTCCCCCAGATACCCAAGATATAATCCTCCTGTTTTTATAATCAATGATAATCTATTTTATTATATATTTATAATACGTTTTATAATAGGATATATTTAATAATCAATGACTTTATATTCTCATTGCTGCATCATTTTATCCCGCAACACTGAATTCCCAAAGGGATAAAAAAATTCCATACATGTACTCTGCATGCACACTACACACATGTCCAGCTCTTGCCAAAATACACACAAATAACCATTTAAAAAGCATTTTTTCCCCTCACAGAGGTTTTATCCAACCAGCACAGCACAGAAAACCCAGCCATTAATAATCCTTCAGGAACGAAACCCACCTTAATGTAACCCCAAGACACGGATAACAAATAGTTTGCTTCAGGCATTTTGGAAAACTCCTCTCTGCCGTCCACAAATCCTCCCGGAGAAACCGCCGGAGAGCTCCTGGGGCACGCGGACACCCCTTTCCCCAATCCAGGCAAAAAATCAGCGTCCAGCAAAGCCAGCGATCCCCCAAAACCCGGCAGCCGCTAATCCCACACAAAGCCAAGCCTGGCATCGCATCCTTGCCGAGCGTGCCCGTGGGAGGATGCGCCCGCGGGGAGAGCAATGAAATCAGGGATTGCACAAAGGACGGATCCGGACGGGTTCGGCTGGAAGCGCTGGGGAATTGGGAACCGTCCTGCTCGCTCGGTTGGCTGAAGG
Organism: Calyptomena viridis; assembly: GCA_013390005.1. Taxonomy (NCBI): domain Eukaryota; kingdom Metazoa; phylum Chordata; class Aves; order Passeriformes; family Eurylaimidae; genus Calyptomena; species Calyptomena viridis. The sequence goes on along the minus strand of WEIV01028659.1, from coordinate 68,140 downwards.
GGGTCCCCTCTCCGCAGGGAGGGGCCGGGCTCAGCTCAATGTCACGCCAGGAAAATGATGCTGGGTTTGGAGGAGCTGCCTCAGGAACTCAGCCATCTTTTTAAGGGGAGAATAAAATGGAGGCAGCTCGGGGAACACTGAAATAAGGCAAAAGCAGGCAGCAGCCTCTTCTCCGTTCCTGCTTTGGTTTAATCCTCTCCCTCACCGAGATTTTCAAAGCAGGTATTTCCATATGGATTTTTAAAAGCATCATTTTTTCACGTTTTCAGGGGATCATTTTTTAACTCCTATGTGGTAAAGGGCGAAATGTAGCAATGCAGCAAAATGTACTTTTACAAACTGGAAATAGCTTTCAGGTAAGAGGCATAAACTAATAATAACCTTCAGTCTATGGCTGCAATTCCTAAATTCTTTCCTACAAGAATATATTCTTATAAGTGTCCCTGCCCATTGCAGGGGGAGTGGAGTGAAATGAGCTTTAAGGTCTCTTCCAGCTCGAACCATTCTGTGATTCACAATCTAGATTTCAAAATTCAATCATTTCTGCAGCTTTGCTTTAAAACTGAAAAGGAATCCAGGGAGCTGGAGCTGTCCTTTCAGCCTGGAAGCCAAAGCAAAGCCCCTTGTGCTGTGTGTGTGACACAACCCCAGCACAGAATCACTGCCAAGTGCAGCTCTCCTGCTGCTCCAGGACGTCCTTGGTCACTGCTGCCTGTGACACCCTGCACAACAGCGCCCAGGATTCCCAAAATGAAAGGGAAAATAAAAAATAAAAGCTCTGAAAGCTTCTCCTTCCTCCAGCTGCCTTTTCTAACTATAATCAGCCTCACTTGGCAGGATGACACGAGGCTTCCTCACGTGCTGTGAGACGTGTGGGGATGGGGCAGCCTGTGCCCCTGCTTGTCCAGCCTGGACAAGGCATGGCTCCAGAATGTCCAGATGGGACTGCAGCTCAGCCTTCAGCCCAAGAACCACATGGAACAAAAGGAAGTCGTGACTCACCTTCTTCTCTCCTTACATCCATGATTATCAGAGGTGGGAAGCTGATGGCACCTCCCTTTCACCCTGTGGTTGTCTGGGCACACCAAAGATGGGGTGCTACCTGCTGGGACTCTGCCACCTCCATCCTGGCTGTCTTCCCTTAGGAAATGTTCCCTATTTGCCCATTAGGAAAAAAATGCCTCCGTGTGAGGGTGGGCAGGCTCTGGCACAGGTTGCTGCTGTGGCAGACACATCCCTGGAAGTGTCCAAGGCCAGGCTGGATGGGGCTTGGAGCAACCTGGGATAGTGGAAGGTGTCCCTGCCCATCCAAACCATTCCATGGTTCTCTGGCAGCAACCTGCCTCACCCTGCCAGTGTCATAGAATCATGGAATCATGAATAATTTGGGTTAGGAGGGATCTTAAAGCCTGGCCAGTCCCATCCCCTGCCACGGGCAGGGACACCTTCCACTGTCCCAGGTGGCTCCAGCCTGGCCTTGGACACTTCCAGGGATCCAGGGGCAGCCACAGCTTCTCTGGGCAACCTGGCCCCCCCCTCCCAGCCAGGAATTCCTTCCTAATTTCTAATCCAATCCTACTCTCAACACCACACAGTGAGGCCTCACTTTCCAGGTTACCCAAACAGCTAAAATACTGAGTCACATGACAGAGGAAGGAGCAGGATGATCATTCCATCAGATGTTCTCATGGGATATGGGCAGGAGAGGGATGTGAAGGGTGCTGGCTGTCCAGGAGGACATCCCACAGCTCTGGGCCATGGGCTTTGGTTCATGGGGTCTCCTCTACACTCCATGTTAACCAAGAGGGACAAAAGCCTTTTTGGAACTCCCAAGAGTTGCAGTGATGGAGCAGGAGTGGCAGCAAGGATGGAATCCAAGGCCCAGAAAGGCCGTGGGAGGGGAGGACAGCTCTGACCCCATCACTCCTCACAGTGACGTATTTGGACTGGTCACAAGCCCCAGCCAGCGACACGTGAGTGCTCCCACAGCCTGACTGCCAAGTAACATTTCCCTGGATCGAGCTCTTTTTCTTTACAGGGAAAACACCACCATCAGATGATCACACAAATGACTTTCAAGCACTGCTGAATCAGTCGGGTTTTCTATACAATCGCCCCTTTCAGATAAATGATCCCAAGTGGAGGACAAACATCTGATAAAAATGCCTTTACCTCACAATTGGCTCCATAAAGCACAAAGGGCAGCTGCTGCCTTTCCACAGTGGCACAGAGCAATTAAATGGCCGGCACGGGGTCACCCAAGCCATCTGCAGCAGAGATGAGCACAGATAAAAGACCTCAGGATTCTCACATCCGATCCATAACCAGGAATCTGTCCCTCACAGCTCCTCCAACATCCTTCATCTTGCTCACTTTTCCAGACTTTTAACCTGCAACCTTTCCTAAACACAGGCAGCAGAATCACAGCACTGCTAGAAGGACTATCGAGGCCAAACTCAGCTGAGACACCCACGGAGCTGTGGGAATTCCCCCAGGATTTGCAAAGTTTATTGCGATTTGCCATCTGATGCTGCCACCTAAGCAAGATTTACTTCATAACACGATGCCCTTTAAAAAACACACAGTCCAGCACGGACCAAGGCACGCTGGATGTCTTCCCTGCTCGTGGGGGGGATTTGGGATTTTTCCTGAGCTATCCCCGATGCCAGGATGCTCCTGGGAAGTGCTCTGCCACTTGCCTGCAGGGAGCAAGCAGGTTGCTGCCTCTGCAGGGATCAAAGGCTAATGTCATGTGCAAACCCCTGTAACGATCCCGTCCTTAAATCCGTGCGACAGCAAAGGGTAAAACAAACAGATTGCAGGTAGTGATGAGAGAATGCCAACTGCTCCACGCCAAGCAAACACAGGGATTGAGGTTTTAGAGAGCTCGTGCCCTCCGCTCGTAATTACGGTAATGCCCATCAGCCACACGGGCAATTACGGTAATGCCCATCCACAGCACATGGACCCGTGCTGTTATTTCCAGAATTAATAATCATCTCAGTGCTTTTTCCAAAGGAATTTAGTGCTATAAGCTCGCTGCCCAGATGGGAGTTGAGGCACACATTGGCACACGTGAGGGAACAGCCCAAGAGCATTTCCCTTAAAAAAAAGCCAAATCAGGAAACGGGCTCAGTGCTCCCTTCCCTCAACCCCAAACTCTGACCACCATGCAATTAACACCCTCAGCTGATGAGAGGAGTGCAGATAAGGGAAATCAGTTGAAGCCCAACTGCAATTTTCCATGTCCAAAGGCACATGGTGGCACAGCCAACCTTCCCAGGGAGTCACTGTGCTCTGGAACCATCGGGAGGGTTGTGTGAGAAACAGCCACAGCATTGCATGGAGCTTTCCTGTTTTGCACGCTCTGAAGTAACTGCAGAAATCATCTGCACCAAATTAAGTCTCCCAGAATTGAATCATTCTTTGATTACCAGCAGTGACCCTATTCCATGCATCCTCTGGTCGAGGGAATCACAGTTTCTTTCCAGCTTCCCAGTCGTCCGTGCGGGTGGTAATTTCCTTGATTACTGTTGGGAAAGTTCACTCACAGTTCCCCTCCTGCCTGCCCACACCAAACCCTCACTGCTCGGGGTTTGTCTCCACCAGAACTTACAATATTTGCTTTTACTCCTTCACTGCTGGTTCCAGCACGGGGCCCAGCACGGACACAGACCCTCGTGGGGGTCTGTGGGAGGGTGGTGGCATCAGCACCAAGGTCACAGCAGCTCCTGGAATCCCTTGGCAGCTGACCAGTCACCCCATCCTAACTCAAGGTGCTATAGACAAAGCTTAATTTTCATGCAGAGGAAGAAAATTTGGCCTAATTTATGATGGAATTTGCCAGATTTAGGAGTTTGGGAGTGCTGGGAGTACACAGGCTCCAAGGCCACTGTGTGTGATACAGGGACATCTTAAAGCCCCTTCCAGAGTCTGGAGAGGGACTTGGGACAAGGGATGGAGGGACAGGACACAGGGAATGGCTTCCCACTGCCAGAGGGCAGGGAGAGATAGGATATTGGGAAGGAATTCCTGGCTGGGAGGGGGGGGAGGCCCTGGCACAGGGTGCCCAGAGAAGCTGTGGCTGCCCCTGGATCCCTGCAAGTGGCCAAGGCCAGGTTGGAGCCACCTGGAATAGTGGGAGGAGTCCCTGCCCATGGCAGGGGGTGGAACAAGAAGATCTTTAAGGTCTCTTCCAACCCAAACCAGTCTGGGATTCTGTGATATGACTCAGATGGGGATGGGGAAATCTCCCAAATGCTTCGGTATGGAAATTCCCACCCTTCTGGCTCTTTGTGGAAGAAACAAGTCTATTCCTCTCCCAGGGAGAGCCACGAAGAAGCACACACAGTTCTTGGCCTTTCCAGCCCCACACCAGCTCCAGTGATAAATCCTGCTGTCATTCCTGTTCCATTCCCCTTTGGAGGAGAGCAGCAGAGGTGTTCCTGCTGCATCACAGAGAGAAGAAAGACAGGAGGACGTATCTGCTGCTGATGTAAATCCTTTGAAGTCGATTTATACCAGCTGGGGTTCCCTGAGGCCAAGAGTCCTTATGCAAAGAGGCTGCTTAGAAAAGTTTTAGTCATTTGCAGGAGCTGAGGGCAATTCCAAGATAAAAGAGCTGCTCAGATGCTGTGGGGCTCCAGCCTGGAGTATCTGTGGAGAGAGGGGTCCCACCCCACACTTTGATGGAGGAATCTCGGTGCAGATCTCTCGTGTTAAAGTGTTTATAAACTCTGCTCCCGACGACCCACCCTTCTGACGCAAACCTTCCATCCCTCGCTCTTCCACCGCTCCTAGAAATCCCCAGAACAAAAGGATTTGTGGTACAAGGGTTACTTTCGCCTTTGATTCCCGCAGAGGCAGCTGGGCTGAATCCTCCTCACTTAATTACCCGGCTAAATTACTGCGGGTCCAGGGGCGCAATTAAACTTCGCTGTAACTCCGCTTAGCAGCTCTTCTCCTGGGAATAATTGGATGCCCAGCCCTGGGAGCTGGGAAGAGCTGACACTCACCTGCCCGTGTGACGGAGCAGGAATGAGTGTCCTGTCGGAAATTATTTACACACAGGAGGGAAATTACTCATCCGCGGATACGGCAACCGGGTCAGACAGCGAGGGTGTAAGGCTTTTGTCTGGACCTCCGGGTGCTTGGAGGGGATGGATGTGATACCCTCCTGCAGATCCAAAATAAAAATGGGATTAGTACCATCCCTGGGGCTGAAAAGCTTGGAGGAATATTTGTTATATCCAGTCCTCTCTTCCTGACGTACCTCAACCCAAACCCATAGGCAGGCAAAACTCCCGGAGTTAGGATTTTGGAAGTGTGGAGTATTTCTTTTGTTGCTTCTTGGCAAGTTTGCAAGTCAAGAGTTAAACCTCTTTAATCTGGAGGAGCAGTAACTCTGCTTATCTGTGTTTTCCTGCTTTTACATCACTTACAGAAAGGACCAGGTCAAATAAATTTGCTTGTTACTTCATAATTCCTATCGATTTTCCTTTCTAGGCACTCACATGGAGGATGATGGGAAGGTGCATTTAAATGCTTAAATAATAAAAAAAAAAGAGCTCGTTTCCCTCTAATCAGCACTAAAGGAAAAAGTTTTCAGCCATATTTCAGTGCCTGAAGAAAAGTGGAATGGTTGCAGTCAACTATCAGTCATTAAAAAAATCAAATGTTTTTGCAAATCTTTCTAGTCCTTGTTTCCTAAAACAATACCATGTTTAATCCACTAGAAACTATTTTTAATGAGATACAAAGTACTATTTGTTTTTTGGGGTTTTTTTGTTTTCCCTTCAGCTTATTTTTTAAACCAAAAAGTAAACACACGGTTATGAAATCTCCAATTTCACATCAAAGCGCGGTTGATTTATATATATGTTCAAAGGAAGACTTAAAAGGAGCAACATCATGACCAACTTGTTGGCCTGATGTTATTAGAATAATTTGAAAATCCACAATGTAAATGTTGATAAATAAATAGCATGTTGCCATAAATCAGCATGTGGCTGCTCATGAAAGCAATAACTTATATCTGATGCAGACAGAACAATATTCAGATTTTAGCCATAAAGTTTAGCATTTCTGAGAGCAGCAGAACCTCCCTTGGGTGGGACGGATTTACGCAACGCGGGGCTTAAAAAAAGTGATGAATTGGAACCCGAAGCAGAGTGTGCATTTCCAGCTCATTTCCAGCCAAATGAGACTCGAAATATGCAAATTGCATTTTGAAGGAAGGAAAAACTCCCTGTAGGCTCCTGCCCAAGGAAAGTCAGGATCGGAGCTGCTCCGGAACCATACGGAGCTCCTACATTTCCAAGCAGGCTCGGGGCACGTTCCTCATGCTGGGAATGGGTCAGGCAGAGGAGAAAACCCCTCGGCCGCCGCGGGGGAATCGGGAAGGTCACGGAGAAACCACCCCCTTGGCTTTCCTGAAAATGAGTGTGTCATGTGTTTGTAAGGTGTGCCTGCCCTGTTTGTGTTGGCACGGCAGCAATGGCTGCAGGGCCGACTCCTCCGGCGGGAATGGCCCGGGAATGGCCTGGGAATGGCCTGGGAATGCCGGCCTTGGGATCCGGCACCGGGGATGTGGTGGGGATCCAACAGGCCCTGGGTTAGATGTACAGCTGGGATCCACCAGACCTTGAGCTGGGTGTGCATTTGGGATCCAACAGGCCCTAGATTTACATGTGAGATCCAACAGGCCCTAGATTTACATGTGAGATCCAACAGGCCCTAGATTTACATGTGAGATCCAACAGGCCCTAGATTTACATGTGAGATCCAACAGGCCCTAGATTTACATGTGAGATCCAACAGGCCCTAGATTTACATGTGAGATCCAACAGGCCCTAGATTTACATGTGAGATCCAACAGGCCCTAGATTTACATTAGGGATTCAACAGGCCCTGGATTAGATGTACCACTGGGATCCAACAGACCTTGAGCTGGGTGTGCATTTGGGATCCACCAGACCTTGAGCTAGGTGTCATTTGGGATCCTACCAACCCTGGATTAAATGTACAGCTGGTATCAAACAGTCCCTAGATTGGCGTC
>WEIV01028659.1:21700-50095 GCA_013390005.1 Calyptomena viridis | reverse complement strand
TCTAACCAAAACAGCTCAGACCCCAACAGCCCTGAACCTCAACAACAGCCCTGAACCCCAATAACAGCCCTGAATCTCAACAACAGCCCTGCTTCCCAACAGACCCACACACCAACAGTCCTGCTTCCCAACAGCCCTGCACCCCAACCCCATCTGAGGCTGCTCCCCATTAGCCCTACTCCTCAACAGTCCTGCTCCCCAACCTTGCCTGTTCCCACTCCCTAACCCTCTCCCTGTTCCCACTCCCTAACCCTCTCCCTGTTCTCACTCCCTAACCCTCTGCCTGTTCCCACTCCCCAACCCTCTGCCTGTTCCCACTCCCCANCCCTGCCTGTTCCCCCTCCCCAGCCCTGCTCCCCCCCTCTCCCAGGCCCTGGCCCTGTCAGCCGTGTCTCCCCAGCTCTGCTGGCCTCGTTCCCTCCCAGCTTTGCCCCTCAGCCCCACACCCCATTCTCCTCCTGTGTTCCCCAGCAGACCCCACATCCCAACCCTGTCCGTTCCTGCTCCTGCTCCCTGACCCTGCCAGCAGGACAACGTGCTCCGAGCTCGGTGTAAAAGTTAAGGTTTACATAAGCGGATACAGTGAATCATAAAATCTCCCCATGAATGTAACTGCTTCTCATAATCCCAGTGACATATGCTTACCCCATAAATCTGTCCAAGTGAATGCATTCAGCATTTCTAATGGCACTGGCTGAGCAGGTAACAGTGACATCACAGGTCAGGATTGTTCAGATCCACACTCAGAGGAGGATCTGCTCTACAGCACACAAAGTGTAACCCCAGACATGTTCATCCCTGCCTCAGCAACCAAAACCTCGTGTCCCACGTGTCCTCAGAGAAAGGAGCCACACTGGTATCTTCCTGAGGACAGATCCTCTCCATCATTCACCAGAAACCAATGGACACCATTGGATGAAGACTGTACACTAAATACTAAAAATTTGGCAATAAATTTGGCACATACATGTTTAAAAGATTCGAGAAATCCAAATCTTTTTGGCATTGTGTTTTTTTTTCTGTGCTCACAGAACTCCAAACATGGCAAGTCCTCTCATTCTTGTGGTGCATGGATCAAAAAGCAGGTGGATATAACCAAACCACACAGAACTGGGTGTATTTTCCTTTTTAACCTGTGTATTCTCTATCAACTACTTTATCATGTAAACTAATCGACCTGAAAGGACTAGGTATCCTTGATACAGATAATATTTGGATCAATAAAACTGGCCCAGAATAAATCATGAATAGGAATAGGAAAAAACCCATCTCCTCACACAAACTATAGACCATATGCTGAAACACTGAACCATAGTGTGCAATATTCCTGCTCTGAGACTCCTCAGGAAGCAGAACCATGGAGTGTGTGCATTCCTGAGGAGGAGAAGGAACAGGTTCACAGAGACTGTGGCACAAGACCCTAATTTTAGCCTTTGGGGGGATTTCCAGCCTTGCCCAGGGCTGGCGTTGCAGGACCCGCTGCCCTTGTCACTTCACTTCAAATCTTCACCTCCACAAGGACCATCAGGACAAAGCAAGACCAAGAATAGAAATTTACACTTGATATTGAAGGACTTGTGTTCCCCAGAGCTGACGAAGGGTTCAGGCTATTCCCTTGCTTTGTAATATGAGTTTTATGTAACAAAAGAAAAAAAACAGCCAAGGAAAGGTCTTACATATTAAAGAGATCAGTGTGAATTAGGAAGCGATAGAGCAAGAGGGATTGGCTCTAAACACTTCATTTTTGGTTTTCAGAAGATGAGATAAGTATACAGTGAATATTTTATACATTTACAGTGTTTTTTAGAATTTTTAGTCGATTGTATCAGGACAGTTGCACAAAAGGACCCTCTTTTCTTCTGTTTCTGCCTTTCTGCTTCATTCCAGCGGGGCTCCCTGAAGGAATCCTGTGAACAGTGGGGGTCCCTTGAGGCTGCAGCCTGGTTTAGTCATGTAAAACACGAGTTTACCACTTGTCCGGGCCTTTTCATCAAAAACATTTAGAGGCCAATAGATTAACGATTTAAATGCAGACCTTCTGAAAACTGCCACTTAAAATATCTCATTTCAATAGCAAAGTCACAGTGAAGTGAGAGCAAACAGTTCTTGTGAAGTATCATTTTAAGGGAGAAAAAAGGTGAGTTCTGCCGCTGTTCCAGTCCAGAAGAAGTGGATTTCCATACAAAAGCACCGTTAACATTTTCTTTCAGAACCTGCTATTTTTTTTCCTGCCCACAGCTCCCTCTGGGTTTGGGACCCCGTAGAGCTGCACCACCTGCATCCCTGCGTAGCTCTTCGGTGTCTTTTGGTTTCGACTTATTTAAATCTTTGTTTTCCACTCGTTTTCTTGAGCAAACAAGTCTGATGAAACGGTCCCCTGAAGATGAGCCAGAGCCTTCCAGCTTCTCCTCCCTCCGTGGTCATCGGTCAGTCATTTCTGAACCTGCTGCTGAGTGTTGGCTCCAGGTGCTTGTCACAGATACCACATTCTCAGCCGTTTTGAGAAATTAGGCAGGCGAGCACAAGAAGAGACACTATCCTCCTCAGCAGCAGGAAGAGAGCCCTTCTTAGAAACTCAGTAACTGTCCCCCAAAGCCACTAAGTGACGCAGTTTGAGACAATCGACCCGGAAACCCCAATTCTTATCAAACCAGCCCTCCCTGGGTACGTGCAACTCTCTGTTTATTCACTTGTGGCTGGTTGCAAAGAAATTGTGAAAGCACAAGCCAGGATTCTGCTCCAAAGGCTAAATTTGGAGTAGATGTGTCTTTAAAACAGCACATAAAATTAAAGTCCTCGGGAAATGGTGTAAGATACGGTTGCCTAAAAGTAACAGGTTTAATTAGATATAAATTAGAAGCTGCTCTTCTACAAATGTAAAAAAATTGTATGGGAATGATGCTAAAAGGGAGTAACTGTTTTTCTTAATATTCAGTGTTCATGGACACCACAGAATGCTTTGGGATGGGACCTCAGACATCACCTACTTCCACCCTGCTGCCCTGGGCAGGGAATATTCCACTATCCCAGGTGGATCCAACGTGGCCTTGGACACTCCCAGGGATCCAGGGGCAGCCACAGCTTCTCTGGGCAACCTGTGCCAGGGCCTCCCCATCCTCACAGCCAACAATTCCTTCCCTGCCTTCTTGCAGTGGGAAGCCATTCCCTGTGTCCTGTCCCTCCAGCCCTTGTCCCAAGTCCCTCTCCAGCTCTCCTGGAGCCCCTTGAGGCTCTGCAAGGGGCTCCAAGCTCTCCCTGGATCCTTCCCTTCTCCAGGGGAACATTCCCAGCTCTTCCAGCCTGGCTCCAGAGCAGAGGACAGAGATGAAGTGCCCCGGGACTCTCTCTCTGAGTGGCATCTGTTGTTGCTACAGTGACTCACACAAACAGTAAACAGAAGTTTAGATGCTCCATGACATGTTCTTTCCCTGAATCCAACGTGAGTGTCGCACTGACATCAGCGCTGCAACATCCTCTGCCAGAAACACTCCTCAACCTTCTCTGCTCACAGACTCTGATAACCTTCCTGGTAGAGCTGAGGCACATGGGCACTTACAGAAACAGTCCTGCAATGTCTGCATAAGGTCTCCTGCAATCCTACATGATGCCTCTTCAAGTGGATCACATTTCAGTTTATATTTGGGTATTGCATAACCAAGCCCTAACCCCTCCAATTATTACTGTTGTTTTGTCCTTTTTTTTCCTGTTGCCCCATGTGAAATCGTTGCTGAGAGAGAACAGGGAACTAAGCAATGAAAGGAGGCAGTTTCAGTTTTTAAATGGTGTTTGTACAGGACTTTGGTGGTGGTGGCAATCTAGCAGGAACTGAGGTGACATTTCATCACAAGACCTGACTTGCTGCCAGTCCCTCCAAGGACAGACTGGCTGAGCCTTCAGAAGCAGCACACCACTTCATATTCTCCATTGGCACTTGGAATGCTCTGAAATGCGTTCCAATACACTTGGATGTACTGAAATGCAGCTCATTTATGTGCCAGTATTTTGCCACAACTGCATTTTGGGTGTTTTTTGACATCTGTTTCTTTTTCAGGTCTGTAGGATGATGGAACACACAGTATCTCTCACTAGAGAGGTGACTTAGCAGCCCGTTTTTAGAAGCTTTTTCCAATTTACTGACTTGTCTGTGTTCTTGTTTTTCTCACCCCATTGTTTGTGTTGGAAAAGCCTTTAAGACCATTGAGTCCAACCACGCCCAGCACTGCTNCCCTTCCCTGGACACACTCCAGCCCCTTCCCAGCTCCGTTCCCTTCCCTGGACACACTCCAGCCCCTCGATGTGTCTCTTGTTTTGAGGGGCCCAGAAGTGCCCCCAGGATTCAGGTGCAGCCTCACCAGTGCCCAGCACAGACAGAGTGAGAGCTGCTAATGAATATGGCCCTGAGGCTTTTTTAGTTCTTGAATATTTGGAAAGTGAAAGGTTTTGGAGATCATCCTCTTTTCTGGGAGTAGTTCAGCATAAAGGCAAACACACACTTCCTCAGGAGGCTCCTCAAGTGCCACAGAAGGGAAGGGGGGTTAACATGACAAACTCTTGCCCAATTGTCCCCCACCCCCCTGTCTGTGCCACCCTTCTCCCAGCACAGAGGGGATATCTCGGAGCACGAGGCCAACGTTATCAGCAGCTGCAGCCTGGTTCCTCTCCTCTCCCACAAACCCACTGTTCCCATCCTGTGACCAAATGCCACAAGCCCCACGTGGCAGGATGCTGGGGGACACACTCCAGTCCCCAGGCTGCTGGGAATGGTGGCTTTGTCCTCGACTGTCACGGGACATGAACCAAGTTGGGATGCGTTTTGAAACTAGATCCAAATGCCAAAATTTAAAGCAGGGTTTGTTTTCTCTCTCGTGATTCTCTTGCCACCCCAGTGCCCTTAAATAAAGACATTAGGATGTGGCATATCTTCCTTCTGGCAGAAAGGGTAAAGGCCAAAAGGTTTTCAAAGTTGTAAGAATGGCCAAATGCCAGGTCTCAAACAGGTGAGTTAAGAAAGTGGGAGAGGAGTTGTTCAGTGGAATGCTTCAGGTGACTGATATGTAAGCTTTCCATGACCTAGGAGGTTACTATTCCCAATAGGATTCAACCTTGTGAACAGATTGTCCAATTTGGTGGATGAGAAAGGCTGAATACAAGTATTTGCTGACATCTTTACAAATGAAGCTCTGCTCAACTCTGTAAGCTCAAATTATGGACTGACTGTACTGGTAAAAGACTGAATTCCTAATTCTACAAAGAAAAGGAAGAGTTACTTCTAATGGATCACAACTTTCCTTGTAAACCTCAGGCACATGGAGTTTAAGACTTAAAAAACCCTCTAACAGTCCCTGTCAGAAAGGGCTGCTGAGAAATTCCAGGAGAAACTTTTCCAAGGAAGACTAAAAGCAAGGCAGCAGTCTTCCCAACTTTCAGTATATCCATCCCATTCCACATGCACAGCCACTTGTTTACAGTGTCAGTAAGACATCCTCTGAGTTATTTACTTTTAATTGCATCCTGACTGCAATAAATGGTGACTATTTATAATTATAAACTTCTTCAGCATTTGGGGCCGTCCTTCCCACTCCAAACTCAGCCTGCCTTTGGAGCAGCAATTTGGCTCAGAATTGAGGGGTGGCCTCTGAGGTCACCAAAGGCACTTTCCAGTGATTCCAACTGATTAATAACATATATTATCCCTCTATCTTAACTTCACCTCAGCAACAATTCAGACTTGGTATCAGATCTGTTCATTTAAAAGGAAAATTGACACCAGTTGCTCACTTTTGCCTTGGAAAGGCTTTGATATTGGAGCTGTTCCCAAATCACGAGGCAGGCACTGAAATGTTCCCTCAGTGTTGAACAAACTGAACTGAACAAACTGATAAAATGAAACAAAACCTGAAGCCTAAGAAACAAAAGATGAAACTACAGGTATTACAGGAGAAAATGCTTCCTACTCCCCACCAGGGACAGGGAATTAAGGAGCAGATTTGGTGGCCTGAGCTCCCCCACAGCTCGTAGGTGAGCTGGGGCTTTTGGAATCCTCATGTCCTTGTAGGGGAACATGGAAATGTTTATCCTGGTGCATGAAAACTCTGCTTCAGGAAATGTCTGGCAACACACTCGCAGGCTCCCAACTGGAAAATCCACTAAGGGTGCAATTTTAAACTGTACCTAATTCTCAGGTGAAGCCAGAGGACATAAGCCCAGAACTGGCATTTATCAGAGGAGCACAAGACAACCCATTTCTAATTACACTGTATTTATTACAGATTATCATAATTGTTGTCATTATTAGAGATGACAAGAAAGAGTAGGAAGAGAAGGCAGATCTTCTAGTTAATCATGTGAATGGCACATTATTATTATTTGGTGAGGGGATAGATATTATTAATGTCACTGAAGGCTTCATTTACATTTCTCACTCTTTGACTGCTCCTGACTAAGAGCTCATGTCTAAGGAAGGTGGGAATCACATCAGAGCTGATCTACAACACACTGATCCACCAGCTGAGACCTGCTGGGTCTGAAGTCCTGATTGCAGGTCAGAGGAAAGGAAAAGGAAGGAGAAAGAAGGAGAAGGAGAAAGGCAAGGAGAAGGAAAAGGAGAAGGAGAAAGAGAAGGGGAGAAAGAGAAGAGATGGGGAAGGGGAAAGAGAAGGGGAAGGAAAAAGAAAATTAAAAAGAAAAGGAAAAGGAAGGAGAAGAGGAAGAGAAAAGGGAGAAGGAAAAGAAGGAGAAGAGATGGGGAAGGAGAAGGAGGAGGAGGGGAAGGANGGGAAGGAGAAGGAGGAGGAGGGGAAGGAAAAGGAGAAGAAGGAGGAGGAGGAGGAAGAGGAGGAGGAAAAAGGAGAAGGAGAAGAAGGAGAAGAGAAGGAGAAGGAGAAAAGGAGAAGGAGAAGGAAGGGTGATCTTTGTGATTTAACAAGGCACCCATGTCACTGTAGCTTAAATAAAAATCCCAGCAATCCAGATGTCCAAAGGTGCTCCCTCCCATCCAACAACAGCAAATGGCTACTTTACTTCCCAGTGAGGCTCATTGTAAGCACCACTGCCCTGCAACACTCACCAGCCAGTGTGCAGCATCACTCCAGAACCTGGGAGCACGTTCAGTAAAACAGGTTTATCAACAAGGGACATGCCAAAACTTGATAGAATAGGGCCTTGTGCAGGCTGTCAGCATTTACCCTTTGCCTTCCCTAATGGATCTGTGGTTGCTTACAGATCGTGTGGACATGTTTACATATTTATCCCTGACAATGCCGAGGGAATAACTGACACCAAGTGATTTATTTGTTTAATGTATCCTGTTAGTGCATTCATGAGCACCCTGAGCAGAGAGCTGTTTCCTTGAGTGAAACCATTGTTCTAACAGATCCAGCAACGAGATCCAAGGAAACTGTTCTGTAGATGGGTTGGAAAATTCACAGGAAACAAATTCAAAGGCACAGAGCACAACCACCGTGATTCACTTAAAATCTGCAATGAAAAAGCCCAAATCTGACAGTACCAGCTCAGAAACTGCAAGCACTGAAAAAAACCTCCATATCCTGTAATTACAGGTTTCTTTTATAGATCCCCTGTGCGTCTTCCAATATTCCGGGAGTCTATGGAACAGATTTCCAGCTTTTATTTCCGAGCACAAAAGCTACACATGCACCTAAAAAAAGGTGTTATTCCAAAGGGAGATGAAGCCAGCAGAACCACCCAACTCCACACGTGCCGGCAGCGCTGCCAGTGCCCAAACACGTTCCCTCTTGCAGCTCTACGGACACTCGCGCACTCCCGATCCGCCGGACCGCGGGGCTGGAATTAGGAGTAATCAAAAGTCATGGGAACGACAGAGCGTTTAGAGGCACTTCCCCTCCTCCCCGGCACTTCATTGTGTGCGATGAAACTAATTATATCTCTTGCAGAGATAAGTGCAGATGTGCTAAGAAAGGCACAGAGCCCCAGCACCCGCGGAACAGGTGGAGCCAGTCCGGACTTGAGCAATTCCCGAACAAATGGACGAGCCTGCCCTTCTCCCCTCGCCCCATCGTATTTTTGGGACTCCAGTCCGACCAGTAACTCTAGCTGCCCCCTCTCACATTTCTCACACCTGCAGCCTTCCTCCCCCGTGCAGGGGAGGTGGGAGTAGGAGCAAAGGGCCCTTGTTGGGTTCCGGGCAGGATGGGCACCGGGAGAGCCCTGGAGTGGGGCCAGCGGGGGCAGGAGATGGGAAGGCTGCAGCCAGCACGGCCATGGGCACTGCATGCAAATGAACGGGGAGCTGGCTCAAAGCAACACTTGGAACAAAAAATACTTTAGAAATGCGGAGTTTTCTTGTTACCCGGTGTTAATATACAAGATGTGGTCAGAAAGGCCCGGGAATGAAATCCCTGTGGAGACGGGCGATGGGATTAACTGGCAAAGCCACTGCTAGGGGTGCACTGAGGAGGTGGCACTGGAGGAGATCCAGCTGTGGGGGAACGAGGACAAAATCCTAAGAGGGGCTCCAAAGCAGCAGAAACAATGGAGCCTGTATTCAGGCTGCATTCAGAGATGACAGAGGAAGATAGGGACAAAAAAATGAAGTGAAAGCTTTCTACTGCTAATTGCGAAAAATGCCAGGAAATGAGTGAGATGGTGCTGCCAGGAATGTGTGAGAAATTGAAATTGGTGATGAGAGTGTTTGACAGGCACTGGCAAAATGTGGCCAAGATTTGGGGGGCATTTTTTATTTTTGCTTAATTTTTGAAACAAGGAGCAGGAGAAATGAACTCTGGGGTCGCACCGCTGAGGAGCCTGACATTCTAAGTTTCCTAATTAAAGACAGGTCCTTTCTGGGACACACCATTTCAGCTGCCCAGAAAGGCTGCTGGGAAAACTGAGCCCCA
Source organism: Calyptomena viridis (assembly GCA_013390005.1). Taxonomy (NCBI): domain Eukaryota; kingdom Metazoa; phylum Chordata; class Aves; order Passeriformes; family Eurylaimidae; genus Calyptomena; species Calyptomena viridis. The sequence goes on along the minus strand of WEIV01028659.1, from coordinate 41,219 downwards.
AGAAAAACGGCTCCAAAAAACTGCTGAAGACGTCAATTGATTAAACCAGCCAAGAACATCGAGGTTCAAACTGGAAGGCGCTGGGGAGAACGCAGAGACGCCTCGCCAAGCGAGTGGAAAGCGGTGAGAAAGGGAGAAAGGAAAACCTCCTGGCTGCAGGGAATGACACAAAACCAAAGGTCCCAAGAAGGAAGAAGCCACAGCTCATGTCAGCACCGAGGCAGAGGCTCCCAGTGACGGGAGACGACACGTCTGAGAGTCACCCCACTGCCATAGTAGCAGTGATGTTTCTGAGTCAACACGGAGCGCCCAGCAGCCAGCTGTGTAACCCGAGCACCCCCGATGTCAGCCCGCAGAAATGTCACCGCCGGGGGGGCCAGCGGACCTATCTTTAGCCATCTCGAAGTTAATCACCTAAGCTCCCCGCACAGTCAGTGGAAAGTGGCCGGGACCTCCAAGGGGTGATCCTGGTCTATTCTCAGCTGCTGACGGGCTGAATCACCTCCGGAGGCGCCTGTCACTCTCCAGAAGTGCAGAAGGCACCTCTGCACCCCAGTCACAGGAAGGGACCTCTGGAGGTCACCCACTCCAGCCTCCCACCTGCAGCAGGACGATGCCCAGCTATGACCAGCACCAGTCTGGTGCCCAGGCAGCTGTGGGGCACCGTTAGACACCCCACACCCTCCTGTCACCAGCCACCAACTGGACACACAGCCTTCATCACAGCCTGGGGGTCCGGCAATACCCAGCCCTGTCAACAGCCTGTCTGGCAATGCCACTCCAGCTGCCACACGGGAATGCTGGGGGAAATGGTGCCAAAGTTCTCGCTGCAGTGGGTACACCCCTGTCCCCACGGCCAGGTCAGCCCCACAGCCCTTGGAGGAGGAGCTGTCAAGCACAGTTTGCCCTTGGAAAATCTGTGTCTATCATTCCTGATGGATTTGTGTGTTTGGAAACAGGCTCCAGTGGACACCCTCAGTGACATGTCCAGTGATGGGAAGAGTCTGATCAGTCCAGAGTTCCCCAGATCCCCTTTCTCAAAGATGGACCTTCTTCCTGGTGACAGATACCCTCCCAAGCACCACAGCTTTTCATTTACCTTACATCACACCACCCAGCTCTTCCAGCCTGAACCTTGTCCAATACTTTAGACTTGAACACATCCACCTCCTCTAGGCTGCCCCTAATCTGCTGCTCCCTCATTGCCCTCCATCCCTCTCCTTCCCAAGCAGGCTGGAGGGTTACCAGGGCCTGGGTGAGGACTCTGCGAAGGCTGAGACAAAAAAGACACCGAGTACTTTGGCCTTTCATGTACCAGTTGTCACTAAGTTGTTTCATCCATAAATGAGTATTTTTGCTGAACTTTCTTTCCCCACTCCATACCCACACTGAAACCCTCTCACTAATCACAGCTCCATCAGCCTTTGGTCAGTCCAACTCACCCCACGTTCCCAAACGCTTTTCCATGTCTCCCTTTTTCCCAGTCCTTCTCATTCTTTGCTCTTTTTTCACACTTTGACTCGCTAAGAACCTCCTCACTCCACCAAGTTGGCTTCTGCTGGAATTCCTGATCTTCCTGCATGACTGGATGGTTTGCTCCCGAGCTTGCAATATGTTTTCTTCAAAAAGCAGCCATCACTTAAGATTGGTCTATAATTTTTAGGTGGCTGAAGTGGGGTGACATTAATCTTATGACACTGACAGAGTCTTGAGACCAAGCAGTAATGGAAGCCCTCGGCAGCAAAGAGGGGAGTTAGTGCAGAGTCCTGGTGCTGACCAGTCTGTCCCCTCCCAGTTTGCTTTGATCCCAGTTCCTATAACGTGCCCCAAGGTGAGCGGCAGGAGATCAGTCATGGGGGCCCTGCCACTGTTCTGGAGCAAAAATGAAGCATTTCAAGGAAGCTCATACCAGGAGGTCAGCCTGGAGCCAGAGCCAAGCCCTGATGAAGCCAGTTAAGGCAGAACTGGACAAACCTGCAGAAGTCCTGACTGTACCCACCAGTACTGGTTGGGGTGGATCACCACCCAGGTCATGAGAATCAGGTCACCGAGCACCGCCATGGGCTGGCAACTCACTGTGCAGACCACTGACTGTTAGCAGCCACCAGGCAATTGCTCAGCAATTAGTGCAGAGGAGGCTGATTGCGGTTGATTATCGCTGGAGCTGGAGAAGTCGCTCAGCTTTGCCAGGATTTGTGGCAATGGCTGCAGGTGCCCACACACAGCACTTCCCAGAACAGCCAGGCCTCCAATGGCAGCGAGCAGTGTTCCCTGGCACCGGGAGTGCCAACAGCATTGCTCCTTCCAGGAGAGCATGGTGACATGGGGTGCTCCTTCCAGGAGAGGATGGTGACATGAGATATTCCTTCTTGGAGAGGCTGGTGACATGGGATGTTCCTTCTAGAAGAGGATGATGACATGGGATGTTCCTTCTAGAAGAGGATGATGACATGGGATGTTCCTTCTAGAAGAGGATGATGACATGGGATGTTCCTTCTAGAAGAGGATGATGACATGGGATGTTCTTTCCTGGAGAGGACAATGACATGGGATGTTTCTGCTAGAAGAGGATGGTGACATGGGATGTTTCTTCTAGAAGAGGATGATGACATGGGATGTTCCTTCTAGAAGAGGGTGATGACATGGGATGTTCCTTCTAGAAGAGGATGGTGACATGGGATGTTTCTTCTAGAAGAGGATGATGACATGGGATGTTCCTTCTAGAAGAGGATGGTGACATGGGATGTTCCTTCTAGAAGAGGATGATGACATGGGATGCTCCTTCTTGGAGAGGAGGATGATATGGAAGAGGCCACCAAGAGCCAAGACACCCACCTGGGTGGTGCTCACCCCAGCTGAGCACTAGAAGCTGAAGTTCTGAACAGAGGAGTTGATTAGGGGTACAGTTGTATTTTTTTAGGGAGATCCTGTGATAACCCCACAGACCCCTTAAAAACAACAAAGAAAATGGGGAGATGACCCTACTCAAGTATTGCCTTGCAAAGAATGGACATCCCAAATGTTGCTTGGAGAGAAGGATCAGAGCTTTAGTGGGCATTGCAGTGGAGCACAGATGTTTCATTGTGAATCTTCATTCCCACAGAATGAATACTAATATTCAACTTTCATCCATAGATCAGTATTTTTAAATACTGATTTTAAATCAGTATTTAAATAAAATCAGTATTAAAATAAATACTAATATTCAACAACTAATATTCAATACAAATACTTCAACTGAGCATCAAAAACCCCTTGGAAAGGACTAGCTAAGAAAAAGTCAGGGTTCTGAATTAAACTAAATAAATGCTCTTACATGGATTTTCGGTGTTTTCATGGGTCCAATTGCATCCTACACCAGCTTTGAAGATACTACAGTACAGAGATTAAAGATCCAGACTCCCAAAAGTTAACACTGCACCTTTGGCATGACAATGGGGTGCCAAAATGAGGTGTAAACACTAAGAACACCTCAAGGTGGCTGATAGAAGCTTATGAAAGGCTTCCCAGAGAGCTAATTTCTGATCTGGAGATAAGCCTAAAGGTTTAATCTGAAATGCTAACGAGGAAGGAAAACTGGAGAAGTTCTGAGGAATGACTTAGATGGGAGATACCATCTCCTGCAGGGTGGGATGGAGGCAATCCCTTTTCCCAGTGTTTCCCAGTGTCTTCCCCCCCCCAGCAGCCACTGGAGTGAACAATGCAGCAGAGCTGCCACAAATCAGAAGGGTAAGTGACAGTGCTTTTATGGTGCCAAATGGAAGTAACAAAATGCAGGAAGCATCCTGTCAGATGTCACTTAGCAGAGATATCACGGGGGAATCTGGGAACGGGATTTGCCTGCATAGTAGGAATTCCTCAGTCCACAGAGAGGGAGAAGCAGAAATGGCAAGAAGGGCAGAATCTAATCTTGGCCTGTCCAATGAACGGGAAAGATTCCTCGGTTCCAGCTTTATCTCAGGGAGCAAACATAAGGTTTGGCACATTATTGTTTTACAGCTTGATTCCTTGTTGCCCTGTAGGATTCTTGCCTTAGCCACAAGACAGAAGGAAAACTACAATGCAAGAAAGTTCCTCTCCTACACAGGGTCTGACAGAACAAGTGGTGGACAGTGATGGACAGTGCACACAAATGAGAGACCCACAAGCAAAGCACTAAAAATGATTTGTCAGATGATGTTCGGGGAGGAGATAAACACACACTCTGAAAACATTTCTGTAGACAGATCATAATTTCCAAGATCGTGGTGAATTTTTAAATTAAGTGAATCCCTATCACACCTTTACTCAACGTGGTCCTCAAGGTGCAGTGAGAACAGCCCAGACTGCTGGGATGGAGGTGCCCATTGGTTTGGATGGGCTGCAGGAGCATCCAGCCCAGACCTAGAGCTGAGCCTGAGGATTGTAAATTCCAGTCCCAATTTTCTGCAAATCACAGGGTGCCTGGACTGTGTTTTTGTTTCTGTAGCTAAACAAGGCCAGGCTGGGTCACAGCGAGAACATTTTATTGTGTGAGTACAAGTGTTTTCTTCCCGAGCACATGTGACTGCACGAGTGTGAGAAAGACACAAAAAACCCAGGATATGATTATGAAATGACCTGGTATCCACCTGGGATTTACCTGTGCTGGCCATTCTCTCTCTTGATACATGTGGGCTGGTGAACTTACACGTGCAGGGAAACCAACTTGGATCCTGGAAGCAACATCCTTGTGCTAACAAGGCGCTCCACCTAAACTAATTAGCCCTGCCTTTCAACAGGCTTAATTAGGTGGGGCACCATCCTGGGCTGTTGTGGCGAGACGGCTTCCGCTTCTGGAGTGGCTCATCCGTGGCCCATCCAAGCACTCCTGCATGGCACTGCTGGGTGCCACAGTGCTGCCAGAGCGGGGGCTCTGCCCGTGTCACCCCCCAGGGGACCTCGGTGCCCTCTCCACACTCTCTCTCAGCTCCCCTGAGCTCCCTCCGTCCACATGTCCGTGCACAAGCACGTGCTGCCGCGCCGAAACCTCCCCTTCCGAAACCGTGAGCCGACTTTCACAACAGGCAGGAACTCCCCAGCCAGACCACAGCAACGATGTGAACTCCAGCAAAGGAAAAAACAAGCCCAGAGGATGAAAGGTGCGCAGGACTAACCGTGCTCTGCGTCGCTGCTTGGCGGGAGCTTTGCAAACCACAAGCAAAAAGGTCTGTGCTTAGATCTGCCCCGGAATCCAGGTGTGACTTTCGTCCACCACCCCATGTGGAGCCATTAAATCAGGTTTTGAACCGGGTTAACCTGGAGATAACAAAACTTATGGTCTAAATGGCCCATCAAGAGTGAAAGTCCTTTGTGGTGAAGCAAATGCTGGAGTAGGAAATGGAAGAGGAACCTCAGGGATGAATCCTGGAAGTTCAAAGCATGATGCTGATCTACCTGAAAAGCTCCATTTGGCCACTGGCATTAGATGTAAAGACAAAGTTTATTAATAACTAGGTCTTGACGAGTGAAATTATTCAGAAATGTTAAATAAGGGTCAGAACAAAGCTACCCACGTCGCCACAGCCATGTGGAACAGGCCACTGGTAAAATGTTAGACCTGCTTAAACCAGCTTCCTTGGCTCCTGGGAAGGTTAAAAGGTCACAATTTAACACAAAATTGTCCTACATTTCCTCTCAATTTAATTTCCTGAAGTTCTTCAAAGTGAAAGTTAAGAATGTGGTTCCTGGAAGTATCCCAACCATAATCCATAGGAATTCTTTAAGACACATATCACCCTTTGTGTCTGCAGCCATGGAAAGACAGAACATACAGTCATCCCTCACCTTTTGAGCCACCATGCCAACCATTTAAATGGTATTAATTATAAAATATAATTAAATGGCGTGGTTTTTTCATGGCTAAATGTAATTACTTGAAAGCATTATCCTTTAGGATGGAAGCTTAAAAAACTGATTTAGTTTGGAATTTTAATCTGTTTTCCTACAATAGATATTTCACGTACCCAAGGGGTAAACGTCAACCTCGCCGATTTACCTCATTTGAACCTTCTGCCCTTATTTTGCCTCGCAAAGAAATGGCTGGGACTGTCATCCCCCAGCTGAAACTCAGCCTGTGCTCTGAGCACAGTCACTCCAGAATGCAGCATGTTGCAAAAAATGGCCTGTTTTGACATATTTGGTTGTGAAGTGATACTGTGAGTAAGCCCTATCGACGGATCTGCGATTGCACTGCAGGACACTGTGGGAAGAGTGTTGCTCACTGTGGGCCACAGAGCAGAACCAGCAGAAAGAGCCTGAACAATCTCAAAGCAATTTAAAAAGCTGTTTCTTAATTCCTGGCCCTCTTTGGAAAAGGTGGGATGTTTCGCACGGGACGCCGGTGTTCGGGGAGCTCTGTGGTGGCATCCCAGGGTGAGCTGGGTTTGGAAACATCCTTGTGCTGGAACTCTGGACACTCAGAGGGAGCCTCGAGTCACAGAACCCCAACTCTGGAGGAGCTGACAGCAGAGCTAAAACATCCCCTGTGCTAATCATGTGCATGAATCTCCCTCAGCTCACAACTTGAGCTGTTCGTGCTGTGACTCACTGTGCTTTATGTTTACCAAAGTGCACGTACAGCCTTTCAGAATAATCTGTTTAAAATCACACACTGAGTCCCACGGGCAACAGGGTGGGGAGGAAGAGGGAGATGTCAGGATCCTACAAACCAGCATCATTTGTTTTGACAGCTTTTAATATTCCATATTAATCCTGCCACGGGCTGATCTCCACTGTGCCTCTGTGTCACCTGCAAGCTGAGCCATCACACCCTGGCCACCCGCTTTTTAAAAGGTGTGTTTGGGATGTGGGGCAGAGCTGGACCATATTTTCCTCAATATTGCCAGAGGGACAACATCCTGTTATCCACAATCAGAAACTGATATTATAGAACACTGGATAGTAATTTATTTGTGGTTTTTTTTCCTTGTATCTGGATCATTTTAGCCAAAAGGTGGTTAAACCTGGAGGTCTGAATCCTGCATGACTTCCTGTACCTTCCTCAAACTTGGGGTCTCAATCCTGACTCAAATCAGGCTGTTTACACTGGAGAGATGCTTTGAAGGGGCAGATGGGGATAAACTTGACACCAGTAGTGACAGGCAGACTTGGCAGTGTCATCACTCCTCAAATGGCTACAGCCAGCAGAGGTAAGAACAGCCTTTCCCTCTCCAAATGCATTTAATTAGAGCCCTCAAAATACATTTATTTAAGCACCTCAATCTGAGTTCAAGGAAATCAAAATGTCAGCATTAAAGACACCCCTTACTAACAATCTCAGTTCAAATATCAGATTAAATGGACATGGAAATGGAAATGTTTTCCACTGAAGGTCAGCTATGGGTTGGCTTCCAGGGGTTGTTTTCTGCTCTAAGTTTTATGCTTTATGACACCTTTCAGAAATCCTTACATTTAGCAGCATAACAGAGGCACCTCCTGTTAGCCCTGGTGGTCTCTGCACTGTCATTCCCACTGCCATTCACTCTGTGCAGTAAATTCAGTGAAATTCAGACAATTTCTGTGAGGATTTTAGGCAGCACACGACTTTCCACTCGAGGCAAAGTGCTCCCAAAGCCATCCCAGCACTGGGCTGAGCCGACCACATTTGGAAGGGTTACAAAGGGTGGCTCAGAGGGAGCAGCTGCTGCTGAAAAATGTGGTGTGAGCAGCACCTCTGCTTGGGTTTCACTCCCTTCCTCCTGATCTATAGAGTGTGAGGAACAGTTGGCTTTTACCTGCACAGAACGTTCCCACTGGAAGTGGGTGGAAATGTTGGAAAGTTTCAGGCAATAGTTGAAACCCAGGAAGCAGCAAACAGTCCGTGACATTTCACTACCAGGAATTTTGGGAAATACCCTGCCCAAAGAACTGGAATTCACATGGAGGCCCAGCACACGTTATTTGACTGGGAGCTGGATGGGGACCATGTCCCATAAAGTGTTACTGCAGAAAACACTCCAGCCACACTGGAAACTTGTCTCTGGATTTCTCTTCTTCAAGGGAATCTTTGGGAAGAAAGGGAGGAAAACATTTCACAGCTGTCAAATGCCAGCAGGGTCCATTTCCAACAAACCCTGCACTTGTGTGTGTTTAATTTTTGGAATTTTTGCTGGCAGGGCTGGCTCAGCACAGGGGGTGAGAGCCCCCACAGAGCAGACAGTTCTCCCACATCCTCCTGGGCTGTCCCACACCAGTATGAGCACTCCCAGTGTGGATCCAAACGTCCTGTACTCGAGTCAGTAGCAGCAGGGCCACGATTTCAGGTCACTTGTGGTGAAACTCAGACTGGGGAGGAGGCAGGGAGGGAGGGAAGGGGAGCAGGAAGACAGGCTGGCTTTTCCACTCCTCAGAAAACACTGGTTTTTCAGAGAACACAGTTGCTCTGCCCACCTCCTGCCTTTGTCAACCCGATATATGGTATTTAAAGAAAAATACATGGCTTGTAAAATGTGACATTTTAGAGCCATTTTGGTATTAAGTGCTAAGCTTGTAAAACCTCCCTAAACACATGGTGGAGACATGAAAGGTCTAACTGGATCCAACCCACCTGAAATGAAAACATTGGGGTGTCTGGAATATGCTCTAAGGGACCTGGCAAGCTGGATCCAAAGCCTTGCTCCAACACCTGGAACCTGGAATCTTTTAGGTACAAGGCAAAAATGTCTGTTTAAGAAAGCTTTTGAAGAGTATGAAGGTGTGGTAGAGGAGTTTAATATGCACAGATGATTAATTTCCTCTTGGAAAGGTGTATTTATGACGGCAGGATATTTATACTGGAATATCTACATTAAAAAGCAGGATATTTAGACTGGAATAGCTGCATTAAAATGCATAGTTCCTTTAAATTGAAATTGAACTCTGTAATTATTTAGTACTGAATAATGGCCACTGATCCTGGCTCCACAAAACCCAGTGTCTGACCTGAGATCAGATCCTGCTCCTGGCTCATGTTTGTCACTGGCCTTCCACAGGCACAGAATGGAATATAAAATCAGAATACATTAATCTTCAAATAACACCCTGTGACATTTTGGAGGATTTTTTGTTTTGGCTTTACATTCTGAATTCCTAAAATGATTAAGTGCCTTGAATGCACACCAAAGCCAATCAATGATACCTTTAGATGTGAAAATATATCCCAGAGGGACAGGAGTATTAGCTGTTTTTTAAAGGCTGCTGCTTAAAAAATTTAAATCTTCATGATCAAATATATTTACAGTGAACTGAATGAACTTTGAATAAACTGGAATGTTTGATTAATTAACCAACAATAATTAACAGTTGTTTCTGTCAAAGAGTATTGCAGCTATACCATCCTTAAGGCTGTTATTTACAGCCACTTCTTAGAGAAAACAATATCACAATAAAATGTTTCATTAACTCTCAGTGCAACGTTCTTCACCAGTTGCACAATGACCCAATGCTTACATTAATTAGCACACCATGCTTAACTACAGAAATCATTTTTGCCTAACCAGGAGATGATATTGATAATAAACCCAGAGTTTTATGATTTAAATCTGGTGATTGGAACATCGAAACGATCAATATGTTCATTGTTCAGTATCAGTGTTTGGCAATCAGTGAGACTGAACCACATCAGAATGGATGCAATTCCATATGGAATAGAGGGAGAAGTGCATGAGCAATCCTTTGCTCCCTCTTTAATTCTACAGAAATTATACATTGATTTTGAAAGCTCTTAAAGTTTTAATCTTTATAATTGTTATAATTGTCGGGTTAAGTCTGGTGGGCAAAATGTCCCTACAGAGGACAGAGAATTCCAATTTTGTCCTTCAGGGCCAGTGCTTTACCCTCTGTTTATGTCCCTCCAAACTGGGAGCAAATCCTGCTCCCACCAACACTAATAAATACAGAAAAGTACTTGGGAATTCCTGCCCGACAAAAACCCAAAGGATTTGGCCCCAGAGAGCCAAAACACAACGTTATGAATAATTTTAAAAACACAACAAGAAGCAACTTACACTTGGAATCAGATTGTGCAGGAGGACAAAGGTTTGGACACTGGGACTGCCCCAGGACTGGCTGAAGGCTCTGGGATTTGTGGAGTGCATTACCCTGGGAATGTCTCCACATGGATACGTGGATGCAGCCTCTCACACTGCCATGGCCAGCTGTGTCCTGCACACAATGCTGCTGCACCGAGCTCAGCCTCGGGGGAGGAAGGAGGAACTTATGTATAGCTGCTGTAGGATGAGCTGGTGGGTGCTTGGGGACTCTGCTCCAGCTCCCACTGCCTGAAAAATGTCCACGACATGGAAGTTGAAGGGGCTCAAAGCAGTGGGACAAGGAAGAACCCTGTTCACCACTCAGGCATGCACAGCCTGTGCCCCGCGCCCTAAAAACAACAACTCTCCTGCCAGAAGTTTGGTTTGGGTGGTTTTGTTTGGTTTGGGCTGTTTTTTCCCTCCTCTGGAGCACACATTTCTCACTCTCATATGGAACTGATTCAGGGCGCTGAGGGCTGCGCTGTCAAAATCTCACCCACAGCAACTATTATCATTCTGTGCAGAAAACAAAAGAAACACAGATTGTATCGACTGTGATATTAGCAATGGCAAAGCCTTATTGTCTCCACAGAGGCCTGACGCAATCCAGAGGGATGGGAGTGAGCAAAGGAACACGGAGCTGCCAGGGCTTGACCTGTGCTTAAAGAGCAGAGTGGATTTGGGGACACAATGGGAGCTGCCACTCCGAGGGGCTCTTCAGTGCCACCTCGGGTCTGCAGCTGCCTGGGTCATTCTGAAAGAACCCACCCATCAGACTTTTAATAACTGATGGCTTGTTTTCCTGGTTTTATCCCGTGGCATCGTCAATGAAGTGGTAACTTCAACGAAAGAGAAGTTTAGGTCTTTGGCTGTTCTTCCTAAAAAAAGAGGTTGCTGCTGCTGTCACAATATACCTGCTCCTCTTGGCAAAGGAAAGCTGCTCTCTCCACCTGGCTGAGGTTGCCATCCGTGTGTGTCCTTGGATTCTCAGCTTGCAGCCCCTTTGGAGCCTGTGTCCAGAGCCATTCCTGACACCGGGAAAAGGGCCCTGCACGGCTGCCCCCAGCACTGGGCAGCACGGAGGCAGGTACATCCCTGTAGGGATGGCTGGCTGTGCTGGGCAGCCCAGGAGAGCCCAGGCTGTCCCAGGAACACAGTGGGACAGCAGGAGCACTCCCAGGGAGTCCCGCTGGCACCCGCTCAGCCCGGCCTGGGGAGGCAGCTGTGGCCTGGGCAGTGACAGGCTCCTGATGGCAGTGACAGGCTCCTGATGGCAGCAGCACGTGTAGCATCTTCATGTGACATCCACAGGTGGGGCCGAGGGGAAAACAGTTTTTATCTGTTGCTATGGAGTCATGATTAGCTTGTATGTCTTCAGAGCCTGCCGAGGAGAAATGAAGGCTATTTTCTTATATAGATGTCATGAAATCAATCCTTGCAGAATTTCGGGAGTCAAAGGCTAAGCAGGTTTGCCTGAATACCTTCTGTCACTCAATACACAAATAAATTTAGGGAGACCTAAAACGAGTGTCATTTGTCAGCCAGAGCTGATCACAAAAATCACTCTTTAGCCTCTTTCAGAGCTGTTTATGTGCACACTAAAGCAACAAACGTGTGTTCAATAAAATACAACAATTATCTTCACAGAAAAAAGCCTTAGAAAATGAAGGGAATAAAACCCACCCTTATTGCAAAGCGTAATGACTTCAGAAGAAACTTTTCCCTTATTCTCTCCAAACGCTAAAAGCAAACCTGATGTTCCTCTTTTAAAATGTGTCTGCCTCTAGGTCTTTGGCACAGGTTTGCTGATGGGAGGGCCGGCAATCTATTTAATGACTGCATTGACGTCAATAGCATAACTGAAATACTTACTAAGAAGCATGAGTCCAACTTTCAGGGGGTGTGTGTTCCCAGGCGGGCACAACACACGAAACGGATTCTCCGCAGGAATGAACTACCCTGGAGAGCCGGGAAGGGCCTCGGGATGTCCCCCCGCACCGCTGGCTTTTTCTGCAGGTAACTTTGAAAGTTCAGTTTGAGAGTTCAGTTTGAAAGCTCACTTTGAAAGCTCACTTTGAAAGCTCATTTTGAACGCTCACTTTGAAACACAATGTTAATCTCACAAGCAGCAAGAATCACTTCGCCACTCAACAGCCCTCATTTCACTCAGTCACGTCATTCAGCTGATTATCTGTCTGATTTCTCTCACACTTTTGTTTAGTTTCTGAATAATCTGCATCATCCTAGTGCTGCGTTTTTTAAAAATAGCATTTGTAGGTGATCATACGTAGGGGTAAGGCTACAGCACCCCTGGATTTATTGTGCACACAACCAGTTACTCCTCGGCTCGGCTGCTGGGTAACACGTGGTTTCCCTGCACTCTTGTACAAGCCCAAAGCACCACATCTACTTGACTTTTACAATCACTCTCGAAATCAAAAGGTCAGATCTTCAGCCAAACTCAGAGCAGAGCCACAGAATTTCAAAATGAATCCTCTATTTCGTGTGTGCCCAGAGCCATCCTCTGCACGCCAAGCAGAGGGAGGATGGTGCAAGAGCACCAGCTCCATACTAATTACCTGGGATTTATAGATATTTGTAACCCAGAGCTGACTTGGATGCACATGGGCTCGTTAACTCCTACAAAAGGTTGGGGCTCTCATTAGCACAAGCACCAGCATTAGCCAGTCTTTGTTTATGCTTTATACAAACGCTGGTGCACGAGTCTGTGTACATCTTACACCCACAGCAAAAATGAAAGAGTACAAGTTTTGAGGTCGTGTAAAGGCATGTGAGAAGTGCAGACAAACGTGCAGATGTACAGGAAAGCAGAGGCTCAGGCACAAGCAAGAAAAACACCAATCCTTCACTCCCATCCCCAGAGAGGAATTTTAACAAAGCTTAAATCCAGCGAGCCCTGAAAAGTCTGTGTGTGACATATCCCTAAGAGCTGCACCCCCCGAGCCTCGGGCTGCACAGCAGATCAGCAATATTACATTGCTGGGTGTGTAATTAATTGTGACTGTAATTACCCAGTGCTGAGAGTATCCAAGGGGCATTGGCTGCTCCTGAGAAAGGTCCCTGCGAACCCCTCACAGAAGTGCCACCTCTGCCTTGTCCCCACGGGCATCCCAGAGGCCTCTTGCTGTCCATGAGCAGGGCAGTGCTTTCTCCAGAGCCTCTGTGACAGGGAGGAAGGGGCTCAGGTACCTCAGTGCCCAAGGTGAGGTGATGGCATGAGAGGCCTGTGCTAGTCCAGGTGAAAACCAGGCACACAACCACTGTCAATCCTTGAAATTAGGGATCCAGGCAAACAGCACCAGTGCTGTGCTGAGATGAGAGATAGAACGTGGCAAAAGATGAAAAAGTCCTGGGAATAACTCAAAGGGAACAAAACAGATGAGGAAAAGTTTGTACCAAAAAGGCTGGAAGAATGAGAGGCTTAGACTGAAGGTGGCAGCCACTGAAAGATGATCGAATTCAATAATAAATATGGAAGAAGGACAAAACTAACCAGGAACGACCAGAGTAGTTGCTGGTTAAAGATGCTATCAGTTGAACTAGTTGGGTAGGAACTGCAGAACTTTCAGGGATATCAGGGGGAGGGAGATCTGAATGGAGAAGAGAAGGTGATGATGGATTTACTGAGCCCAGGGGAGCACAAAGGTAACAAAGGTAACTGTGGCAGAGGCCAAATTTAATAGAAACAAAGGGGGCAGAGGAGTCTCAGCCACTTGTTTGACAATGTGCTTCTGTCACTGTTCCTCTAACACCTGAGGAGGGGCTGGGCAGCCCCTGTTCATGGCCCTGGCCCTGCACAGCTGTGCTCTGTGATGCTGCACCCCCAGTATTCCCATTATCCTCCCTGTGTGCAGTTCACCAGCTAATTAAGGATTTACGTACTTTATGCTACGGGTCCATGTTTCCGTGTTGTGGATTCTTGGTTAATTCATAAAAGCAATTTTGTTCATTCCTGTGATCTGCACTTATAACAAAATAACAGGAAAAATCTGCCAGATTTACTTCAGCTGATACCAAGGACAAAACACAGGATGTTCAATACATATTCCTCTTCCTTCTCTGGCTGTGGTTACAAGGTGAAGAAAGCTCTGAAATTCCCAGTGACACCAGTAGTGGCTCTGAAAGCACTTTGTCCCATGAAAAGCCTGGCCAGAAGTTTCCATAATTTCAAGAAAATGAAAGCAAAAAGAAAAAGAATTTCCTCATTTTGCCACAGCTCATTTATTTCACCACGGGCCTGGGTCCTCAGTGATGCAACACCAGCAAGAGATTTGGCTGCTCCTGGTTTGAAACAACAGACAAATCCTGTGATATTCCAGCTGCAGTAAACAGCTGGCACCTATTCCTTGCAGTGCAAATGCTGGATGTAATTTGTGTCCCTTCAGGGTGATTTTATTAATGCAGGCTCGTTTGCTTTAAACCCTGAGTTCTGCTCTTCTCAGAACAGGCTATAAATCACTGCACTAATGACAAATAAAAGGAGACACACACGAGGTGCTCCCAGTGATGTCAATGCGTTGTGGTGAATCCATGAATCAATGTGTGACATGGCAGAACTCACATAAAATTCCCAGCTTTGCCCACTGCCCAACCTAGAGAATATAAACCCATTTCTTTCCAAAACACACTCTTTTACCTAGAAGGATGTAACACAGCTTAGTCCCAGTCAAAACACAACTGCTTCCTTCTGCAAAATTTTCAGGAAAAACTCTGCATCCTTTCAGCCACAGGAGCCATTGGCACAGAACTGAAAGTGTTCTGATAGGAAAATCTCTCCTTCTGTTCATAATCTCCAAATCAGAAGCCATCAAGGAAAAACAAAGCTGAAAACATTGAAAAAAAAATCCCTAAAAATCTCTGTTCCTGCTGCATTTAAATGGAAAATTCCTCAGAAAGTGAAGGGTTAGGGTTGTCAAAATGTCAATATTGGCTGGTAGGAAACAACAATTTCCTCTCAATCTCCAAAAGGTTTCTTCTTCCTCTCTACAAAGTGTCACAATTTATTTCAGTTGTAAAGATACAGCTGACTCTTTTTGTTTCATTGGAAGACTTCAGCTAAAAGCAGTTAAGATTAATGGTTAAGAACCCATTTACTTGAGGAGCCAGGAATCCAGCCTTTGGATGGTAACCCAAAACTTGCTCTACAATTAAGTGTATCAAACCCTCCAGTCCCAAAGGAGTTTTCATGTATTCCCAGTGCTAGAACTATTACTAAAAAGTAATAAGTATCCTGTGGTTCATGTTGGAAATACTGTAGAAGAATATCCCCAAGTGTTAAAAGTTGAAACCAATTTTTTCCACAGAAAGCGTTAAGAAAATTAATGTAAAAATTCCTGGAAGGGAATTCTCTCCTCATTATTAGATTCTGTAAATTATATAAACAGATCTGTGGAAAGCTTATGAAATTTTCCATGATTTTCTTTTCCCCCCACATGTGCACAAAATCAAACTCTTGCTAAACCCAACTTTAAATAAGGTGACAAATTGCATTCCTGCTAGTCCTGACTGTTCACAGACAGGGAGTGAAGGAGTTTAGGATTGTGCTGTCCAGTTTCGTTTCTGCATCAGAGGTTTCCACATCCCATTAACAAGTTTGGAGGAACCTAATCTGGAAGTCTCCAAGCCTCTACGTGTCCCCTGAGAATAAATAACACACAGCATGAAAGGAAATGATAGTTATCCAGGCTTCACACGCTGTAAAAATTAAGCTTTATTAGTCCCTCCAAGCACGTAATTATTGGAAAGGCTGAGATTAAATCTCACAGATGGGCACTGCTCCAAATCTTATCTCCTTCTCTCTTGGAATTAGCACAAGTAGGGCCAGCTCTGACCCTGAGTGGGGTCCCACAGATCCTCAGCACTGAGGTGCTAAAATAAAGAAACCTGTCCTAAGTAACCAGTGGCTGCTTCTGCTCCTCATCCTCAGTGCTCCACCCTGCCCACCCCACCCTGCCCTGGTGCTGAGCCCCCCTGGGGGTCCCTTGCTCACCCAGGAGGAAGCAGAGGAGGTTTCACCCATGAAACTTCTGAGATTGCTGATTTTACACAGATCACATGGAAACAAACTGAAATAAACAGGATAAAAAAAAAATACAGCTGTGTCTGAGCCTGTTCAAGGCTCGTAGGCTGGGGCTTGTCCAGGCCTGTGCACACAGGGACTCAGAAGTGCAGTCACTGTGGCCATGACTATCAAACCAAACCCGTGTTCATCCCCCTGCTAAAACACAAGGACAAAGCCCAAACCTAACTGTTACATTAACACTGTGTTGAGCCTGATGGTTTTCTCATATGGGTGATGCAGGAGTAACCCATAAGTTTTGTGAGCCCAGAATTGGAAGGAAGAGAAGCAGCTGTGAGTAAAACTACAATAAGTGTCACCTGTGTCTGGACTTGCAGGTGATTCCCAAATTCCCACACGTACCTTGCAGGTTAACCCTGGACACAGGTGGCTGACTCGTGGCTGGAGATCTCCTAAGAGGGATAAAGAATACTCTGTCAATAGGTATTATTTTATCATTCCAAACCCTGTTGGCAGTTCCAACAGCCAACTCCCACAGTTAAAAATCCTTTTTCATTCTCACAAAGAAGCCCCAAACACTTTACAATGATTTGTTGAGCAGTATCGACAGATCTGTTAGGAAAATCCCAAAGATTTATATCCCCTGGCTAGGCACACACACATTCTGGAAATGTGCCATCATCCCATGCTGCCTTTGCAACTTTCTGCTCAAAAATACACTTGGAAGTCAGCAAGGGCCTGTCTCAGTGGCTGAAAGGGTCAGTGGCTCCCCAAGGGTCTCCCCAAAAGCACTTCCCTACAGGATGTGCAATGCATTCTGAAGTGATGTCAAATTGCTGCGAGGAAATGCCATAGGTAAGGTTAGAAATGTCTTTAAACCCCACAAGTAACATTTGAATTGCTCCTGAAGGGAGTAAGAAGATGCTGCAGTCACTCGTGTTAAGCTCTGAAACAGCTAAAGGATAATTTTTTTGACTGGCAGCACCAATTTCAACAGCAAAGTCTGGGTTTCAGAGGGACCAAAAGCTGTTTGAAAAACTGGTTCAAGTCAAGCCAACAGGGTCTGAGTGGAAAAAGGTGCAGTATCTCTCCAAGTGTCAATACAGTCCCTTGTGAGACCTGCCAAATAAAACTGGTAATTTTTCCAGCTGAAACCATCATCAGAGACCTCTTTTTTAAAGCAGTTAAAAAGAGTCAACACCAAAATCAAGATACTTCGGTTTGCATCTAATGCAGTACTTGGGGCTGACCAAAAATGAAACTTTGGGCTTCTGCTTCCCTAAGAAGTTTCGGATGCATTTTAACTGCAGCCAGATTTCCCCACACTCTCTTTGCCAGCCTCCTAACCCCAATTTTTTGAGTCAGCCACTGAAGTGAAACATCCATTATTTGCCAGCTCTCCTTTGAAGCTAAAATCAAAGCGGGCGAGCGGCTCGATTCTGCTGCAATTGTAGCTCCAGGGAGTTCTTCAGAAGTGCTCCGGGAAGGCCTTGCTGCCCAGGTGAGATCTCTGGGAGAGGGACTCAGCTCCAGCTGAGCTGAGCTCAGCTCAGCTCCAGCCCTGCTTCCCCCCCTTAGTCCCGGCCTCCTGACCCCCCAGCAGCCTGGGCTCCACAGTCTGGGCTTGGCTGTTCTGGAGGGATGTGCAGGACCCGGATTCTTCGAAGGGTTCAGCACAGGGCACACACTTCTCGGAAAATCTGCCCCAACCTGCCTCTGCCGAGCCTTTGAAACGGCAAATCTTGAAATCTCTCGAAAACAGAAACTCTCCAGCAGGGACATCCCAGTATCGGGGGAGACGTGCTCCAGGTACCTCCAAACCCTGAGCTGCACAGACATGCCTCTGGGGGGGCGGGCAGGGATGAACAGCTGCTCAGGAGGGTATTCCCCACTCCAGAGAATGGGAATGGAAAGGGAACGGCACCGCTCCCGGCATCCCCAAATGTATGTCCTGGCCGTGCCCATCCTGTTTTTTGTGGCAACTGGGGCGCAGGCAACAGAGACTCAGAGATGTGGGTTTTGACAGCTCTGTCTCTTCTTGGCCACCACCCCACCCACGTGTTCAGGGCTCCCGCTTCCCGCTCCTTCCCTCTTGCCGGCGGGTATTGAGAGGAACAGGCGCCGGATGCTTTCTGACCATGTCCTGGCCCACGGTTGCCAAACTCCAGCACTCCAAACCCATTAATCATGCCCTCCTCTTTTCCAATCAGGAAACTGCCTTAAGAACCCTGACGTTAAAGTCCAAAAAATACGACTGCTGGTTGTTTTCTTTTCCTCCAGCCCTTCGCATTCATATTTTCCAGCAAATATGTGGGATGGCATCCTTTTTTCTCTTTCTCGGGCCAGGAGGGGTGGAGGAGGAGGAGAAAAGAGTGGAGAGGAGGGGTTAAAGAAAAGCTCAGATTCTCATGATCCCCAGAGCAGAAGTTTAAATATCACATATCATGAGACATGATAAAATCATGAGCTGGCAGCATGGCTGTGACCCAGCAGAGCTGTTTGGAAACTGTGCGGGAAGCTCCGCAGCGCCTGGAAGCACATTCTGCCACGGATTTGGATGTTTGGCATATAATGGTTTAAACATTTAACAACTTTTACTTTGGCTGGGCAAACGACTTTATACCTCAATCAAATCTGGGAATGTTTTCAAAAGGACACTGTAAGATGCCTGTGTGTCCTACAGGTTACGCCCTCGCTTCCTTCCGGCCCCGTCCAATTTCAGATTCCTCACTAGGAACTGTTGAAGTGCTAGAGCTGTTCAAAAAAGCAAAGCTTAAAAAAAAAAAGGAATCTATTTCAGCCATCTGTTTTTCTATTAACCTCCATCTTGGAATGCGGTGGTTCCTTCCCATCGAATTTTGCAAACGGAAATCAACAGAAGGAAAAACTCACGCCTGGATAAAATGCTGGGGTTTGTGTAGAATACAAGATTGAGTTGGAAGGGGGAGTGCAGAGCTCATGGTGGGCACCCAGGGGATGCCACTCACACCTGCAGCAGTGAAGCAAGCCTGTGGTGCCCCACTGGAATGGATTCTTGCACCTCATCCTTCGCTTCTGGAGCCAGCGGGACACTTGGAGCGAGCAGTGCCTGCCCATCCCAGGGTGGGATGAATGGGATGGGTGGGTGCACAAGCGACTTGCCAGGAATGAATGATGGTTTCAAGCAAAAGAGCTCTCTTGGGGCAAAGCAGGCCAGAGCATGACGATGACTGGCTCAGTATAAATAGCCAAGGGGAAATGGTGGTTCCGGACAAAGGCGTAGAAGGGAGTTTGTTTGGTTTCTCCTGTTCTGCAGGTATAAGAAATGACATCCTCCTCTACAGTGCATCACCTTCCCCATTCAGAGCAGTGTTCATTCAGATCAGGACTGTTCTCTGGGCAGCCCTTTTGGAGCCAAGCTGCAGGACACTGCTGCCAGCCCTGCCAGGAAATCCTTGTTGTCCCCAGAGCC
>WEIV01028659.1:0-21217 GCA_013390005.1 Calyptomena viridis | reverse complement strand
GGATTGCAGAGAATTCCAGGTGCCCCCTGAGCCTCCTTTTCTCCAGGCTGAGCCCCTCCAGCTCCCTCAGCCCCTCCTGGGGCTCCAGCCCCTTCCCAGCTCCCTTCCCTTCCCTGGACACACTCCAGCTCCTCAATGTCTTTCCTGTTGTGACGGGATCGAAACTGAACCCGAGATTGGAGGTGCACATCAGACCCATCACACAAACCAAACCACATCGCCCCCTGCTTGGGGAGGAGACGAGGGCTATGAGTCTTAAGCTGCACCAGGGGAAGTTTAGGATATACATTAGAAAAAAATTCTGCACACAAAGAGCGACTGGCACCTGGAATGGGCTGCCCAGGGAGGTGGTGGTGTCACCCTGGAGACGCTTAAAAAAAGACTGGATGTGGCACTTAGTGCCCTGGTTTAGTTGATACGGTGGTGTTGGGTTGGACTTGATCTCCTCAAAGGTCTTTTCCGACCTGGTTAATGCTGTGATTCTGTGATCCTGAGGGGAGGGACGCCATGAGGGGAGAGGGGATGGCGCCCCCTGGCGTCCCGCGCAAACCGCTGCGGAGGAGCCGGGCGGGGGCGATGGAGGAGCCCTGAGGGCCCCGCCGGCTCCTCCTCTGCGCGAACTTCGGGCAACTTATAAAAGGCCTGGATGTGGCAGCAACTTAAAATGGCAACTTAAAAAGCCAGGCTTACTTGTTGGAAGTGCCGTGTAAATTGGTGAGGAGCGTGAAGTTGTTCCTCACACTTCTTAGGCTGGCCAGCACCTGAGGGAGACAAAACCGCGGGCGTCAGCTTCTCTGCTTTAGTGCTTTAAAAACAATTTTAGAGGGCAATACGTCACCAACTCACCTGGGCAAAAGGTGTGACAATCAGGTCGTCGCCGTGCCTAATAAAAAATGGAGACATTGTATTAATTTGTGTATAAATTTACCTTCAAACAGAGCGAAATTCACCTCGGGGAATGAGCGTTTTCCTGAGGGGGTTTTCCTCACGCCACAAAAACACATGAACCCACGCAGTGTTTATTTAACACCACATAAAACCTTGCTCTTAATGGAAAGGTCACAGTGTATATCAAAAACAACCCGGCTGGAGTGAGTGTTTGGATTGGGAACGCCAGGCAATAAAAGCCAGGAAATTCAAAAGTTAAGGCTCACGCTTGCACTGCAATGGAAAAAAAGCCCAACCATAACGGTGCAGGGAAAGGTCACCTTTGAATTTCCTGGCTTTTGTTGATCTCTGTTACAGTCTTTAATGTTATTCAGACGTCGGGTTTTGTCTGTCTGTTTTTATCATGGAAGATTTGAGCAGAAGTTCTGAGCAAAATACATCATCACCATTGATAAGAGGGATTTTTTTTTTTTGTGATATTATATATAGTACTTATGAGTTCATGGAAAATCCAGTATCATTTACCTATCTGAGAGATGGCAGGGTATAGAGTAATAGAATCCTGGAATGGTTTGGGTTGGGAGAGATGTTAAAGCTCATCTCATTCCATCCCCTACTACGGCCAGGGACACCTTCCACTGTCCCAGGTGGCTCCAACCTGGCCTTGGACACTCCCGGGGATCCAGGGGCAGCCACAGCTTCTCTGGGCATCACCACCTCCCAGCCAGGAATCCCTTCCCAATATCCCATCTAACCCTGTGTCAGTGGGAAGCCATTCCCTGTGTCCTGTCCCTCCAGCCCTTGTCCCAAGTCCCTCTCCAGCTCTCCTGGAGCCCCTTTAGGCTCTGCAAGGGGCTCTAAGCTCTCCCTGGAGTGATGTTGTAATCAATTATGCTTTTAATCCCGTAAGTAACTCCAGGATGTGCTGAGCCAGAGCAGGACAACAGGCTGCAGGCTGCCACGGACACCTCTGCAAACGTGTCCATGAGTTCTTGACCTCTCCAAAGGAGAATTCTCCCTGCCCGTGCTGCCACAGAGCTCATCCCCCTGTCCCAACTCAGCTACCAGTGCTGCTAAGTTTACATTTTAATTATAATTGTCTCAACACCGATACCAAAAGCAAGCCAGGGTGGAGGTGCCGGCTCCCCCGGTGCTGCTGGAGCCTCAGTGCCTGCAGTGAATGGATACCTCCCACCAAAGGCAGAGAAATGATGGGATTCCCCCACCCCAGCACACTGCTGGGAACACGGGGCAATTGTTAAAATCCACCGTTTACACCAAACATGGTATTTGCATAATCTGCAGTGGTTACTTTGGTAAATATTTAGTACGTGTTAACTCACAGCAGGGATATTTTCTCTGTCAGGAGAATTCTGGTGGATCTCGTTAATATTTAGATTTCCATTTCGTGACAAAACTCTTTTGGGCTTTTGTAACAGTTTCAACAATTTTTACAAGCACTTTTTTTATTGCTTAATGGCCACTTTAAAACGTTAAACTGGACCTTTCAAAATAAAGGGCTGCGAATCCAGGACACTCATTTAAGCTCCAGGCTCTGTGTGTATTGATCCTCTCCAGCTCAGCCATCTGTCTTGGCTCATTTTCCACTCAGTCCTAGCGAACAGCCCGTGACAGAAAATGGGATGGGGAAGAGCAATAGTGTAAATATAAGCACAGTACAACTTCTCTATTATTTCAGGATATGGATTTGAAAGCCCTTTATGGAGAAAAGTGAATGTTTTAAGGATGGGCTGGGCGGGGAGGACGTTGGCAGATCATAAAAGCACCCGTGTTGGGTGCTCTGGCTAAGAAATGTGAGTGTGCCACCCCTGAGCAACTCTTACCAGGGCTCTGAGGATTACAGCAGCCACACAAAGCTCTCAGTGACTGCAAAATAGGAGGTGAGCCGAATTTCTGCTTACTGTTCACTCGGGAGAGAAGAGTTCCTGGACATGGTCTTTGGTGATAAGTCGTAGTCGCTGTCGGATCTGTACAGGAAGGATTCCCGGCGCTGGCTGTGGCCCGGGAATGTCGTGTGCAATACGAGTCCTGACGAGGAGCTGGCCTGGGGGTCCAGCGGGCTGCGACCTGGGGACGGGCCATTTTCCACATCGAAGCTGTGAACAAAACACATCCTGGGTGTCACACGTCTGCCAACAGAGGGCTTTCGGTGCAGGAGGCACGTCTGTGTCGCTCTCACCGTGTCTTTGCTCAGCACAGGACACGCAGGGCTGCGTTTACCGCAGCCTCTCACTGGCATATTTCTATTGTATGTGGCAGGACTCTGCAGGACAACAAAACATTTACCCCAGAGGGTTCTTTCCTGGCTGCATCTGCTCAGACTTCCTTCAGCCCCAATTTCTCTCAGCACAGCTCGTGTCACACTCAGTATGAACACGCAGCAGCTGAAGAGGGCAGGGTTGGATTAAAGATTAGGGAAAAATTCCTCCCTGTGAGGGTGGAGAGGCCCTGGCACAGGTTGTCCAGTGAAGCTGTAGCTGCCCCTGGATCCCTGGAAGTGTCCAAGGCCAGGTTGGAGCCACCTGGGACAGTGCAAGGTGTCCCTGCCCGTGGTAGGGGTGGGACTGGATGGGTTTTGAGGTCCTTCCAACCCAACCCATTCTGGGATTCTGTGATTTAACCACCACCATCAACCTCTGCAGCTCTCCCTGCTCCACCCTCATGGCCATTTGCACAAGTCAGGGGATTCCACCTGCCAAACCTCACTCCAAGCCTTACAAACATCAGAATAACTAGAGATGCTACAACATGACTCTCCAGCCCAGCCCTGTCCCCATCCCTCTGGAACCAAACTTTTGAAATCCTGCAAGATTGGCAAGGACTTGGCAGTTTTGTGAGCTCGATGCCCAAGTCTCTTCACAGCCACAGCTCACATTTTATCCATTCAAGGTATTAATTCAGTGACTTCTAAACGTCTGGGCTTAAAATTTAAAAAAAGAAAAAAAGCCCCAAACCTTCTGTCACCATTTCCATTATACACCCACTTTCTTCAGGTTTCATAACTTGGCTGCTGCAACCTGTGGCTGAAATCACTCTGGACACTTTAACAAGTGACACCCCTCGTAAACCCTGAAAATAAGCAGGTTTGGCCTCTTTTGCTTGGGCATTTGGACCTGATATAAATACCAGATGTGTGACCGTGTCCCAGCGAGGCCAAGGGAAATAGGGCTGCGTTCAGGATGAATTCTCTTGCCTTTGGAACTCTGAGGCAACGACAGACCAGCTCTGCTGGAGGTTACTCTGCTCCCTGTGGCTGCAGACAGACAATGACTACTTTGGTCTTGTGCTATTTGGTCCCACATATAGTTTATCCAGAATTAAGAAATGCATGAGAACATGCATTTAATTAATGCAATTAAAAATGCATGAGCACCCCTGCAAAGAATTTGAGATCCTTTGGAAATCCAAAGGCAGAGCAGCAGTATAACACAGCACACACTGGAGAGATTCCTACATCCACCACCCCTCACTGCAGCGTTTATTTACCCAACTGCTTAAATGCATCTTGAAACTGGTAATGGCTCCATCAATGTTCTTTGCTTTCACTCTTTATTACCTGTTCTCTTACCAATGGCAGCTTGAGTACACTTTATTTGTACCCACAAATACTCAACAGAAGAAACTCAGCCCCATAACTACGGCATCTACAAACAACAGCCAGCCAACAATTATTCCATGCCTATTCAGAAAATTAACTCTCATTACTCAGAATATTGCTGCAAAACTTTCAGTCAGGAACATTCAATTTACTGGCACAAATGAGGAACTAAATCTGAGTATTCAGCCAAGCAGAGCTGCTTCTGGCTGTTTGATACCTGCTGCTCACTGGTGGGCATCAGCAACTGGTTTGGGAGAAAAAGTTCATGCTTTAAAGGTTTAAAAACTGTGTAAGAAGTGAAGGGAGGAGGCAGGAGCAAGGCTGATGAGGGGTCTTTTCACAGACTACTCTGCAGCAGAGTAAGTTTAGGAAGAGGGGAGCATGTGTCATCTCTGACCTCTCATGACATCTCTGTGTCATGAGATAGGTGGAAGATACTCAAANAGTAAGTTTAGGAAGAGGGGAGCACAGCCTCTGTGTCATCAGATAGGTGGAAGATACTCAACCCCCCTTAACTTTCCCTCTTCTAACACAAAAACAAGCTCTTTGCTAGGCTAGGCCTATCCTGAGTCACTCCTGCAGAAATTCCCACCTAAGTCCTGAGGATTTTCAGCATCTTTGGAGGGCATGAACACTTTCACAACCGGAGACATAAGAAGGATCCTGGTGCTCTGTGACCTGGGTTAGAGGCACAGCTCCATCTCTACCCCTCTGCATTTTAAAGTAAAGCAGGATGTGAATACACTGAAGAGGAAAGGAGGAGACAGCAGGTGGCAGGAGTCAGCTGCAGCTGGATGTGCCAGGGGACGCTGCCCTCGGGCCTGGGGAACGCTGAGACACACAGTGAGCAACAGCCACACACTGCAGAGCCAGCAGCAGCCACTGCAGAACACAGCGAGGTTTCCTGAGCCACCCTGGGAAACAAAGGCGTTTAGAAAAGCATCCCCCAACTGTCCAAATTCTGCAGTTTTACTGTAACAGCTACAACATAACAGAATTATAGTTATCCTGCACTGGGAGGGACTCCCAAGGACCACCCAGTCCAACCCTCAGCCCTGCACAGCCCCATCCCAAGAGTCATTCCCTGTGTCCCAGAGGATCATCCCAGCCCTCCTGGAGCTCTGGCAGCCTTGGGGCTGTGCCCACTGCCCTGGGGAGCCTGGGCAGTGCCCACCCACCCTGTGGGCAAAGAACAACCTGGTGCTGAGCTCCAACCTCCCCCTGCCCTGACACAACTCCAGCCATTCCCTGCATCCTGAGCTCCAACCTCCCCCTGCCCTGACACAACTCCAGCCATTCCCTGGGATCTGTCCCTGGTCACCAGAGAGAACAAATCAGTGCCTGCCTCTCCTCCTGCCCCCCTGTGGAAGCTGCAGACCCCACCGAGGTCTCCCCTCAGGCTCCTCTTCTCCAGGAGGAACAAGCCAAGTGCCCTCAGCTGCTCCTCACACGGCTTCCCCTGCAGACCCTTCACCAGCATCAGGAATGCACTGCCCCTGGATTAGCACTGCCCACCAGCAGTCCTGGAACGTGACAAAAACTGGCAAAAAGACTGAGGAACAGGATTGTGCCATGATTTGGATGTAATTCCGAGCCATTTGAATAGTCCTTGCAAGTCAAATGGTTTCCAGGAGAGCTGTGCAGCCCCAGTTGGCTCTGTAGGATGAAACACAAACACATTGCACCCATCAGACCAGGCAGGCTTGTGCTTCCCTTGTTTATGTCAGGAATTTACACTCTGCCTGTGGATGACAGCCTGACTCTCCAAGAGTCACCATCTGCTCTGCCTTCCCAGGCTCATTCCTGAGGACATTGCTCCCAATCTTCTAACTGTGGTAGTACCTTTATGATGGTATTAAGTATGTTTCCAAAACACAGTTTTTCCAGAGGTTTGGGCAAAGTCTATTAATTATAAAGATCATCTAGCAATCATTAGAGCCCCGTGTGTCACCAAGGAATGCACCTGGATTCTTAACACCATTAGCAAGTAAAAAATGCTGCTCCTGACACCCTCAGACCAGTGCAGGCCCCACTGCCTGGCCCTGTTATCTGAGGCTGTGCCCCTGTTCCCCATTACAAGAACATCTTGCTGCTTTTCCTAAGTGATCTTCCACATGGAAAGGTCTGTGCCTGGGACCATCTGCAGGTAATGCAGCAGAGTTGGACCCACCACGGGCACGTCGGAGCCTGGTGTGGGCACAGGGCTGCCCAGGCTGGCTGCTGCCAGCACTGCAGGTACCAGTGACCTGCTTCCCCTCCTCAGCTTCTCCCATCGAGGGCAAAACCTTGTTGTTCTCTGGAGACTCTCAGAAGTGCTCAAATCCTTCTGCAGGGTTTGTCCCTCGTGTGGCTCCTGACTCTCTTTATCCAGGTGAGACCCCCCTGCAGAGCTGCTCCAGCTCTGGGGTCTGATGTCAGAAGGATGTGGAGCTGCTGGAGAGAGTCCAGAGGAGGTCACAGAGATGCTCCAGGGGCTGGAGCCCCTCTGCTCTGGAGCCAGGCTGGGAGAGCTGGGAATGGTCACCTGGAGAAGGGAAGGATCCAGGGAGAGCTTGGAGCCCCTTGCAGAGCCTAAAGGGGCTCCAGGAGAGCTGGAGAGGGACTTGGGACAAGGGCTGGAGGGACAGGACACAGGGAATGGCTTCCCACTGACACAGGGTTAGATGGGATATTGGGAAGGAATTCCTGGCTGGGATGTTGGGGAGGTGCTGGAATAGAATTCCCAGAGAAGCTGTGGCTGCCCCTGGATCCCTGGAAGTGTCCAAGGCCAGGCTGGATCCCCCTGGGACAGTGGAAGGTGTCCCTGCCCATGGGCAGCAGGGTGGAATGAAATGATTTTGAAGGTCCCTTCCAACCCACACCAGCCTGGGATTTTAGGATTCTGTGCTCTCCAGATCCCAACCCCCCCAAACCCCCGACAGGGACCCAGCAGCCCGGGCAGCCCCTCCCCAGCTCTGTGTCACAGCTGCCTGGCACAGAACCCCCCAGCACTTACTGAAGGGTTTGGAACATAAACTGTCATCTGTTGCTAAACATGTAATTAAGCCTCTGTGTGTATGAAAAAGCACAAGTATGTGTTTACTTGACTTTGTAATCTCTGAATATAGAAGTTCAAGGCCAGGTTGGACGGGGCTTGGAGCAACCTGGGATAGTGGAAGGTGTCCCTGCCCATGGCAGGGGGTGGAATGACATTCTGTGATTCTATGGTTCACTTTTTCCACCAGCTCCTCTGTTCAATGGGTACAAAGGAAGCAGAATAACCAGAGCCCCTGCAATGGCCACAGCCATCAGCTTGTCTTCCACACTGCTCTGAATCCCAGATGACCTGATTCCAACACTCAGAGCCCAAAACAGACCCGAGAGCTGGTGGTGCTCCCTCCACAACCCCAGTGCACCCTCAGCACAGCCTGAAGACAACAATGAGCACTCAGAGCCACAGCCCTCCCTGCTCTCTGGTGTAACTCGGCAGCAGCACCCCGGGGAGGCTCGTGGTTTGCACAGCAGCAAATGTCAAGGGCAGCATCCAGCACTGTGCTGTGCCAGCTGCAGCCTCGTGCCATGTCAGAACAGCCACTGGCAGAAGGTTGGAAAAGTACAGAGGGAGGTAAAAACGAGTGGAGATTTTCTTTTAGCTCCAAGGGTTCCAAAAAATTTAATCCTTTTCATGTTTACTACAGATAAGTAGCTTGACGTTATCCTGTAACAAGCTAACATCGTGGGGTTGTTAGAGTCCCCCAGAGAAGAATTCCTGAATCCTATAAACCAGTTGTTATTTTTCCAAATGTACATCCTGGGCTAGTTTATCCTCTTCCTATGGTTCACTGCCATTAATCTCTGGAAAATGCAAGGCAAAGTCAAACATAGACACCCCCCTCTAGTTTTACTTCCAGAGCTTGGAGACACAGATGGGTGTGAGAGTGATCACTCCCAGCATGGGCAGCAATGCCACTTCCTAAGGGCTCTTTCCTCCTGAAAATATTCCAGCTAACAACTGATGGAGTAGCTGCTTTCCTTCCCACCACTGCTGCCCCAGTCGAGCCATTAACAAGGTATTACTGGCACAGGTTGCCCTGAGAAGTGGCTGCCCCATCCCTGGAAGTGTCCAAGGCCACATTGGATGGGGCTTGGAGCAACCTGGGATAGTGGAAGGTGTCCCTACCCACGGCAGGGGTGGGATGAGAAGGGCTTTAAAGTCCCTTCCAACCCAAACCATTCCAGGATTCCATAATAACCTTCCAGGTGTTTCTGCCCAGCACCCTCCACCCACCCACAGCCCATCAGAACCAAATCTCTGGCACATGGGCTGTGCTTTGGCTGCACTGAAGGACCCAGTTGGGTCTTGCCAAGGGGACAACTGCCACCTTTGTCCTGCTGGGAAGGTGCTGGCCAGGCAGTCACACGCCTGTGGCCAGTGGGATGGGTGGCACAGGGACAGCACGGTGCTCCTGATGGATTTTGGCCTCACCTGCTTTAATTCCAGTTTACACACAGATGTTTGCACTGAAGCCACAGGACAGAGTTTATCCCGGTCTGGCCTGGCTGTTCTGCTCTGTTCAGCATCACTTCAGCTTCTGCAGCTCCACCGAAGCCCCAGAACATTCCACAGACTCTCTTTTCCTACCCACAGCACATGGATGTTGCCTCCCATGGAGGAGGCTGCCTGTGGTGGCCTCGCCCCTGTGCCAGAGACCCCGGTGTGGGGCTGCAGGTGACACCAGTGCCTTCTGCTGAGGCTCCAGCACATCCTACAGCACTTCTGCCTGTGGATAAGCCCCACTCCCTGCCCAGAACCAGCCTGGGGTGGGCAGTTCCACCCAGCACATGGAGACACCGGGTCCAGCCTCGCCTTTCCCCCACCGGGAACAAAAGGGGAATTACAGTCCTATATTGCATCTTTTATCGATGCATCTTCAAGTGTTTCATATACCTCTGAAGTGTAACCTGCACTGTACTCTCTTCCCAAAGCACACAGTGCCCTGATGGAAGAGGCAGACCATCAACAAGGCTCTCAAGGGTCCCATCCAGCCCCAACCTCTGCTTCCAGCACGTGGGAGAGCATTCCTGTATCCAATGGAACCGGAGCACCAGGAGGCTGCCAGCCAGAGTCATGCTTTCCTTCCTCCTGCCCTTACAGAGAGGATCTCCTGGCATGACTCCAGGAGGCACTTTTGCCTTTCCAAGCAGGCTGGGAAGCTCAGGGTGAGTCATTCTGCTCCACCACAGCTCTGTCACCTCATCACAGAGCTCTTGTCACCTGCTGTCACACAGGCTGGACACAGGGATGAGGTGACAGCCCCTGTAGCAGGTTACAGTGACCACAGAGTTTCTCGTTTCACCTGAGCTCAACAGGGAGCACAGACAGTTTTTGAGGCAGGAGGTTTTAACCTGCCCTCAGCCCATCCACAGCACCCAACAGGGGTGCTAGGAAAGCTGCTGTGCTCACACATGCACCCAGCCTTTCCACTTGAATCATAAACCAATTATCTGACCTGGATTTTGGATTTATCTCCATAATTGGGATCTGTGTGGCCTGTCAGCAAAAAGACAGTGAAATGGCCTAAGATGGTATTCAGATCATTAAATCCTTTGGAGACTTGGTCCCCCTAAAATAATTAATCCAGTTGGGTACATTTCAGCAAAATTTTACTTGCTTCACATCTGTCAAATGTCTGCACTCTCCTTCTTTTTTATCCATAGGAAAGGACACTGCAACAGCAAATGTCAGAGCACACTGATGTGATTCCAAGGGCAATCTTTTTTATAGCTCTCATTGATCATTTCAGGCCCAGCAGAAGCTCAATGCAAAAGTCACCTCATCCAAATCGTGAGCATCTGCCAGCTGGTGCTATTGGAGGGAAAAATATTAAGGATGGAAAAACGTGGCCCTTTGGCAGTGTTTGCTCTGTCTGAGGGGTTTGGCACATGGACCAAAGGGATGGGCAGGAACCTGCTGCTTCCCCCACGGAGCACCCCCTGCCCACGTGTGTGCCAGAGGCAGGGCCAGAGGAGGAGAAGGATCTTCGTGCTGGCATGAGAACAAGTGGGTATAAAATGGACATAAATAAACTGAGGTTGGAAATCAGAGGAAAATATTTTGCCTCGAGAGCAGACAGATCACTGAACAGCTTTCCTGTGGGAGTGCTGGGGGTAAACAGCAATTTGATGTTATTACTGGTG
Source organism: Calyptomena viridis (assembly GCA_013390005.1). Lineage (NCBI taxonomy): Eukaryota > Metazoa > Chordata > Aves > Passeriformes > Eurylaimidae > Calyptomena > Calyptomena viridis. Next base: position 10,533 of record WEIV01028659.1, on the reverse strand, counting down.
GGATTAATAGTGTAATTCATTAAACATTGATCTGGTGAGACCTGGGACCCCGTTGCAGAGCCTAAAGGGGCTCCAGGAGAGCTGGAGAGGGACTGGGGACAAGGGATGGAGGGACAGGACACAGGGAATGGCTTTAAACTCAGGATGGGCAGGGAGAGATGGGATATTGGGAAGGAATTCCTGGCTGGGAAGGGGGGGAGGGGCTGGAACAGAATTCCCAGAGAAGCTGTGGCTGCCCCTGGATCCCTGGAAGTGTCCAAGGCCGGGTTGGATCCCCCTGGGACAGTGGAAGGTGTCCCTGCCCATGGCAGGGGTGGGACTGGATGAGCTTTAAGGTCCCTCCCAACCCAAACCAGTCAAGGGGTTTGTGATCTAAATAAAATCCAAGCAAGGAGCTGCTGGCAAAAGCACGTTGCACCATCCCGAAGGAGGCCCCTCCGGCCTGGCCTCTGCCCCCACCGCTGTCACCGTCGCTTTGCTGACCCCTCGGCTCAGCTCGGTGAGCTCAGAACCTGCCATCCGCGGGCGTGCATCACAGATTTCCATAAATTTGCATTTTTCCTGAGCGCACTGAGCTGGAAGGGACCCCTGCACGCAGCCTCGGCGGGGACACGCTCTGCCTGCCCACTCCCTGCCTCCCTCCTCGGCTGTCTGACAACAAAACGGGGAAGAAGAAGGTGAAAAACCACAGATATACATTTTCTGCTGTTAAATCACACGGTCTGCAACGGGCTTTAATCATTCAGCAAACCGGATTTAGTAGAAGGAACGTGGAGAGAAGACAGAGATGGTGGGCAGCAAGAACAAAGCCTTCTGAAGGAGTGACTGCGAGCCCAAAAAGCCGGGCAGAGGTTCATGTATCTCTTGTAGTTGATGCCAAATGGGGAGGTCAAGCAGTAGAGACAAGGCTGCAGCTTTTCCAGGAGTGGTGGAGCTCAGGACACGGGTCCTTGCAGGAGTGGCAGCTCCCGAGCACAGGGCACTCGGGGAAGGAGGGAAACACCATCCCCAGCACATCCAACACCCACCGTCTGCTTTTATTTCCCCTGAACCTTTCCAGCAGCCTTCCAGCTCGCTCCTCCACCCCAAGCAAGTCTTCCCCACCCTGGTGTGTGTCCACACAGACTATGCCCTTGGTGGGAGCCCAGATAACACCATCCCAGTTCCCCCACTCTCACCCACACGGTGCAGGAGTCTCTGCTCCATCCCTGGCTCCCATCCTGCAGCTGGAACACCCAGTTTGCCACTTGCTCTGCACACAGTTTCACAACCACCTTGTGACTCCTCCACAACGTGTTTGTGCCTGCAACAGTCCATGTTTTCTCACTGCCAAATGATCTCCCTCTGGTAATTAGCACACCCCAAAGCCCTTTGGAAAGGCTCCTGCACCTCAACCAGCTCCTCTGTGCTGTGCTTCTAAAAACCTCTCAGGAAGGAATGATTTCTCAGATGTGAAAGCACCCAAAGGATCATTTAATAACACTGGTATGTTCCCTACACCTGCAAATCTTCCCAAGACCTGCTCCAGGGCTCGTTTTGATCTTCCTTAATTAGGGATCCCCGAGAAGCTCTGTCCCATGTTGAAAATCACTTGCTGGAATCCCTGTTTTGGAGCCACTTACTACAAACCATAAAGCTGCACTGCTCAAAAGAAATAGAGATGTGGGGGCACTGGGCAAACAGCTCAAAGCCACCAATATCTGAAATTCAAGTCACCAAGTCCAGGAGTATCAAACAATGCAGCCACGGAGACTTGGAGATTTGGAAGAAATATGAGCAGAGCACTTGCCACCATTGATTACCATTTAATAACAGAGAAGGTGAAGTTTGCAGTGTGAATAAGCACGAAAGTATAGGCCTGCCACAAAATCATTATATCTGATTGCAGTTAAAGCTTCGTGTCGTTGCAGTAAAAGCTCCATTCTGGAGCTATAGAATTGAGGCTTCCTGGGTATTTCAGTGTATTGGTAAAGGTTTGACCTGAGCTAACAAACAACAAGTGGGCAGAGGTGATCAATGGCCAAAATGGATCCATCTAAAAATATTGACTCATTGTGTGAAAACACTCAGTGTGGCAAAACCTCCAGAGGACACATTGGTGGGTTACTCTGAGAGGGAGGAAGAAATGGTTGATTTCATGGAAGAAAAACAGGAGAGAAAACACCTGAAGGTAGTGAGGAGCTGCTGAGAACACCTGGAACTGGTGAGGAGCTGCTGAGAACATTTGGAACTACTGGGGAGCTGCTGAAATAGCAGTTCCAGGCTCTGTTCTGTCTCTGTTCCAGGTTCTGCCCATGATGCCCAGGGACAGGACGAGGAGCAATGGCCATAAACTAAACCACAAGCGGTTCCACCTCAACATGAGGAAGAACTTCTTTCCCTGGAGGTGGCAAAGCCTGGAACAGCTGCCCAGGGAGGGTGTGGAGTTTCCCTCTCTGCAGACATTCCAACCCCACTGGACACGTCCCTGTGTCACCTGCTCCAGGTGACCCTGCCTGAGCAGGGGGGTTGGACTGGATGATCTCCAGGAATCTGGGATTTTGTGAAAATCCCAAGTCTAGTGAGGAGCTGCTGAAAGCCCTGGTGGGGGTGGATGGGCGACATTTGGGAAGCAGGCAGGGCTGCCTGTGCCAGATCATGGCTAGTTGTATCATTTCAGCTGGAAAAACGGATTTAAATTAGCCTGTTCAAGCTCAGCTCAACCCCCTGCAGGAGCTTGGAAGGAGGTTTAGCTTTGTGGCACCCCCTCCCACCCCCCAGGCCCCTTGTCTTCTCCAGCCCGAGCCAAGACGCAGCTCCTGAAACTTTTCCCCCTCTGGGTTTTGCTGAACTCCAGCAGAAATCCATCCCCTGCTGCCCTTCAGGGAAAAGCTCAGGCCAGCCCTGAGTTTCCAGGTTAGGAAACCTTTGTGCAAATGTGTCCTTGGGGCTGGAGGGTGGCCAGGAAAGCCCTCAGTCCCGGGGGAGGCCTGTGTGCCACCCTCCTGCCAGCCCCCGGCAGTCTGGGAACACTCACCACCACAGAGCCAGCCTTGTCTGGGGGGCAAACAATGGGTATTCTCCTGCCACAGCTCAGCCACACTAAAATGTGACACCCTCTATTAGTCCCCTGGTGTCACCCAGCAGAACATCTGACCCGGGGGACATCAAATGCCACGCAGATATCGAGGGCCTGATGGCAGGTCATGTGAAGAGCAAAGGAGATAGCAGGGTGGCAGGGCAGGCAACAGGGAACAAAACCCTGCTGTCACCCCTCCTGTGCTCAGCAGGCTGCCCTAAATGGTTGGTGCTTTGTGCTTTCTGCCAAGGTTCTGCTTTAATTGGGCAAGACTGTGCAGTGTGTTCAGAGGGGAGGGCAGGCTGTGCCAGGCTGGCAAACCATGCAGGAGTCACCCTGCTCAGGTGCAGAGAGCTGTTATGGGTCAGGACACAGCTTATCCAGGGTGGCTTTTCACTGCTGTAAGAAATGTTCTGTGATTTAATCTGAGAAACACCGACGTCTCTGTGTGTGCTGTTAACCAGGCAGGAACCTAAATCTGTTTAAATTTATACTCCTGGGCTCCACTTGGCTCAGTGAGCAAAGCTGGAATCAACTCCCAGCTCTTCTCATTTCCTTGAGAGAGGTGGAGGTGAAAAGCCAGTGGCCACTGGGACAGCCTGAGAACACACCCATGGCCACACTGGTGGGTCTCATCCTCCTGTGACTCCCCACACTCTGTCCCTGCTCTGACCCTGAGGCAGCTCCTCAGGAGCTGATGGAGCAAAGCTCTCCCTGGGAGCAGGGCCTGGAACCTTCTGGATGCCTTTAGGACACCCAAAGTTGGCCTAACTCCTAAATTATAGCAACGACCCACATGGCTTCTCCAGCAAACTCATAGTGCAGGAAACACAAGTGCAGCCTGGGAACCATTTATTGTGTAATAAATCAGTTAATAGACCCCAGCACTTCATCAGAGAAGTAGCTCCTTCCTCAACTCCTGCAGCAGCTCCATAATCATCTGAATAGAGCCTTTGGTACTTGAACCTCTTCCCAGCACAAAGCCAGTTCAATAGCACCATTCAAGGCCAGAGTAGCTGGGCTGGCTGCACTCCTTCCTCACTAGAGTATGAGACTCTTGCTGTAGTCTAAGAAAGAAAAATCACTTAGCACAAATAAGGTCTTTTAAAACCACTGATTAAATAGATATTCACAAGACAGAGCACAATGGCTTTGATGGAGCCATTGCAACCTATTACATAAATCCTCATTCATGCCCAGGAGAGCTTTTCCCTTTCTTTTCTTAATATCAGAAGAGAAAATGAAGCCACGGGAAAGATATGAAATGACATAAAAATGTGTGACTGGTAAGTTCATGACTGAGAGAAGCAAATTGATGCAGAATTTGGGCTGGAAGTCCTGGCTGCTGTGCAGTCCCAGTTCCCAGGAGCTGGGCCGTGGCATCCTGGCACTGGAGCTCATTTGCTTGGAGTCAGCCCTGCAGCAGCAGCCTGACAAACGACAGCTCTCCTGAAGGGGAGGGTGGAATTGCAGAGTCACTGATGGATGAACGGGAGCACTGACAAGGAAAGTGAGGTGTTATGTGGGGCTTAGAAACTCCATAAAGAGCCCCGGAGATGCTCCAAGGGCTGGAGCCCCTCTGCTCTGGAGCCAGGCTGGGAGAGCTGGGAATGGTCACCTGGAGAAGGGAAGGATCCAGGGAGAGCTTGGAGCCCCTTGCAGAGCCTAAAGGGGCTCCAGGAGAGCTGGAGAGGGACTGGGGACAAGGGCTGGAGGGACAGGACACAGGGAATGGCTTCCCCCTGACACAGGGTTAGATGGGATATTGGGAAGGAATTGTTGGCTGGGAGGGTGGGGAGGGGCTGGAATAGAATTCCCAGAGAAGCTGTGGCTGCCCCTGGATCCCTGGAAGTGTCCAAGGCCAGGCTGGATCCCCCTGGGACAGTGGAAGGTGTCCCTGCCCATGGCAGGAACGAGATGTTCTGTAATATCCCTTCCAACCTAAACCATTCCACGATTCCATGAAACATTCCCCCTGGGCCTGAGCACCCCTGCAGCCCCAGCACCTTCCACGCTGCCCCAGGAACAGGCTGACACACCCCCTGGTCTTCCTTCCACACACTGTGCACTGACATGTCACACCCGGTGGAAGGTGATATTTTCACCAGAGCTTTGGCAATTTTCTGTGTTTCCTCATGAAAAGAGATTTATTTTTTCCCCCAGAATCCAGTTTTAATCTGAAATATATATATAATATTGCCTCAGTTACCAGCCCTCCTGGAGGTAAAACTGGTCTGGGAGAGCAGCAATGAGTGCAGAGTTTAATAGAGCAGTTCTTAAAACACTGTATAACTTTAATGCAGTAAAGCAAAAGGGGGTCAGCGTGTTCTTCCAGACTCCACTCCAAACAATTTACTACCTTTATGGATGAAAAAATGTAGGCAGCCTTTTGTGATGTGAGTGAAAGTAGGACATTCAATATAGACCCACTTCAAACCTTCACTCACAGATGTCTTATTCCTTCAGTCAGTATTTTTTCCCTTCCCAGAAAAGTCCTTTTATGCACTTTACGTGGAGAGACACATCATCTCCTTCACTGCCACTTCTCCCCAGTAAATCTCAGTTCTCACAAGTGTCTGTAACTGCAAACAGATGGAATCAAGCTGCTCTTCCCAGTCATGGTCTCACACAACACTGGGAGCTCGATGGCCCTTCCAAGGTGATCCAGGAGACTGGACTTGTCCCCACAGCAGGACAGGGCACGGGACCCCTCATTGGCACAAAGGGTTAACAGGAAATGCTTTTTAGGACACCACGAAGCTCTTGGTTCCCAACCCGGGCTCAGATCACACCTAAGACACTCGATCCAACCTCTCCCGGAGCTCAGCCTTTCCCTGCTCCTCTTGGCACAACTGAGGCAGCAAACCCAGGAATTTCTGCACTGGCGTCACCCCTGTGTGAATTCCTGCCTTTTCCCTGGGATGTCACCCAGCTCCAACGCCCCCGGGGCTCCCGCCGGAGTCGGGAATCGTTGACGTGTGCGGGAATTCTCCTTTTAGCAGGCACAGAGATGATTTATAAGAAATCCCTGCCTGCACTTCCTCCAGCTGCTCCAGTGTCTTTCCCTGGGTGTTTTTACGGTAAAGCTTTCCCAGGGCTGGCCCTGCTCCCTGGCCCTGCTCCCTGATCCTGCTCCTGGCACAACGCTCAGCCGAGGTGTTCCAGGGGTTTGTGGAGCTCAGCCGGGCCCACTGCGGGGACAGCACGGGACACCGAGCCCTTGAGCCCGTTGCTGGACTCTGGAAGGGGCTGGAGGGTGGGACAGCTCCCAAAAGAACGAGAGCCGGGATCGGGGATTCTGAGACCGTCAGGACTGGGACAGCTCATTGCTCATCCACCCTGTAGGTCCCGCTGCCACCCAGAGCTCCAGGTTACACCTCCCTGCGGCCCCACTGAAGGGTCTGGGGTGGAAAACTGCTGGGTTTAGTTTGCAGGGAAGGGAAGGGAGCTGGGAAGGGGCTGAGGGANAGGGATTCCCAAGCCCTGTGGATGTGGCACTTGGGGACATGGGGCACTGGTGGCCTTGGCAGTGCCAGGAGTGGTTGGACTCCATGGTCTGAGAAGGCTTTTCCAACCTCAATGATTCCATGATTCTACTGGATTTTGGAAAAAAAAAAGTCTAATTCCTAACACCCAATACAACCTTGAATGATGTATCTAAGACAGACTTGTTTCACCACCACCTTCCTATTTTTAATTAATCACTCCTTCCAAACTTATTGTTAAATCATCTTTAAGTGTCTATTCCTAAGAGAAGTCTAAAAATTGAACAGGAATAACATATAATAAGATTAAAGCAAAATTATATATGATCTGTGTAAAATAATAGGCTTACATGAAAGAACTGAACAATAAAATGGGATTTATAGCTTTTCAAGAGAATTGCTGGCTCACTTTCTGCACAACTTTTGAAATACTCAGGCTGTGATGAGTTTATAACGCAGTTCTAAGAAAAGATTATAAATAGAAGGAGTTTTTTTTTCCCTCTTCTAAATAGTGATTCAATCTAAGAGATATTTACGTAGCCCCTCAGAAAACCAAGAGTGTGGAGCCTCTGATTAACAGAGAGCTCAGTCCTGGCTCCTTCCTCCAGTCTCAGGGGAATCTTGGGGCCAAACCCTGCAGACCCACTGACTCAGTGCCCTGTTGGCAGCTGGCCCTGCCTGCCCACAGCATCCCTGTGAGACACAACAGCTTCATTTCTTTGCTTTTCTTTGGAATCTCCAGCCCCTGAATCACTGCAAAACACAGTCAGGACACAGACACCAATGTACAGGGGAATTCCTTCCTGCTCCTCCTTGTCCCTGGGCACATCCTGCCAAACCACCCCAGGCCTGTTCCTGCTGCTGACAAAACTGCCACCACAATTTTAGTTGGGAAGGTCCCCGTTTACACCTCAAAATGCACTTCTTGGATGTGCTGTGGCTCAGATCCCGAGGGGATTTCAGGTGGGGACAGCGTGGAAGCATCTCCTGTTCCCAGAGGTACCAACAGGAACATGAGCTGCTTTGAAGTCAAACACGAGGCTTTTTTTTCTCTTTTCAGCTCTAGGCAAAGACAAAAAAATCCATCTCCATGCTAAGGCAGTTTTCCATGGATAAACCTGTCACCAGGTACAAATAAATAAGTGCACCTCGACATTCCAGGTGGGGTGGGATGGGATGGGGGAGGAGTATGACCAGGCTGGACAGGGCTTGGAGCAACCTGGGATAGTGGAAGGTGTTCCTGCAAGGACCAAGATGAGCTGGAAGTCCCTCCCAACCAAATCAGTGACTGTGCAGGGCTCAGCCTCTGACACCATTCCCAACACACACCAACGTCAAGGGCAGTTCCCTGGTGTTCCACAAGGGCTGAGGTTTCACCTGAGGGCACCACTGACAGGCTCTGGCTGATGGCAGCACAACCAAGGATCTACAAGGAAGTAATTCCTGCTCCAGGATAAGGCACGTTGCTGTGCTCATCCACAAAGTGAAGAAAGCTGTTCTTCCTGGTTTGTCAACAATTCCAGATATCGTAGAATCGCAGAATCCTGGAATGGTTTGAGTTGGAAGGACCTTAAAGCCCATCCCTGCCATGGGCAGGGACACCTCCCACTGTCCCAGGGGGATCCAACCCGGCCTTGGACACTTCCAGGGATCCAGGGGCAGCCACAGCTTCTCTGGGAATTCTATTCCAGCCCCTCCCCATCCTCCCAGCCAGCAATTCCTTCCTAATATCTCATCTAAATCTCTCCTCTTTTACCTTAAAACATCCCCCTTTCTCCCAAGGAAAGTCACCAGGGCAGGATTTTGGATTCCTTGGTGCTGGAGAGCCCCTGAAGTGCATCTGGAGCTTCCCCCAGTGGCTCCAGGAGGATCCCACAGCCCCCTGGAGCTGCTGGAGCCCCCAGGGTGAAATGCTCCATCCACAGACCCACAGACAGCAGGGAATGATTAGTCTGAAAAAACGACCTGAAACCTCAATTCTGGCAACACTTTTGGGGCTGATTTCCTGTGCTGGTGCCAACCCTGACACGGGAGGTGCTGCTGGACCCCATCAGGTGAGCAGGTCCTACAGGAGCCCCTGAGAGGGTTTAACATCCACTTCCCTTTTTTTTTAAAGAAAAAACCTTGTCAGCAACCTGTCTCTTGCAGGGCCAGCACTTGGCAATGATGGCACTTCATGGGGAGGACTTGAGGGGCAGCACATGCTCCCTAAAATCTCCTGGATCTCCTCATCCCTCTCTGGGGAGAGCCAGTGATGAGGACAATTCCTCCAACAGCAACAGATCCAGCCCTTCTCCCACCCAAGAGATGAGCTGTGAACTCCTACATGGAATTCCCCTCATGCTGGTTCCCAAAACCAGATGATTTTACCCCAAATTGTTGTTTATGAACTTACAAACCAGTAAATGATGCACGAAACAGTCTGGCAAAAAGAGATGAAGTTTGTGCAACAAGAGTAGAAAAACATATCACTGCTAAAGTCAAATAAAACAAACATAAACAAGGTAAGATTTAATCTCGGTTCTTCTCCCATTAAGTCATTCCGAGGACTTAATTTTAAAATACAAAAGTGTTCTGAGAATATTTTGTAATTACAAACCAATAAGAGAAATCATCCAGGAGGAATAATTACATAATTTCTAGATGAACTCACTGCTCAGAAGAATTTGCAGCTTAGAAGGGCCGTAATAAATAGCTCCTCATATCAGTTGTGCTGCTGCAGCTGATGACTCACCACTGTTCCTGGGATCATATCCCAGAATAGTCCTGCTCCTCTGTGTGCTGCATGCAAAATTAGCCATCAGGGGCTTACTAGGAAATAAAACAGACTGGGGGGTTTAGGGTTTGTGTGGCCACTCCATGAAAACAAAAGCTCTCCAGTGTTTTATTGGAATGCAGCGACACGTCCCCACCCCGAGGTCTCTGCTCCACATCCCACAGGATTGGGATGAGCAGGTTCCAGACCTGTGGGTTTCCAGGTAATAATTCCCTATCACCCACTGGTGGTGCTGGCAGCAGGGGACAGACCTCCTGCAGCAGCTGCATCCAGGGAGAGAGGGAAAAACATGTGGAATTAGAGGAACTGAAGGGAAAAGTGCAGGGATGTGATACAGGTGAGATTGTCCAGGTGAGAGAGCTGGGAATGGTCACCTGGAGAAGAGAAGGATCCAGGGAGAGCTTGGAGCCCCTTGCAGAGCCTAAAGGGGCTCCAGGAGAGCTGGAGAGGGACTTGGGACAAGGGCTGGAGGGACAGGACACAGGGAATGGCTTCCCACTGCCAGAGGGCAGGGACAGATGGGATATTGGGAAGGAATTCCTGGCTGGGAGGGGGGGGATGTGGTGGAATAGAATTCCCAGAGAAACTGTGGCTGCCCCTGGATCCCTGGAAGTGTCCAAGGCCAGGTTGGATCCCCCTGGGACAGTGGAAGGTGACTCAGGGAGGTTGGAACTGGGTGATCTTTAAGGTCCTTCCAACCCAAACCACTCTGTGACCCCATGACACAATAAAAACCACCCCCCCTCACCAGCCAACACCCAAAGGTGCATCAGTCTGACAGAGGTGAATCCAAAAAGCACAACCAAGCAGTTTGAAACATCAGAAATGTCCTGCTATTGCTGTGTCAGCCTCCAAGAAACACCAACAGATTCCTCTCATAAATAGTTCCCCACGTAATAAAGGTGTTTGTGCCACTCTGAGCTGTGTTCGTTTGCCATTTTCCATGAATACCCAAAACCTTTGGGAATTATAGGGCAGAGCCCCATGGAAGATGTGGAGGTGAGGGACAGAGGGACAGGACTAAGGCAGGACTTTCCCCATCTGACTTCACAACCTCATTTCCAAACCTGTTCTGTTCTTTCATCCTCTGGTATTTCTGCACATCCCAAAGTTTGTCTGCAGCCTTTACCTTCACATGTTCACTGGAGGGATATTAGGAACAGCCAAACTTTACTTTTTGGCTGAATAAAACCCTCTCCTTGTGCATTATCATG
>WEIV01028657.1:254812-274016 GCA_013390005.1 Calyptomena viridis | reverse complement strand
AAAAAAAATCCAACATTCTCTCTAAAAATTAAATATTGAATATAACTTGCTTTACCATATTGTGGGAAAGAAAGAACTGTCATATTTAAAATACAACAGTTAAAAGTTTTGCTTGTTTTAACATTGAATTTCTTTCTATCGCAAGTCTTACGACTTACAATGTATGTATGGCAGCTTTGCACTCTACTAATGTTTGAACATAATTTACACCCTTCAAGCATTTTTCATATAGGTTCAATAATATTAGATTTTGAAATAATTAAAAGTAGATTTGAACATATAATACTTATGCTTTATAGCTGTATTTGAGATCTTACATTTCCTAGTCATTTTGTCATTCCCTACATCAACAAAAACATTGTTCTCTTACCCTTTGGTCTTGCTGCGCTGTCTCCATGTTTCTTGGTTTCCTTTAATACCTGCTCAAACTCTTTTATCATCTGGAATGTGCATGAAGAGACGTGAGTACTGTACCATTTTAAACTTCCTCAAATTATATGTTACATTATTTGTTAAAAATAGAGTCACTATACGAAAGTGCTATTACAGCTAACACTACCTAATTTTAACAGCATCACGTCAATGTTCAACTTCAATTTTCAAAACAAACCCTTTCAAAAACTCAGTTTTCTGAGAAGTCTGCAACTGTATTTACAGCCTTTAGAGTAGAACCCACACAACATTTTATAGTTATACACTAACAAACTACAAAAGAAAATGATTTAGTATCTAAAATGTAGAAGCCATTTCTTAAATCTAGAGACAAAAAATATACCATACCTCAGAAGGCAAACAGTTTTTTATAAGTTTGGTTAGACAACCTCTTGAAAGAATAGTACTGGCCGATGGACGATTCTGGGGATTTCTCTTAAACATCTGTTTTATTAAGTAATGAAGTTCATAGGAATAGTGAGATGGTAGTGGATCGTAGGACCCTTTGCATATCTTAAGGATGAGATGTTTCCAGCTATTGGCTTGAAACTGTATTAAAAATAAATGAATATGCGAGCATAGAGTTTAAACATGATGGAACAAGAAGCTGACATAATTTAAGAGCAGCTTGAACATTTTTTAATGTAAAAACACACAGTATGTATCTATGTAGGCTTCCCTATTACCATCTGATTTGGCTTCCAGTTTGACCATTTCAGAGGTGTGGAATAACAGCCCTGAGCAAATACATCAGTAACTTGCCTCTACATTTTGTAGGGCTGTTACATGGGCATTTAATTATGTCAACTATGACAGAAATTTACCGAGAATGAAAACATCACATTGACTAAAACCAGATCATAATGGACACTGCAAACAATGTTTGCAACTGTAAAGCAGATGGGAGAGTTACTTCTATAAATTTAGGATTGTTCAAATTTTATTTTAATAGGAATCAAATTCATCAATTCATATATTTGAGATCAGATTTAAACTGCAAGAGTGAAATGGTAAGCCAGGAAATATACAGACTTTAATTAAAAAAAAAAAAAATCATCCAAAGTAGCTTGTAAAGGCACAAATATCCTCTTGCAAATCTAAATATTTGAGATGCAGGAAGTTTTCTTGGGGTACACCCTGCTGGGCTTGGCTGCAGAGTACTAAGTATCCTTTTTTATCACCTCTGATAGACAATGCAAGAACATGTGTGATCATCACATAAAAACCAGAGATATAACATTTCAATGCTGCTAAAAAGGGAAGAATACTCCACTCCTTGAAATCTCAGCTCTGAGCTTTGCCTGAATAGCTGTGACACTCCCAAAGCCTTGCCACAGACCTACTTAGGCTAACACACCTATGCACAGACTCCTGCATCACTCAGTCACATACACTTTTGCTCAGCTAGCAGTTGCAGCTGTGGAGAGTTTTTTTGCTGAAATACAGGATTTGAACAAAGCTGTCAGGAATACAGTGTGGTTCTTGGGGCTGTCCTGTGCAGGGTGAGGAGCTGGACTTCGATAATACTTGTGAGTCCCTTCCAAACTCAGAATATTCTGTGGCCTGTGATTTCAAGGCATAATATTGGCTCAAAGAAAGGAAACTGCTGCTTACAAAAAATTAAGACAAAACTACCTGTAATTAGAATCTAATTTTCTTGCAAAACAAACGTAACCTGATAAGGGCTCCTTGTGTTACCCATGTGTCTGCATAGAGAAGCCAGAGGAAGTTCACACATAAGAAACACAGCATCAACACTTTAAAAGACAGTGTCCCTGGAATGACAGAATGATCCATCAAAGCTCCCACTGTTCCACTAGAAGGACAGTGTTTGGACAGTGACTTCTCTGATTTGAAGAATAAGCAAAGGTATATCACTGATGCGACATGCAAAACTGCTTATTGCTTTCTACATTTTGCTATACTTGCATATAATATATTCTCATTAGCAAAGATTCTCTGTCTCCTGTGATCATCTTGATCCTGTAAAATGCCAGGATCATGGCAACATCCCTGCAGATATCTGGAACCAGTCTGGCAGCTGCTGGACTCTTTAATAAGCCCCAAATCACCTCACTGATATTGAGGAAAATTAACCAAGAGAAAAAAATTTTTCTAAGAATTTTGAAAATTGAGTCTTCTACAGAAGGGTCCAAGAGGTCTCAAGAACCGCTGAAAAACCAAAGGCATGTAGTGTAGGAGGTGTGTGAAGGGTGGAGCAATACTTCCCTCTTTTGGAAGCAGCAGCAAACACTTCAGTCAAATCTACAGTATAGCTGACTGCTAATTAAGTTTTAAGGCATTCCAAAACTCTTCTGATAACAATAAAGCTGTACTTACCGGATGTTTTAGAGTGCACAGCTCATATAGAATACACCCCAGAGACCATATATCACTGTAGATATAGAGAAGGTTGAGAAATTTTGAGCCAAAAATGACAATTTAATACCCTGCTTCAAAAAAGTGAGATTTAATCTGTGTACATAGCTGAAGTGAATAAACTAAAAATAAATGTAAGTAACTATAAAACACAAAATTGTGTGTTTAATCTCTCCAGTAAAAGTTTTCTGGCTTATTTTATCCTACCCTGATGTAAAAGAAGATGACTGTCACACAGTTTTAGTTGGCTTTTTATTCCTAGGATGTGTCTTAAGCAATTTGCTATAACAATATTTATTCTTCCATACTTGAAAGACTTTGTATTCCACGACCTCTAACATCAGAGGGCAGCTACACAATCCTAATTGTGAGAGCTGGAATTCTGGCCCACCCAATAAGAATTCTCCTACTGAGAAAAAATTTTCCAGCAAAAGTGAGTAATGCACAAGAAGCAACTGATGCCTTTCTTGCAAGAGGAGTAAGAAAAAACTTAAGTTCTAGAAGGGTTCTTCCCTCCTCTGGAAAATCAATTGCACAACAAGGGTCACAGAACAGATCTAGGAAAGGGGATATAAAATGGTTTAGTATTTTAGAGTCTGAGAGGAAATTGTAAAGACTGTACTATCAAGATGCTTTCACAAATTCTTGCATCAGGACAAGAATAACTGGGCTCTATAAATCTAAGTAAACCATTTTGTGCCATCATCCCTACGTTATGACCAGTGTGAAGAGCTCAAAAATATGACCAGCCAAAAAAAAAAATAAGAGCAGTAAAAAGATGTAAACACATACATATGTATGTGCATATATACACACATATTTGTGCGTATATTTGTATGTATGTAATTACTCTCCCAAACAGAGGTCTGCACACCAGTTTTCAAACTTCTAAGACTAAACATATTGTGCTCTCGGTTGCCTAAGTAAAGAGAAATTTATGCACTTTCATCTTAAAAGAACTGTAATTACCTCTTTCTAAATGTACTTTGGCTCAGCATCTTCTCCAAACCAAATATAGATAAGCCATAAAGCCAGAGTGAAACAGGAATAAAAACACCCCACACATCAGTCAGGCATTATTTGTGACCACTGAAAACATGAGTACCTTTTGTTGTTGTATGGCATGCTTTCCCATATCTCTGGGGGGACGTAATAAGGAGTTCCCACATACGTGCAAGCATATGACATGGGACTGTTGAAACAACAAAGAAATGCCAGGTGGAAAGCACTGATTTAAGAACTCTGTACTATTTGTCAATGGTAAAATAAAACTTGACACCACTGAGACCAGTGGAGATGTCCACATACTGTGCAAGAAGGCGTGCAGATCCAAAATCTCCTAATTTGACTTTTCCATTTTGAGTGAGGAAGACGTTCTGCATTTCAAGAGCAAAGATTAATATACTTAAATATTCTCCTAGGAATCATTTCTGTAGTTTATATATACAGAAATCACAATAACAATAATTTCTGTTATTTTATCTCTACATTTCCCTTTACTTGCTCCTCCTAACACTAATACCAAAAAAAAAATAAAATTGCAAGGTTATACAAGCCTAAAGCCCCAGCATCACAGCAGAGGAAGAATCACATCTCAGAATTGCCTTAATCTCTATGCTGTACTCAAACCACTAAGGCCACACTTCTGAATTTCTCTCTTTTTGACAGGAAAGAGTAAAAAAGAAAAAAATGGGATGCAAGGCATTTACAAACTGCATAGTCCATAAACTTTTTTATACTCCTGTTATTGTTCTAAATTATATACAGTCTGTCACAAGTAATTGGTCCTATCAGCAGTGTCGATATGAATGATGTACCTATACTTAGATAATGCTTATGCTCATAATATTACATCATCCCATGCACTCAAAGATTTCATTTAAATGATATTCTTAGGTCTAAACAAAAAAAACACAGAACTCAGCAGTCACAGGAAATTATGAAAGAGGGAGTTTAACTTTTATATGCAGAAGAGTTCATTAACGGGAACAAAACTCGCTCTGTCACCTTAGATTTTATATCCCTGTGCAGCACACGTTTATCATGAATGTGCTTCACAGCCAGGCACATCTGGACAAACCAGTGAAGGATCTGAAAAAAAGTAGCCAGGAGTTATCACAGCTTAACACTGTATATAATGAATACTTTACTAACAGACTAAAAAAAATTAGGAAAACAAAAGCATGTTCAGAATATTTGGGACTTAAAAGTAACTCTCTTGTAATGGCCTCCAATCAGCATGAAAAGACAGAGTTTTTCAAGATAAATTATATTTTAACATGGCAGAAGGAATGTTTGTTACCTCTGTCTAGAAAGCTCTAATAATACACAGCAATAATGTAGGTAGGGTGTCCCTACATAGCACTTTATCTGATGGTCGTTTTACAAACAAGTTAATTACACATTCATAGTCAATTAGCAAATAAAAATCCCCAACCAACAAAACAAAACTAAAATCCATGTGGAAATAACATACAGTTTCTAAAAGGAAATGTATTCCTTTTTATGTACAAAAGAAAACTCTTAAAGATTCGAAGATGCATAAACAATCTAAATATTTGGTTAGTTGAGGTTTCTGGTCCTTTCATTTTAACTAAGGTGATGCTTCTAACTGTGGCAGGAAGTAGCTTTCATTCACTACAATGTCACTTTGAACCTTCTCCTAAGTAATTTTATAGCCTCTCTGATAACAGGAGTTAATGCCTGCTGAATGCTTTAAACATTTAATACATAAAATACAATCATTAGTCTCCTGGCTACCTCCATTTATCCTACCAGAGTGCTTTGTTTACTTTTAATTTGCAATACATCTTACCCTGCTTTAAATTCTGTGAAGTTTGTGTAAAATTCCTATTTAATTGCATACAAACACGACTCTTTTTCACACAACATGCACAATTCCCAGATACAGGCAGCAATTTCTTTTTTATTCCTTTCAGTCCAACCCTTTCCTTGTCTTGTTGGAAATTATTAAAGCAATAATGCTCCTATTCTAAGTGCCTTTGTTTCATTTACAGTACTTCAAGGTGTTTGCATATGTATAATTTGGTTTATGCAGCATGCTTCAGTTCACATAAAAAAGGATTCCTGGCCCCTTGGTTCAAAACAATGTCTTTTCTTACCGTATCTTCAGGCAACAAATTTCCTCTTTGGTTTTTAATCTTTTGCATTAGATCTCCATCGTCACAATATTCCATCACTATATACAGATGTCCATCAGCTAAATTTTCGATAATTTAAGGATAGTTAGTATTTTCATTAGAATAATAAGCACTGTTTTTTAATGTAAGTAATACTTTTTGCTATAAAGCTCTGATTACATGCTATGTATTATATGTTACAGTAAACATGTATTTTGTTTAACGTGTATTATAAACAACAACAAAAAAAACTTAATCCCTGAGTATGCAACTTGAAACAAATTAAGAGGTTTAAACTTTTATATTTACCTTCAAATGATTCTTTATAGGCAACAATATTTGGATGTTTCATTTTAGCCAAAAGAACTGCTTCCTTCCTAGAGTTCTCTACACCAGATAAGGACTGAAAATATAAATACACTTACATAAATTTCACAATAACAAATTTTTACATATACACACAAAGCACCTCACTTCCCAAAAGAAAAGTATTTTTAAGAATTGTTCTTCACTTATTTTAAAGTAATTTAGAAACTAAAAGACCCATTTTTTTTAATCTACAGTTTATTACTAGCTGAAGAATTCTTTGGGGTTCTTGGGCATTTGGGTTTTTCTTGGTTTTTTAATTTGAGAAGATACTTTCCTACTTCAGTTACTGACTTTTTCTATTTTAGAAGTGAAGAACTATGTAATAAAGTAGCACACAATGACTTTAAAACAGCTGATAGTCTGCATGAACTCAATACAAAGTTAAGTGCCCAGGTATTAACTGAGCTTTGGCCTCCAGAAAGCCATTGCCTCTTATTTTGTGATTTTTAGCTTGGCTAAGTGCAGAGAATGTAACACTAATAACTGATTACCTGCAATAACATAAGGCAGATTTCTTTATTAGGCACTGCAGATGAAAATTGCATTTTAGTGAAATCAAGGGCAATCCAGCCAAGGGCATTGGGGGAACAGGGGTTTCCTTCAAAGCATCTTCATACCTCTTGCACTTCCCAAAATCTAACCATGTACTTTCAGAAACAGATCAAATTTTCATACTTTACTTAGTACCAACGTTGATTCAGGAACAGTTATACAGTAAGGATACTGTGCTACTGCCTAATGCATAAAATTCTCAGGAAAAGGGTTCAGCATTTCAAAAATACACCCAGAATTATGATTTTTTAATTTTACTTTCTTAAAAGTGGTAGGTGAAGTGATGTACATGTCACACTTACCATGGGAAGTCTTATTTCCTTCATCGCATACTTCTGGTCACTGATTCTATGATGAACTAGGAGAGCTCTACCAAAGGATCCCTCTCCTAGTACTTTCAACACTTTGTATTCTTCCATTCTTTATTAGCTTAGGTCCAACACTACTCTTCAAAAAAACCCGCAAAATAACGAGAAGGGGTGATAAATGTGGGTACCTATAACTGTCCACCATTACCATAATACTTCTGTGCACAGTTACAATGGATTTTACTAAAAATGAGGCCCCCAGAAAGTACAACTCGAAGTGTCATATAGTGTTATCTCTGCATTTTTTAATTTCAAATGCTAAAGCTCTTTGAAAATATAAATTATAGACCTACAACTTCATATTCTCTTTTTTCATATTTTCCTGCAGGTGGTTTCATAACACTAAAGAAAACTCACAGGCACAATAATATAACAAGCTTCAAGCTTTCATTGACAATTCTCACCTACAACAACAAACCGGATCAAACCGGTAAAAGTTACTGTGAAAAGACTTCTACAACTGGAAGATACAGAACGAAGTATTTTAGTTGGGAAGGACGTACAATGGTCACATAGTCCCACTGCTCGACCACGTCAAAAGTGACCCAAAGTTAAGTCACATTGATAAGGGGATTGTGCAAATGCCTCTTAAACACTGACAGGCTGGGGCATCGACCACCTCTCTAAAAAGCCTGTTCCAGTGGTTGACCACCCTCTCAGCAAAGAAATGCTTCCTAATGTCCAGTGTAAACCTCCCCTTGTGCAGTTCTGAACTGCTCCCAGTTGTCCTATCACTGCATTCAAACTACACCAGAGTCACAGAATCACTGAGGTGGGAAAAGCCCTCTGAGAGCGAGTCATCCTTAGACCGATCACCACCTGGTTAAGTAGAACGGCGGCACTAAGCGCCACATCCTGTTGTTTCTTGAACACCTTTAGGGATGGTGACTCCACCACCTCCCTGAGCAATTTGTTCCAACGTTTAACAACTCTTTCCATGAAGAAATTCCTCCTGATGTCCAACCTGAACCTCCAGTGGCACAGTTTGAGGCCATATCCTCCTGTCCTGGAGAGGACATTGCTATGGAGCTTAATCCCACACCTTCTGAGAACTCCTACAGCTGCTGAAACTCGCAGGTTCCCGTTTCCTGCTAAAAAACGCTGCTCCTGAAGCATTTCACACACAGCAGGGACCCGTTTTCCCTTTTTCCAAACCGCTGGTGCTTTTAAGTTGGTTTTCCATGATCCAAACATCCCTTTATGTCTATACTGTTAAAAGGGGCTGGTGAGTTGTTTTCCAAAAGGATCTCGGGCCTTCACTGTTCCTACAGCTGCTTTACCCTGGGGGGGAGCAGCCCAAGCCCACCCCGAGCCCCCCAAGCCCCGCCGGGTACTCACGCCGGCGGCCCCGCACACCGCCGGGGGGACGCCTAAAACGCTGGAAACAAAACCCTGCGCTTGCTCCGCGGGCTCCCCGCGCCGGGATGGGGGCGGAGGATCGGGAAGGGGGCCGGCGCTGCCTAGAAGGGACCGCCCTGCCCGCGCCCCGCTCCCGCCCGGCCTGTGGGGCTGCGCCGCTCTCGGGCGTGGCTGCCCTTCTGGACGGGCCGGGACGGGGACACTGCGTGTGCTGAGTGCGGGAAATCTCAGTGTTCTGCTTGGACAATTCACTTTCAAGAACAGACTACACAGTTTCCAGCATAAAGCCTATAAATAAAGAACAAACGCAACTCAGTTGATGAGTTTAATCATGCTACTGTATTGCAGACTAATGCAAACCAACATCAAAACAGTCACATAGTAAGTAGTGTATCAGACCTCATTTAAGATTACTTGATAGTGAACATTCTCAGTAACTAGAGACATTAAAATGTTTTGTTGAAGCACCTCTAAAGCTAGATAAAACAGTTTAAATTTAGTGTACACCTTACTAGCTGGTAGATGTAGTAGTCATTGCCCTGTTAGAATGCCTACATTACTTTTTATTTTCTTAAGCTAAAAGATTCCTACGACTTTCTTAAAATTCTGCAATTGCAACAAGAAAACTGTAGATATTAGCAATATAGCACAATCAATTACTACATGAAGCTTTACACCTAGCCCTTAATTTGATGTTTAATGAACATATTTAATACAAAGACACCAATGGTTAATCTAGTACTAAACCAGAACAGACTTACTACATTTCGAGAAGGCAGAAACTTTAAAAGCTTTTTTAGTGACTCAGGCAGTCAAATTTCATCTTAAGCCATGCACATGAGTTTTAAAAAGCTCCTCTCTCAAAGCTGCTAAAAACAAGTACCCCTCAACTCTTACTAAAATGTATCAAATCGGTACAGCAGTGACACTATTTTTTACTCTTCTATTTCAGCACTTATTTCTTGGAAGGCATTGCTGTGTTTGTGGATAAATACAGGGGCTTTTGATTCCAATTCTCCTAGCTGTTCAGATGAAGAGACACATGAATCTTGATCTGTGACAGCATCAGACAGCTTGCACATCTTCTCCCTAATGCGTTGAGAGTATCGCAAAGGGGTTACAATTTTCAAATCTTTAGCACTGAAGTCATTTGCCTCATGAGGCATCTTCATGCTTTGGAAAAGAGAAAAAAAAAAGTTACTAAACATAGGCACACCATCATACAAGTTACCACTATAGCACCTAGAGGAAACAGCAAGTCATGATTTCTGTTCAACTCTTTCCCATAGCCAAAGAAAACAGGCCATATCCCATTTATACAGTTAAAACCAGATATACAAATCTTTTCTCGGGGAAAATATCATAACCCAGAGAACCTCCTCCAGAGTTCACAAAAGGGGATTCCTCCCTATTCCAGAGGGAACTGTTCTTCCTGCTATGAGGGATACTGGACAGCTGCCAGGACTTCAGCTCATCAGATATAGAAGCTGAGCACAGCTTTAAGTCAGTTCTCTTAGAAAAAATCTTGTGGTAAAAAAAGTAATTTAAATATGTGGTTTGTACTGAGGTTGCAACCCAGGTTTTTGTCTCTAGATGCAATTAAGATCACAGAAATCATAAGGTTAGAAAACACCTTTGAGATCAAGTCCAACCTATTACCTAATGCCATTCCATCATCTAAACCATTGCACAATGCCACATCCAGTCTCTGTGTTGTATGACATACAACCACATCTACATTTGAAAAGGAGAGGACTGGAGACACTTATTTCTTTTTACCTAGCTCAGTGTAGAACTGCTACTGCAATGTGGACTGTGGGAGGGCATCCTAAACCTGGAAATTATGTCTCTGCCACAAAAGTCTGGTTACTTTGTAGTGAGGCATTTCACAAAGCAAAACACTTAGAGAAAATAGAAGACTTTATTTTAAAAATACTTCCTTTCCAAAGGAAGAGGAGGAAATCCTAAAAATAAAAGTTCTGGAGAGCTTTTGACTAGGTGGTCATAAATGCAGTACCTCCCTGTTTCAATGGGACACAGACATTGTTTTGTCAGACATTGCACACTTTTCCACGGTTACCTGAAGTAATCTTACCGTTCCAAGTATGGTGTGTCAATGAGATACAACCCTCCTACCACATCTTGTTCATTCTTCTTCTCAGGAGAATAAACTGCTTGGGCTATCTCTTTTGTCCCATCCTCATTCTCTTCTCTTCCACATTTTCCTTTCTTTTTTGTACGTTCTTTAGCCTTGCGCTTTTTGTTCTTTTTCGGCAAGATCTCTTTTCTTGGTTTTAAGTCTAAATCCATTTCTTCTTTGATAGCTTTGCTGCTTGCCTCTGCCTTCTTGTCATCACTCTCTGCTTTTTGGTCATCAGCAGAGCAGAAATCCTTGAAGGTTTCCTGAACCAGCTCTACAGATAAATTTGGTTCCTTACTGACTTCCAGTAACTCACTTAAATGAGCTTCTATTACAGTTCCCCCTGTAAACAAAATATAGAAGTACAGCTGTGATTAGTTACAACTAAAGAGAACATTTTAGAGACAATCCCTGAAATATGAGCTTTATGTGAGAATGAAAGTTAAGTATGCATTGAGTTTGAGCTACAGTTTAAGTTACTAATAATTTTAGTCCCCTTCAAGAACCTGCAACCTGAAAACTCAGACTAAGTACACATCCTGAGAAGTCATTCTCTTCCTTTCCAAGGGCAGCAGCTTCAAACAATTATTTCAGTCAGTTTCTGGGTTCAAATACCTGTCAGGTTGTGTTATACTCAATGGGGATATATATTGCTACTTTACCTCCAAAATTAGAATATTTACAACCTTTAATTGACACTATGTTAAAACACAAGCATGCTTCTGGTAGTGAAGAAGTCTGTGTCAAAGAGGCATTGATTTTTAGCTCATAAGAAGGTTTTTATTTACTCTTTGATTATCAGGCTGAAATAGCTTTGATAAAGTTTAAGCAGCATGTTTGAATACAAAAGCATCTCCAATCATTTTAACATGCCCACTATTGAAAGGTATTTGTTTAGACAAGATTGTTTTCAAGACAAACGAGTACAAAATGATCACAGAAAATTTTCCATTACATAAAACTGAATATCAACACAAATAGCTTGTGTTTCCTGGCAAGTCAAACATTTAACTAGAATAGAGTACTCAGACTTACCGTTCTCAGACTTAGAAAGACTTTCATTATTTTTCATAGTATCTATTAGTGTGTGTCGTAGTTCTTCTTTAGGCTGAAAAAAAGTTGTAGAAAAACAATTTTAGAAAAAACAAATCCAAAAATAATTATCATTTCAGCTTATTTGGTTGATACAAAAGTTATAGGAAAAGTGGTAGAGCACAAAATACTCATGTTACAAACCCTTTATTTAATGCTGTTCAGACAGACCTAAGTCAGAATGTAACTGAACCCTATATTTTCTGCATTTGGTGCACTAAAGCTGTGTTTGATGTCCTGAAATATTGCTGATATTAAAACACAGAAGTGAAGCCCACCAATAAGCATAAAATTTTTATTTTTGGTTTCTAGTGACACTAGAAGTCTCAATCCTTAAATCCTTCTAGACGGAACATCATATGGTAATATGCTGATCCCAAACCTTTCTTCTTCAAAGTAGCCTCTACAATGGTTACAGAGCAAACCAAATCCATTATCTTAATGTTCAAGTAGGTTACATGGCTCTCCTTCTTCTATAAAAGGGCTTAATAAAATCAGAAGCAGTTGTATTTTACATATCATACTTTCATGCCCAATTGTTTATCTCAAACTTCAAGAAAAGCTGTTCACCTTTGCTCCTGCCAAAATGGCCTCCTCATAGACAGCAATAAGCTTTTCAAGAGGGCCCATTTGTTCAAGACGCATACAGCAGATCCAATATTTTGCAAGTTTTTTAACCCCAGGAATGCTCTCTGTCAGATCTTCCAACATGGCGCGTACTTCATCACCTTGACATCCCTAAAGTCAACACAAAAGCAGATATTTAAATGCACTTAACACCTTGAGGTACTGTAGTTTAGCTGTTCTTGAACTAGAAAGCAGTTCCTTTGGCAGAAAAACTTATTCACCTGTTCTTCCAAATGAGAATTATTTATATAGAATTGTAAGCAGAAGGGATGGTAGAATGTATAGACATGTTCAGAACTACTTGAAACAGACTGTTTCAGAAGTACAGACAAGTTTCTACAAATGCAAACTTAACATCAATTCCTTCTAGCTACTCTCATTACTTTATAGCTTTTCTACTATTACTGCTCTATTATTACCATTATCACCTATTCTTATTCTGTAGTTCAGTAAGTTAGTAAAGCTTAATTTCTTCAGGTGTTGGCAAAAGCTATGATATTGCTTAACTTAGGGAACAATTAGTCCCCTGTATCTGATTCACATGGGTCTAGGACACCCATAGAACTTGTGTTGTGGGGACCTACATGATCAGAACTCAATAGGCAAGGGTCCAAATACCTGTTCAGTTAACTGCAGGCATTCGCTGAGAGTCTTGTTGACTTTTTCACTGTGTAATACAGGTTCTAAAGCATCAACAGAGGACAATTCTTGTTCTTCACTTTTAGACAGGGGTCCCAGAGATGCATGTATAGGAGGTCGTCTCATCACTTTTCCTCTAGATGCCCTCCATTCATCCAGGCGAGCTCTACATTTAAGAATATTATTAGTTGAAGTGACAGATGATATATAATCTTTTACATTGACTGACACTAACTAGGGTAAGTCATACAAAGATATTCTTTGCAGAGTTCAACACTTCTCTCTTTAATCCCAAAATACAGCTGGCTGTTTAGATCTGCATGGAAATTTCAAAACTGTGCATATCACTGTCTGCTTTAGATATCTGTCAAGTCAGAACACTTGAACCTTCTCCTTCCCAGCAGCAGCAAGAGACTTAAGTCACAGACCCTCATTTTCAAAAGAAGGTAAAAAATGCTTCCAAATTTTTCATCTGTATTACTTTTTAACCCTAATCACACTTCAAACCAGAAAACTAGAAACAAACAATCTCTTAAGACAAAGCATGGAGAGCAGCCCAGAACAATGCTATCACAGTTTTAAAAATCTGAAACTGATGTAATGTATCATTCAGTTTTCACGTTTCATTTTAACCCCATCTCTCCAGACCATCAATTTTCAGTAAGTGTAGCTTTCCACAAGGACCTCTATCAATAATATTAAATAACTTTTAGATTAGAATAATCTTCCCCCTCTATTGTCTAAACTGCATTCACCAAACTGAAAAATGTCATTGACAAATACTCTCCTTCAATCTGTAAAGATGCTCATTTCTGTATAGATCCTGTCTCATTCATCTTTTTTTCTAAGCTGTGACACGTGTGAAATTCGCTTACAGGATTATCTGTCATGCTTAAGGCTGTTGCAGCATTTAGCCTAAAAAAACAGCTCTAGCAACATCTATTTTCTAACTGTGCAGGACAAGCTGTAAGCCTGGAGAGCTACTGCAATTAGTCCAAATCCTGATTTCTCAGTCTTACAGTTTTTTTCTGCATCAAGTTTAAAAGCTCAGTTATCTTTTTTTAGCCTACCTACAGCAAGATATAGATCATTACCTTGGAAAGAAGGTAAATAACCTCAAAGATCAAGACACAAGATTAATAGTTACCTTCTCTCTTCTGCTGACTCTTTTGCCAGAATGGATTTTCTGCTGCCAATAGTTTTAGAACTCTGTCTTGGTTTTGTACCAGAAACAACAGAAACTGGTTTTGTCGGAGCTTCTGGTCTTGCACCTTCACAAAAATTTGCACGTTTCTTCACACCTGGCACTCTGTAATCAGGATTGCTTGAAGCAGCCTTTGATGGCTGTGGTCCCCTTCCACCAACCATTTTTTGGACTGTTACTTTTTTTGGTGCTACAGCAAATGTCAGTTGCTGTTTCTTCAGATCAGACTGTGAGTTAAAAGCAGCTTTGTCAGGTGGTTTGCTGTGAAGTGGAAGGATACCATTTGGTTTTACAGATTTAGGG
Organism: Calyptomena viridis; assembly: GCA_013390005.1. Classification (NCBI taxonomy): domain Eukaryota; kingdom Metazoa; phylum Chordata; class Aves; order Passeriformes; family Eurylaimidae; genus Calyptomena; species Calyptomena viridis. The sequence continues at coordinate 259,412 of WEIV01028657.1, read as the reverse complement.
TTGTTTGCGACTTTGGTCTTCAGAACTGCACTACAGCTTTTCGTGGACAAAGAACTTGCTGCTTCTTTGGTGGTAGAAGGAAAAATATTCTTGCCTGGAAATGAATTCTTTTCCCCCTCAGTTTTTACTGCTTTTCGAAAGGAATTTATCTTTGATTGGATAACTTTGCCACGATATTTGCCAAGTGCTGGTTTCTTTGGTAGGCTGATACTTGCCTTTTGTTGTTCTGCAATCAATTGCCTCTCTTTTATTTTTTTGATTTCCAAGAAGGCCCTGCTAAGTGACACATGCTGAGATTTTATTTCAGCAACTTTGTCCTTTGAAGCTTTACCTTCAAGATGGCAGTTTGTCTCCGATATGTAACTTGTCAGTGGGATTGTGGAAGAGTTTAAAGTAACATTTTTTTCTGAGCTTATGCTTGATTGGTCCCATGACAGTTTATCATCATTCTCTTTATTTTCCTGAAATCAAATGCAAATCCACAGACATGTCAGAATTACATTCATGCTGCAAGTTACTTTTTCTAAAGAGGCTTCCACTGATTTACAGGACTAAAGGAATTAACAGTAAATGCCACTTTAAAAGTACCTACAGAAGTAGTGTATAAATACTGAGTAGAATATTTGTCAACTATTATTGCAGAATTTACATCAAAAATCAAATAAAAATTGCTTAAATTCTGCCTTGGAAGTAAGAAACAAAACTCTCAAAGCAACTGCTGGCTTTCAAATGCCAAAATTATGTTCTAAGAAGAGTCAAAGTAGAAACTTGCTTTAGGTTGTACATAGTCAAAAGTGGTATCTCCATCAAGCTCATCACTTAATGGCAGCATCAGTCATCCACTTAGTGTGGATAGTCTACTAACACAAGGTAGTGAGTAGAGCCTTTAATTAGGGCACTAATTAAAGAGGGAGAATTAAGAGGGAGAATTTTTCTTACTATTGAGTTATAGAATGCTCTAAGTTAAGAATAGTGATGTTAGTTTTATATGGCTTTACTACTCTGAAAATCTAAGCCCTATGTTCTCAGCACAACCCCCATAAGAAGTGGGAGCTAGTCTTTTCCTCCAAAGAAGATGCTCTACAGCAACTAATCCAGCATTGTCCAAGCAACAGCTTTTGGAAGCGTGAAATATCTAAAGGCAAGACAAAAACATGTGAATGACACATGAAAGTCTGCAGATGCTGATAGTCTTCTTTAATGAAGATGGCCTTGAACTACAAGAGAACTACACTGCATCTTATTTCTTGGTCTGTCACTCAGGCTTAGAATTTAGATTTGACCTACAACTAGAGCTTGAGTATGAGAGTTGTTATTTCAGGAAGCTACGTAGTGTAACTGAACTTCAAAAAAATCACACAAAACATTTATACAGAACAAAATATTTCCCTTCAGGAAGATTCTAAAAAAACACCTTTGAACTTCTAAGGCTTTTGCTTTCCTCCTCAAATAACTCCACATCTCAAACCTTTTGGAAACAAAACTCAAAACTATCTGACATGAACACAGGACTTGTGTCTATTTTGTCCTCACCTTTCCCTGAGAGCAGGTCTAAAGAAGAATCTCTATTTTGCTATTTCTAAGCAGCACAACCAATTGCATCTTAATTTCAGAAAAGTGGCACTAAATTATATAGGGAACACATTCCCTTAAACTCTGATCAGATACTTCTGATTACATTAAATTTGCCAGCACACACTGAAGAACTACACACACTCAACAGTTAGTTTTGTTAATGGTTTGGTTTCCTTCCAAATAACAGAGTACAAATAGAAGACTTGTCTACTCTGACAGAAAACCTTACTCAAATTTTAAATTACTTCTCCAAAGACTGAAAATATATAAAAAATATTCTGAGATTCTTGATAAAAGTTGTTAAAATTTGAATATTATTTCAGAAAAAATGGTATCCTCTTTAACCCCGCCCCACTGGGTACAAACAGAATATCAATATGATCCATTACATACTGTAATGTGACAAGAAGCATATAATAAGCAGTGACTAAATGAAGTTCTAGCAAACTGCACCTCTGTGACTTTGGAAGTCATGCAACATAAATGTGATTTAAGTAAGTGGAATGTTGTAGACTCAGAAAGAGAGTACCATCAATATTTAAGTATTAATCAAAAACTTACCATTTCTGGCTTTGGAGATGTTGAGAGGTGTAAGTTCTCTCGCAATTTATGGCTAGTCGCTCTCCTGGTTCTGCTACTGCTTAAAAAAAAAAAAAAGACACCTAAAATCATGCAACGATGGAATGTCTTTTTAGAAGATGTTCACATAGTCCAGTTGGCAGTCTGCAGGCTGAACTCACACTGAAGCATTCCTGTTTAGCTTGTACTCTTCCTCCAGCAAAAACAAATGGTTAAGCAACCACTGATCAGGGCCCAGGCTGTAAACATCCCTGCTTACACCATGAAGAGCTAGCTAACAGATTGACACCTGAAAAAAATTCTATTCTCATGTTCAAGGATAAGCACCAACTTGCCTGGCCTGATTCATCTGCTACGGAAGTTCAAGTTTCTAAATGCTGCAGCTGAGAAGGGGGAGTAGCAGCACTAGTTGAAGTTCAACTGCTCCAATCATCAGAGCCCAGGCCACTTGAGGTGAGTCTGAACAAGGACATGTAGTTCTTACCACACTGACAGGTTGCAAAACCTCCAGTTAGGCACCAGAGCTGGCACCAGACTACCCAGTGAGTCACAAAACCACCAAGACCAGTATGGTCTCCTAGCAACTATGAAAATGTATTGACAGCTCAGAAGAAAAGTCTCAGTTTAAAGTTACAAATCCAAGTTCTTCCTCAGATGCTTTGTGATGCATTACATGAAACATGTGGCACTACATGTGGCTGAAAATAAATATTCCAATTTGCAGTGGGTATTTTTGCATTGAACGATCTTACAAAAGCCAGCTGAGATGAAAATGAAGGTACATTAGCGAATATAGAGGAGTCCAAGCCATAGCAGATATACTACCTGATCGATGTCCGGTCTTCTTGAATGGGCACACCAGAAAAAGTCTTCTTTCTTGACAGATATTCTTCAACTTTTTGTCGTCTTTGTTCTAGTGGGTTTTAAAAAAGACAAACTTGTTACATTTTCAGCTAGAATGGCAACGACAAACTTTGATTCTCAGTAAAAAAAGGATATGCAATTGGAAAATCATCAAGACATTATGAAATATAGACATTGTGGATTAAGAAAGTTTTGAGTTAAATATTCACATCACAATGTCTTACACATTCATTTCTTGAGAAAGGCTGTATCTAAGGGGCACTTGAATGTAATTTCACAGCTCCATAAGATGGTTGTGTTGCTGTATTAAACCAAAAGAAACACAATTTTGTGACAGGATGAAGTCAGGCTCACTCTTATCTTCTAAACGCTCAATCACTATTTCATATACTTACTGTTGGTTCAGCAAGCACACTTTTAACTTGTGGCAGTAGCACGTATGGCACACATGAAAAACACCATGCACATGAACCGAACTGACCATCTGTAAAATCATTTGCTTTTCTCCCACTGCCACCTGGGCGCATAAGCAAATGTTATACTAACAGGAGCGTTAATAGTGGCAGTAAGTGATCCTGAAAAGGTCTTGAGACAGCTGTCAGTGTCCCCCCAGGGACAGTGCCTCCACCACTTCCTGGGCAGTCCATTCTACTGTCTAATCACCCTTTTTGTGAAGAAATTCCTCCTAGCGTCCAAATGAAACCTCCCCTTGCACAGCTTGAGACTAGGTCCTCCCATCTTGTCACTGGTTGCATGGGAGAAGAGACCGACCCCCACCTGGCTACACCCTCCTTTCAGGCAGTTTTAGAGAGCGATAAGGTCTCTCCCCTGAGCATCCTCTTCTCCAGACTAAACAACCACAGCTCCCTCAGCCAGCCCTCATGCGACATGCACTCCAGACCCTTCACCAGCTTCATTGCCCTTCTCCGGACAAAGCGTACAAAAGACAGTGCACACCATGTGCTCCTGAAGAGGCCGCAGCAGGCAGTACAGCAGAGGTGCACCTGCCGAGAGATGCGACACGGCAGCGAGCATCTCAGAGCCCCTCGGCACCTTCTGCTGCAGAAAGTCGGCTCTCACCGCCCTTCGCACAAACAGCGAAGCCCTATCAAAGCAACTCTGCTGCTTTAACTCGCAGAAGCCGAACTGGTCAGAAAACAAACACGAGAGTGCGGGTCTAGATCGCCGGCGCATTTGCTCATTTCAATGGGACGCTCTTAGGTTAGTGCGTCTCTCCCGCCACGAGGGAAGGCTTCTACCCCGGCAGCCCTGCCAGGGGCAGGGGATGGGATGGGGCGGGCTGTGGGGCGAGGTGTGGGATGGAGCGGGGTGCGCCCCGCACCGGCCCCAGCCCTGCCAAAGCGAGCTGAGGTCTCCCACGCCCGGTCGCACCGGCCAGAAGGTCTAGGACCACGACAGCAAGCGCCGCTGCCAAGACGTGCCGATCTCCGACCTTGCCTGGAGCGCCTTCCCTCGCCTCCCGCTTCCCGAGGAGAGCGACTGGCTCCCCTCGGCTCCCCTGCCACCCGCCGCGAGACGCGCGGAGCGGTAACGACGGGCAGCAACGCTCGGCCCCACGCGG
>WEIV01028657.1:171350-236283 GCA_013390005.1 Calyptomena viridis | reverse complement strand
TTACAGTTCTCAGGTATTTCAAGTGCTGAATCCTCTTACATGGAACTGAAAGGAAACAGAAATCACGAAGTCAGAAGCATGTCAGTTGTCTCAAGCCAACTCACTAATTTTTCAAGTTTATTTGATATGTTTTGTAGTTTCTCATTTTTAGAGAAGTCAGATTAAGATCCCACACAAGTGAAAGTGGAGAGAATATCCCTATAGTCTGCCATGGGGGTCAGTGCCCAGAAGACAGGTTACTGCATACTCCAATTTCAGTTTGTTTATGTCTACAGCAACAAAGCAGACAGATGTATCCGCAGTGATAAAAAATGACTTTGGTGTGCATTGAGGTATAAGGAACAAACCAGTGTAGAATAACCCTTTCTCCCTGAAGTGATGAACAGTTTTCTAAGAAAGGATGTTGGGGTTCTGTGCTTTGAGACAGAAAGAACCTGCTGCAGGAGAGATTATTGTATGTTACATGAATCTAGAAATCATGGTGTTTATTTTGTCATATCTTATGCTAATATCTCAGATAGAAACATGGTTAGCACAGACTTCCTCCCTTCTCTTTCCTTGCCATCTTCCTTCCTGTCGATTTATGTTGCACTTTAGGTGCCCTTTCTCTGTCTGCTCTGTGGCAGAGTGGAGCAGCCTCCTGTCACTCTACCAGACTGTGCTTTAATGTGCTTGGTTTTTATCTTGTACTCCTAACAAAAGTTCATTTGTTTGTTTCATCAGCCTGTTACCTGTTTTGGGGAGACAGTTCATTTGCTTATCTCTCATATGTGAAAATTAATAGGCTTTCAGTGTTGAAGGGAGGAAGAAGACTATCACCCTGTGTTTAATAGTCACAAGGTATCATATCGTTAGGTATTCCTTACCTTGTGTTCACAGTGAAGGCAATTTGATATCCTCAGTTTTCATAACTCCAGTGGAGTTGCCACACTACTTGAAGATCTATTGTCATGCTAATAACAATGAAGTGGATGTTTATGATCCACATCACCTAAATTTTTGGCATTTTGAAGTGGTGATTTGTAATAAATAGCAAAATTAATTCAAGATATGGGCAAGTACTACAAGATGTAGTAGTATCTAGAAAGCAACTACAAAGTAGTATCACAAAGCAACTACTTGCATTGTGGTTGTAATGGCCAAAGTGACATTACAAAAAAGGGCAAAAAGGCTTTTCATAAGAGTTTGAAAATATTTGCAGAACTATTTCAGTGTTACCATAGCTTAGACATGGGTTAAGAGCCTGCCAATAAGGATGTTAAGTGCAGAGATCCCTACAGTGATGATGCCTATGGTTTGCAGGATGCTTATTAGATCCAGTGAATTGTGTCCTCTTATCCTTGACACAAGCAAATTTTCATGCAGTGCTTTCTTTAGGGCAGTTTTCCTCTGCTCCATGAAGATGCTAAAACTAATGTATTTGACACAGCTGAAGGAACCAGTTCTACACTATTCTTACTGTGTTAACCCCAGCATCATCTCTTCAGGAGCCTTACAGCTTCCTGCTTTTCTTCATTCTCTTCACAATCCACTGAAGAGATCTATACGAGCTGCATCAAGATCACACATCTAAGGAGGGACTGAAAAATGAGAAATTCAGAAGCAAAAAGCTTTTTTGTGTCTCTTTCGCCTGATACCAAACCTGTCATGGGAGACGAATGGTTTGTGGGCCTGAACCTCTCCCCACAAGGGGGCATGTCTTGTGCAGAAAGAACAACCTGAAAAGAACCCAAAAGGAAATTCCAAGTGTAAACTCTCAGTGTAATTCCAAGTGTAAACTCTGTTCCTCCAACCCTGAGTGTTTCATTATCTTAATTAAGCAATAATAATACAGCCTGTTTAGAATAACGGTACCTTCTTAAGCTTTTCTTTCCCAAGATTTTTCCTTGACTATTTTTTTTTTCTACAGAGAAGAAATCTATAGGGTAAATTGTACAGCTGGTTTAGGATTTAAGCATACACATGAGAAACCTACTACTAGAAAGTAATAAAATTAAAACATTTTCTTAAATAGACTGTTGAGGTTTTTTCCTTTCTAAATGTTTTAGGCAGCTTTAAAACCTTTACACATCAAAATCTGGTTTCATAGGGAAGGTTTTTAAAGCACACCTAATTTTTGCTGTCTCACTTTTTACCTAAAAGGGTACCAGATGGTTTTGATTTAAGGGCAGAATTAAAAGTAATCAAAATGCCCTGGTTTTATTGCTGAGTAGCCTGTGGCCTATCCCAGCCAGAAGAGTCAAACTAGATGTCTACACAAGCAGAACTTTCCTGAGGGAACCAGTCTTGAGTTCAAGCCAAGCATTTATATATATGTGCTAGCCCTGGGAAGGCGTTTGGCACATCTAAACATGTTTTCCCAGCTGACATACAACAGAAATCACGTACCTGAAACCATACAGAGAGCCAGCTGTTGAGTGGAGTGACATGTTTTTAGGTGTGTGGTACCATGGTAGTACATCACACTGTCCTAAACTCATTGCCCAGTCCTGTTTCCTCTGGTACTACCAGCAAGAAATCTATTGTCTGTGTTGAAGCAGGATTCTAGGAAAGGGGAAGATGTAGGAATTGCTCTTCTTACAGATCATACTAGATATGAACCTTTCATGTTTTGATTATTCCTGGGATATTTGTATTACAATATATGACCATTACTTCATTTTGCCAGGGCTGCCCAAATACATGGTCCTTTGAACAGAAGCCTGTTCAAAAAGTGCTTGGCTTTTGATGGAGCAGTCTTGAATGATGATGATTTTTTCATTTGAAAACATGGGCCTTTTTTACCTCTGACAGGAAAACGCTCCTCAGGAATCTACATCCTTTCCATTTCTCCTGTGCCTTTGTTTTCAGGAAAATGATATTCAGCCTATGGAAACGTGAATCTAATCTGGACCATATTTCTGAAGTGCAAATTTTTTTTTCCTCTGTAAAGTACGTATGTATGTGTATTTGGAAGTCTTCAGAAGTGTATCTTTAATAATCATTACTGGTTGCATATTGATGAGCTAAACTCTTTGATGCTCAGTTCTTCTAACAGGACTTTTATCGTTTGTCCAAAGAGCCGGACTGCTTCTTCTAAAATTAGGGTGAGTGTTGTCACTGAATTCATGAGGACAGTAGTGGGAGACAGTGGAAGCCTGCTGCCGACAGTAGAAGTTCTGCCTCCTGAAACCTGGGAGGCTCTCATTTGCAACTGGACAATTCTTTCGAAATACACACTGAACAGGCAGGAATGGCCAGTTCAAAATTACTTGTGGATTTGATAAGAAATTACTGTTTTCTCTGGGAGGAACTCTCCATGTATTTTCTGTTGAGCTAGATTGACAATTATGTTGCTTCTCCTAGCAGTTTCCATTTCATCCTAATTCTCAGCCCTTTAGGCATTCGTGTAAAATGCAAGACCCTATAGTTTCAGGTCATCTGCTGGGAAGACTTCAACTATCATTCTCCCAAGACTGAGCTACAAGTACTCAGAGGATATTCTAGACATGTCTGTTGGCAACATTCATTGTATTTTAAGGATCTATTCAAATACTTTTATTGGAGCAGAGGTCCAAGCATCTGTCATACCTCCCAGGTAGTCGTCCTGGCCAGAAGGCTTGAGAGTAATTTTTCTTCGTGTCTTAGAGTATTATTCAAATTATCAAACAAAAACAAACCAAACAAAAAATAACAACAACAACAAGCCCACACCAAAACACCACAGCAACAAAATCCATCAAAACACAAAAATTTCAGGAGTGACTGAGGCAACTTCAGTTTCAGAAAACCACGTAGCCTGGAAGTTGGCACACACTCATGAGAGGTACACCTGACAGAAACCACCCTGCTTCATATCCCTGCTTCAGACCAAAGACCAGGTAGGATCTTGGGTCTCCTGCTTTCCCACTGGACTGCAAATGCTGTGACTTCAAATTTCTACTGATGAAAGAGCACATTAAACCCTGCTCTGCCATGCTCATAGCAAAGACGAATGGCAAGTTCAAGGTAAAGGGGGCTAAGGGAATAAATTGCATCACTATTATGAATCTAGTCCTGCTCTGACCATAAGGCTCAGACTGTTTAGATGTTTTGCATTGTTTTGTCAATTCAAACTATTTCATGTACTTGAATTATCATCAAAATTATCTCAGGAAGTAGGTAAAGGGAGGGGACTGATAATCTAAATGCTGTTTCACTATTTTTGACTTCAAACAGTCAAACAAAAGGGTGCTCCTGTGTCACTTGCTTCATATATGCAGAACACTCACAGAAACTAAAAGACAGGACTTGTTATTTTCTTCTAACCAAAAAAACATTGCAGAAGGACACATGTTGTGTGAAGCATTCTCTTTTTGCAAAGAAAAATAAAAGCAGCACAGTTGCACAGAATATATTTGTGTCTGTGGCTGTTACGGCATTTATATGGTGGCCATTTGGTGACTCACTTCATGTAGGTAGAATTCTTTTCAAATGTGACCTAAATATAACAGTATTTGACATGGTATATAAGAAATTACTCTTCTTTCAACCAGACTCAGCAGTTGTGTGTGTGTGTGACATAATTCCCCTGAGTTTTGTTTTGCATTGGATGGAGGATTTGAGGTGTGTCCTTAAATTGCAGACTTACTGTGGTTTAATCCACCCATTAGATGAGAATGGCAAAACTCCCACCAACTTCAAACCCAACCTTTGTTATTGTTATCAAATTGTTGACTAGTTATGAGCTCTGGAAATGGGTGTATGGGGTATGGCTGGCTCTGGCAGGAAGAAGGAAGGCCTTAAAAGACCTTCTGGAGTAAAAATCAAAATGTTTTGGTCTTTTCAGTTGAAATACCAATGTAGGCACAACTGTTGCAAAGTGACTATTTCTGATCTTTTTGCATTCCTATTGTTTTTTTCCACAGTGTTTTGGGAAAGCCCAAGATAAGGATAATTTTTTTTTTCCACTGGGACTCTGATCTATTTATAGGTTACAAGGCCAGAAGAGAATATTATGACCATCTTCCTTGACCTCTCAAGTAACAGAAGTTGTAGGACTTCCCTTACTTAGTGTTTGAAGTAGAACTCCTCTTTAGGAAAAACAAGAGATTGTATCTTCTGGGAAATCCCACTGCAGCCCTCGGCAGACTATTATAGTGACTATTACCTGTTGGAAAAATGTTTTCGGTGAACATAACCGGAGTGTGTTTAGCTTTGACTTCTGGCCACTGGACCTTATATTTAATAAGTGTTTTATTAAACATGAGTTCCCATTATGCCTGGTGTCCTGGAATGTAACTGTTTCCTAAACATAAATCATTTGGAGTATTTTTGCCCACCACATTGTCCTTTTTTGTGCTCTTCCAAAGGTTTTCTGTAGTCATTGGATAACCACCTTAAGTTGTGAACACCAGCATTGGACCAAAGAAAACTATAATAAAAGTACTAATTTCAGAGGTAATTTGTTCCCTCAGTTTTTATACTCCCAGCCATGACATACAGATAGTGTGTCCATGCTGTCAAACATGTGCTTGAACCTATGTTCCTGCTCAGTTCATTCCCCATCCATATACCCCAGATACAAATATGACTTAGATGTCAGACTTTTGCTGGACTGTCATTCTTGTGGGCATCTTAAGAGGGAAAGTGGGATTTGAGGGTGGTCTCCTGTAAAACTGCACTAGGGTAAGTGCACTGCAGTCAGGCTTCCTGGTGGGTGTCCAAAGCTAGGCTTTTCCTAAGCACAGTATAAAAACAATAAGCCTGAGCCATAGTGGGGTTATTAACCAACAGTGTAGATGGAAATGTTGAAGGCTTCATGTGATTAAACCTGCTCTGCAGCTTCCTTGGCAGCTTACAGATGCTTTCCTGCAGATTTGCTTCCTCAGGGGTTGTCCTTCATGCTGTCGTTGTGTGATTATTTCTCATAGTGACAGATGAAATTTCACTTGATCATCTCTTTTTATTTTGATATCAATACTAACTACTCTCTCTGCAAGGTTTGTGTTTCCTCATGGGAATTTGGTCAAAGTCGTATTTCTTGTGCTTGGTCATAATACTTCCAGGTGGGATAGTGGCAAAAGACTTGTCAAAGTGAGATGACATCATTCTCTGCTCCAAACCTGTGGGCAGCAGCATGAACTAACTGGTGTGACAGTGGGAGCTCAAGATTAGCTAACAACTCAGTATGATTGCCAGATCTTTGTAAAGTAATGAGTCCCCAGGAGGGAGCTGCACATCCTATAAAGCATGATCTGCAATCTTTGTTCCTAGATGTGTAATTTTATGGGAGCTATATTAAAATAGGTATTGTTTGCTAAAGCTCAGGTTACTCAGAGATTGTTCAGAGGTAGTGACTTGTCATTAGAATTTACCACTCTCCCAATTTTTGTGTTATCTAAAAACTTGAGCAGTGATAATGTTAGATCCTCTTTTAGGTCTCTGATAAAGTTTTAAATTGCTAAAGCCTAATCCAGGATTAAATCTTTAGGTAAACTCATCCTGCATGAAAATTACACATTAAAAGGCCATTTTGAGACTAATTAATGAACACTTAATCTTTTTAAAGCATACTGAGTTAATTCGACAGAAGCGTCCTTGGTGAAAATGTCAGGGGTTACCAAACCAAATGTTCTATGGAAATGTAAAGTATTATTACATTATAATACTCACCAAACTTGTAACTTCATCTAAAATGCACTTTCCGCCAACTTTTGTCAAATGGCATTCCCTTTTTATCATCAGTTTTTCCATCCTTGTGTCTGGAATCGGGGTAAGATTGACAGCTCTGCATCAGCCGGGGCTGGTCTCTGTTTACAAACCAACCAAATCAATAAAAACCTACACATGATAATTCATTCAGTGGTCTGAAACCACCACAGGCATGTAATTGGAAAAATAATATTACAAACTGTTGGATGCAAATTTATCCAGACCTGCTGGTTGTAAGTTCTTTAACTGGAGCTGCTCTTATTTTACATTCTCAGGCTTGCATTGGTACAGGGAGTATTCTGTTATCAACCTGGAGCATGGATTTATCATCTGTTTTCCACCCCAAGACAGAACAGAGCAATTTTTTGAACATCTGTGTTTCTTTTGCATTCCAATTAATAAAATTTTCACATAGCAGTACATCAGTTGAATAGCAACCATTCTTTTGTTTCAAGTATATACTAAAATTAGACAAATCTTTATCACTCAACATCGCTGACTGCAGATCTCATCTTCTTTTAAGTTCTTTACCGGCTCTATGCTTCTGATTTTGAACAATTTCTGATAATTTTACTTTTTTTTTTCTACTTATTTTTATTAATTGAAATGCCTTTGGTCATTAAATTATTAATATTCCTGTCAGTTTTCAAATCAAGACTGTAGTTTTTCAGGCAGTACAACCTCTCTCTCTCTCTTTTTTTCTTTCTCCCCTGATAGCTCAAGAAATTTTCTTGAAAAATGCAGAGGTATCATTTCCAAAAGGACATGGTTCAGTTTCTCCCTTTTTTCCAGCCTCAAGTTTCCAGCTTTTTGAAGTTTGCCCCTGAAACACTAAATATTCGTATTACCATTTTGGCCCTTACCTTGGTCATCCATAACAGATGACTATCTTGTATCCCAGCCAGCACTGCTTTGGGGGTTTCACAATTAATTTTCCTTTACCAGTGCGGATGAAGGCAAATAGGAATTTCTCTGGCTTGCACACTTCTCTTTCTGAGTCAGGATATTATTACTGCTCCCGTTAGGAAGCTTGAGGTCAATTTAATATCAGCAAGTGGAGGCTTTTAGCATATTTTGCACAGATAGAAATCACACATAATGTCACATCTTTCCCCACTATGCAGAGCAGAGAGAGAATTCAGTAGCCAGCCATTCTGCTTTCACACCTGGTGGTCTGTAGACAACATGTGCTCCTACACGATCTTGGTTTTGTGCCAACGGAAGAAAAAGACATTTTCTTCCCAACCCAACTGTGCTGGCAGTGGGGAGAGAGCCACAAACCAACACACCACCTTATGCCCACTGAAAAACACCAACACAGCCAATCTGGTGGCAGTGCCCTTCATATTAGTACCCTTAACTTGGTTTGAGTAAAATCAAGCAGATTGGTTTCAGCTCAGTGTGGCTGCTCTGGCCTGGTTTAAGCAGGGGGCAGCTGCCCACAGCCCCCGACACTGCCTATCACCTACACGTGCAAGTGCTTTCTGCACAGCTGCCAGCAGCTGGAAAACATGTAATCCTGTTTTCACAGGCCATCATGCTTTTTCCTGCCTGACCTTCCTGCCATGGCTGTCTTAATGTTTCATCCACACGGGCCACCTCAGCACAGCGCTACCTGGACTCTGCACACAGGTGGGATCCATCGGCACAATCCCGGCTTATTGCACCATCAGCTGGTGAGATAGCAATTAAAGGCCACTCTCCCTTCGTATCCTTCAGTGTCTAAATTAATTTTGTTCTCAACGTTATGGTTGTGGACTAAATGAGTATTCGTCTGCTCCCTCTTTCTACTGTCCTTTCTCTTATTAGTTTCTCACTCTTCAGGGAGAAAAACTTTAATGGCCAGGAAATGCAGGATTTTATCCACTGCTAGTCAGATACCTCAGAGACCAGCTCCATTGAAGTATTTCAATGAAAAATATGTTCCTGATGAAATTTGGACAGCATGTTAACAAAGACAGATCTTAGTCCTTAGTATCACAGCAGGTGTGTTATGTGCAAACATAATCCAATGTGCTTCAAAGGGTTTAATAAAGAAGCCTGTGTATTCATCTTGTGGTCATCCTCCTGTTATCTGGGGTCTTTACAATTTCTACCACATAATTGTATGGGCACTTGTGAATTCTAATCACTATTCTTTGGACTCTGTCTCCTTTTGGAAGTGTTGACACAAAGGTGAGATGGGTCTGAAAGAAGGCACAGAGTGGAAGTGCAGTGACCCGAGCTGCTGTCTTGGCTTTGTTTCTGGCTTTACAGTTTGAACATAATCTCAATCTCAAGAAAGTCAGTTTCCTCTGGCAGAAAAAAGAAAGACAAAGCCTTCTTCACCAGGATTGGGAAACAAAAAGATCAAAGATCACTCATAACTCATAAAATACTCTAAGGCCATTGGATCAAAGGCACTATAGTAAGTGCAAAATACTGTGATACAAGTAAAACATGTTCCAGACTCTTTCCTGCTGCATGGATCTCTTTACTTTCTCCTCTGCATTACAAGGAAGGAAAGAGATTTTTTTCTTAGTGATTAAATCTTCAAAAGATGTGTTCACAGAGGAAAAAAGCCTGGCAATACACTCACCAATGTAAGATTCTTCAGATGTCAAATATAGGCAGTGAGACTGGAGTTTCAGTCCTGAGACCTGAGCAGACATTTCAGAACAGGGAACCATTCACCTCACACTCCTCTGAACTTCATCATCTGGAATCTACTACTAGTATTATTTTCTTTATTACTACACGTGGTTTATTTCCTGTTTCATTCAAACAAAACCCAGTACCACACTGCATCCATTTGGAGCTCCTGACATGACTGTGTACCTCTGCCCTTTAGCACCTCCACAATGGCACTGCCTGGAGCCAAACTCTTGCTGCCAGAGTCACATAGACCAGGACTGGGCACAGGAAGCCCCTAAGCATCTAAAGGAAGAGTTGAACAATCTCACTGGAAGACATGTAACAGATCATGTCGTCTCAAGTGTCTGGTGGCAAAATGTAGCATCCTTCACTTATCAGACTGGATGCACACGTGTGTGTTTCCCTTGCTCTCCAAAATATCAAACAAAATCTTACAGACAGCAAAAAGACAGCCAAATTAACATCAATGTGTACACGCCTCTATTAAAACAAACCAGGAGAATATTAGGACTTCGAATTGTTCAAATTGAAATGTTTAAAAACAGCTGGGAAAATCCTTATGATAAAGGAATAGTTCACTTTTTGCTGCCCAGAATACAATCTGAGCTCCTCAGCAAGCTCTCCTAAAGGCTTTTGTCAGTACTCCAGATGGCAGTGTGCCTGTGAAGCACTAACCACAGAGCCCAGACAGCATACGGAAACGGGGTTTAGCACAGGTTGATCAGAGCTGAGTGACAGCAGTGGGAGGCAACCCTAATCAGCTGTTTGGTCTCAGCATTCATTTGGGGCAGGGATTCTGGGGTTGTGTTTTTGCTTGTATTGTGTTTGCTTGGTCATACAGATTGTACAAGTTAACTAGGAGGGACGTTTTACTCTGTTTTTAATTTTGGACACCAAAACTTGACAATTACTTTCTCTTGGGCCTTTATGTCATGCCCACACTTATTGTAAACGAATTAGGGAAAGTAGGAAGATTCATTACATGTAACAGAGGCTGATTTAAATGCTCCTCGAAATCCTTTTGCAGCTTTCTGGGCATGTGGGTATCCAGTGGTCTGCTATTAAATCACAGGCTTCATGTTAGTGAAATAAATTTAATTGTGGTTTGAGATATGTGAGTCTGTTGTAAAAACAGATGGAAAGGGTTTTTTAAAAAGAAATCTCTGCAAGAGGATAGTTTTATCATGTAACAACAGTCCCTGAACATTATCCATAAACACTGGACATGACAAATACCCACGCATATGTGACCTTTGGCTGCAGACAGGTACATTAAGAAGCTGGTGCTGCTCTTTGCCAGTTGATGTTCTGTCTTCACTGCTGAAAGCGGACTGATTTTGGAAAGCAGCTTCCTGCCTGCCCGCTGCTCTCTTCGTAAGTCAACAACCAGGACAAATGTGCAATTTTATGCCTGGGCAGGTGCCCAGCGGGAAGGCAGTGATTGTCATAGAATATTCTAAGTCGGAAGGGACCGACAAGGACTATTGAGTGCAGCTCCTGGCCCTGCCCAGGACCATCCCCCTGAATCACACCACGTGCCCGAAAGCTTGTCTAAACGTTTCTTAACTTTGTAAGGCTTGGTGCTGTGACCACTGCCCTGGGGAAGCCTGTTCCATTGTCCAACCACCCCCTGGATGAAGAACCTTTTCCTAATATTCCTAAACCTCCTCTGACACGGCTTCACGCCGTTTCCTTGTCCTTCGTCACTGGTCACCACAGAAGGGATCAGTGCCTTCCCCTCTGCTTCCCCGAGTGAGGAAGCTGAAGACTGCGATGAAGTCTCCTCTCAGTCTCCTTTTCTCCAAGATGAACAGACCAAGCGCCCTCAGCCGCTCCTCGCATGACTACGATGCAAAGCGCACCGCACCGTGAGGAGAGCTGGCCCTCGCCGGGACCGGCCGCCGGCCCAGACCGGGGGCGCACACGGGCGCGTCCCTCCCGAGTCCCCTCTCCCACACNTGACCACTGCCCTGGGGAAGCCTGTTCCATTGTCCAACCACCCCCTGGATGAAGAACCTTTTCCTAATATTCCTAAACCTCCTCTGACACGGCTTCACGCCGTTTCCTTGTCCTTCGTCACTGGTCACCACAGAAGGGATCAGTGCCTTCCCCTCTGCTTCCCCGAGTGAGGAAGCTGAAGACTGCGATGAAGTCTCCTCTCAGTCTCCTTTTCTCCAAGATGAACAGACCAAGCGCCCTCAGCCGCTCCTCGCATGACTACGATGCAAAGCGCACCGCACCGTGAGGAGAGCTGGCCCTCGCCGGGACCGGCCGCCGGCCCAGACCGGGGGCGCACACGGGCGCGTCCCTCCCGAGTCCCCTCTCCCACACAGGCTGCCGCAGCCCAGCGGGCGGGCGTGNCGGCGCGGAGCCCAGCGGGCACGGGCAGGGCAGAGCCCGGCGGTCGGTGCGAGGGGTGCTGACGGGACCGCGCTCGGTTATGGAGGTTTTTAAAAACACCCGTGTGACTGCAGGTCCTGTTTTTTTTCCCCTGCCCGCCGCCCAGTTCTTCCCTTTGGTCGCCCCTGTCCCGGAGGCACGGGCCGTCCCGCCGGGAGCCGCGGTGTTCCAGCGCTCCCGAGGTGCCGGGAGTGCCGGCACGGGGACTGACTGCACTGGTCGGTCACCCGAGTCCGTGATAAGTAGCATTAATTTTAGTGTTTTTCACTCTGTTTGGTGATTTCTACTTTATATCAATCACTGGAACAGTCGAAACCGTGTGAGTACGCGGCAAAACCAGGGTAATGCGTGGGAGAAAGCTTCCCATTCTCTTTTTAATACTGATACTTCATGATATTTCAGACCCGCTTCTTAAACGTACTTCTGGTTGTTTCAGCTCTGCAAAATATATTCCCCATACTATGATCTTTAAGATAAACTCCACTAAAAGAGGAATTCCAGAAATAGTGGAGAATATATTTAAAAAAAACCCCAAAAAACTCTAGAGGGGGAACGAAAGAATGGATGACTTCATTCCTTCCCTTATGCCATAAGGTCTGATTTAATGTATTTAATTCTTTGCATTCTTTATATATTACTGCTTGGACACCTTCCCAAATCTCCTTATGCTTAATAAACTTATTTTCACTGTACATTTTTCTGAAGTAAATATCATCTACATATTCTATCTACTGTAAGCCCTTTGGTTTCAAAGGACAGATGTTGCTGACCGGCTAGCTTGTGAATTATTATTAGAAGGAGCTAAGAAATCCCAGGATTTTGTGAGATCTGAAGGTGTGCTTTACCAGCTGATTATTGGATATTTTTTTCTCACACATGGAAGATCTGATGCTGTCAGTTTCAGCCTGGTGAATTTAGGTGCATAATTTTAATAAAGCCATTATCTGATAACAATGTAAAATTGTTAGATGTGTAAATAAGAATGAAAGATGCCTTTGAGGATGTCAGCTCTAGCTGCCTGCTGTGGCAGACATCACAGATACTTTTCTGGCTAAGCTCAGTATCTTCGGAGAAGTGGCATATTTTCGGTTCTGACCACTCTGATTGGTCAGCAGTGATAAGATTTTGATAAAATGTGATGCATAGCTGAGGTGTTCCCTCTTTAATGTCAAAGCAGGAAAATTATATGGGAAGTTCTGAAATTCCCAGCAGGTGGTAACACTTCAATAACTGCCTAATCCCATTGCAATAAGCATATGCTGGTTGAAAATAATTAATCTCTTTCCTGCCATACAGATAAAATACCTTAAATTTGAGGAAATGTTGCCGACACACATTTCTTTTTGCTGTTAATGCTGCTTGTGAAATGTAGGGGGGATTTAGGGGCTTCCAGACTTTTCCATCTCTAACCTATTTTACTGTCAGCCTCTCATGCATAGCCAGAATTGTGCAGATTTTGGGTTGCAAATACAAAAATGTTTACTAATGGATAGCTATTAAGGAAACTGGTTTTCATCTGGGAATTCCCCCCCCCCCCTTCTGCATTCTATCAACGTTTTGCTTGCTTTAAATTCCTATAAATATCTTTATTTTTCTGACAGTCTCACTCCAGCTGATTGGCTTGCTGCTTTTTGGTCCATCGAGGTGGCTGGGATAGGTGCTGCTGCTTGGGGCAGTGCTCAGGGAGGAGGCAAGTTGGCTCCAAGAGGATCACTTCTCAACCTGAACACCCCTCTCTCACTTACTCCTTCCCCAAGCCCTTCTCCCATCTTGCTCTCACATGTGGCCTAAGTTCTGGGATGTTCTGTGTGCCATGGCTGGGTCAACCTTCAGCTGGAGCTGTGGGATCTGGGAGACAAGGAGAGAGCAGAGCTGTGCTCAGAGAAGAGATGAGCAAGGACAGGCCTATTAGTGAAGGAGAACTGAGCTAGGGCAGGGGAGGGCTCAGCTTGTGCTGTGGTTTGCAAAGAGGAGGACTGAGGGTACTCATGGGTAGGGCGAAATATGGGATCCATCACTGGCACTTCCCGTTGCGTGAACGAGGCTCCAGAGCACAGAGGTTTTGAGTGCTGTGGGTTTGTGTTCTCAATAAACTCTGTGCTTGGTCATGGACTATCTGATTAATTCCTGATGTCCCTTTCTTAATTGCAAGGCTCATTTCCCTCTCATCTCCCTTATGAAGGGGGAGTAGGCACTGAATGCTATAGTGTCGCAGCTGACAAAGGTGGTAACTGCTAAATCAGCACATGACAGCTCTCAGAAGATGTGGCTGGTTTCTGAAATGTCATGTCTGCACTGTGGCCTTGGATACTGCTGCAAAAAACTGGGAGTCATAAATCCAAGTTGGCTTGGGGTTTGGTGTTGATTTGAGTTAGTTTATTTTAGGATTTTTTTTGTAAAACCAAAATGATCACAAACTGCTACATAATTTTAATGATGTAGAGAAGTAGGGACATTATTTCAGTAGATTAATATATGTGATTCTAATAGAGAGTATACATAACCTATTCTGTTACTTATTGGCAAAAAAATATTGTAAATAAAATTTCAAATTTCATGTTTGGCTCTTACGTAGTAAATGACACTGTGGTGCCTGCAAGCCTTACACTTATTTGTGTGGATTTATTCTTGTAATACCCATATCAGATAGTGAGGTACTGTCTCCAGTGGAGAGGTATGCCACAGAAAAACTAAGTGATGTGACCAAAATTGCACAGGAAATCAGTTGCAGAGCAGTGACTCCAAGTTTTCTCGTGTCATTTGCGTTACACATAAGCCTCTTGGTCTTCATTTCCAAGGCGCTTTATGGCTTATGACCTCTTCATCTGTCATTTCAAGTCCTTTTGGAGAGGAAGTCTTCCACTTCCAATCAGCCCATTACACCGTCTCTTGGAAGAAGAAAGCATCTTTTTATGTTGCTGTGCTTCTGCTGCATCTCACACAATAGAGCCTCAGTTCGTGCTTGTCCACGAGAGTAATAAATTAAAAAAGCCAATTATTCGAAGTCTGATAGCTTTCTCTGTTCAATCATTTTTCATCTCATTAAGTTAATGAACTTGAGGTAGAAGATCCAAATGGAGCAGAAACCATTTTAGATGCACTGTCTGCCTCAAAAAGCAAAATTTTATGTGAGTATGAAAGTGGAAAAATAACAGAGGGAGGGAAAGATGTGGAGAATTTGGAAGAAGACCTAAAAATGAGAAGAAGTCTAGAAAGAAGTTTGCTTAGGGAAGACTGAGAGGAGAGGGGAAAATTCTGAATTGAGCTTAGAGGCCGGTGTAAGGCCTCTCCAAAACTACGATGAGGAAAAAGAAGGGAAAACTGAAGGAAAGGAGAGGAACAAACCTGTGCAGAAAGAGACGTGAAGGAGAGGGGCAATATTACACCAGAAAGGGGCCATCAATTCTTGCATTTAGAAGTGCTATTAGAATTGAGCTAGCAAAGGTGAAAGAACTCAGGGAGGCTTCATGGAGACACTTTAATCAGAGCTTCGTTCAAAGGTAGGGCTCTATTGCAGCTGGTAAACTAAAGTAGCCCTGTGTGTGTGAAGTAGGAAGGCTCCTGCTGCAATCCAGTAATGGTAGAGGTGTGCAGAGGGTAAAGTAGCCCCCGGCTAGTCTTCAAGAGGTACCTGATCTCACTAATTGGAAGTTAGTTTTGGTCTTGTTTCAAATACTCCAGTTCTAGCCTGGGTGTTGCCAATGCTGCACGCCGGAGTCTTTTCCCAAGTGAGCTAAGATAACACACAAGGAAGGGTGAGAAGGAAGGAGGTTTTGATCTGATGAATGATTGGTGTTACCAAAACACCCAGGGGCTCTGGCGCTGGGTTCCATCCACAGGCTTGGTTAGAAAGAATCTCTGTCCTGAAAAGTCTGCTCTCTAAATACAGAGCATGAAAGGTGGGGTGGGAAGGAGGGGAGCAGATTAATGCTGCAGTTTGCTGACATCATATATCTGGCAGTGGCAGGAGTAGGAGCAAAAGTCAGGTCTGGTCCCTGTGCCTCCCACTGGTACTCTGTCTCGTGAACCACGCTGCTTTTTCCTTGATTGGGCTGATGTGCAAATTAAGATGGAAGGCAAGTACCTCCCTCGAGAGTGCTCTCCCACACAGGCTTTTTTCTTTCTTCCTGAAGATTTATTCTCCCTTCCATAGCTTCATTTCCTCTGTGCAGTGTGTTGCTCATTAGACTGAGATTAGGATTATTTGAATTTCACCTGCCAGTGTGTGACTTTCTGAAAGAAGTATTTGTAAAAGACATTTGAAAAATACACAGCTAGGAAAGCTAGAAATGGAAAGGACCCATTAGGTCATCCAGCACGGTCATGGTTGTGGCACACAAAGCAATTTTTCCCTTCTTTATTTCAAGGCAGTTTACAGCAATGCCATGTAACTTCTGCTGTTTTCCTTGAGCAGTTACACTAGAGGCCAAGGCATCTATTGCAATTATTTTTTTGAATGGAACCTGCTTTTTTTTTCTTGGACTACCTCGATTCTTTGTTTTGATTAACTGACTAATGGTCGATAATGACATGGCAAGGGATGATGTCCTTGATATGATGCTGTGCCTGCTGCCAGTAGCCCGGGGCAATGACGGAGTGGCTGCTCCAGGAAGCAGGCTGGCTCTCCACCGCCCTCTGCGAGCAGCCTGCCCCTCTCTTGAGACACAAGGTTTGTCTTCCTGTAATTTACAGTGTATCAAGTGAAATTGTGGGTGGTGACGGTATCACTGTCCCTATCTAATGCTTTCTGGAGCCTTGTCAAGTTCGTGGGCCGGATGATGATTATTCCTTTCAGACATGTACAGCTATTATTGTAATAGGCTTTTACAGAGCAAGGCCATGCTGTTGGTCTTTTCTTAGAAATTATTCTCTCCAGCCACTTGGCACAGAGGGCAGTTCAAAAAGCTTTCAAATAACACATCTGCTGCCTCTTAGTTCAACAAGTCGAGCAATGTAATTGTAAAAATATCTCATTTGTGATTGCTTAAGATGGACGTAATGTGATCTTTGCCGTACTTGGTTCTTACGTTTTACCTTTGTTCTCCACAGTTTTGCTCATTCCTGACTTCTGCCTTCTCCAGTGCCAGATTTCTCTGGCAAATTAGGTTGTAAACTTAATGGATGTTTGTGTGATGGTGAACACAGTAAGACTGACCTGCAGGTGCTCCTGTGAAACACAGAAGAGCAATTCCTATATTTTGAAAATGGCCTCTGAGTTAGAATTTCTCTTTTTAGATTCCCTCCTACTTATGCTTCTGTAGCAAGCTGTTTGGTTTTGCTGGTGTCATTGTGCTTCCAACCTATTTTATCTCATTGTTATGAGACTCATAAAAACTAGTTCAGACCACATGGACATAAAAATGGGAAAATTGCCAAAACGAACTCTATTTTTATTGGCTTAGCCAAGGCTGCAGAGAATGTAAACTTAAAAAATTATGGAGGAAAATGTGGAAGTTAGCACCTTTTCCATCTGATCAGTCTGAATGACATAAAAGGCATTTACAGATCTTTTATAACTCTAGTAAGATCACTAAGTATATTACTAGACCTGAATAGCAGGGGAGTTTGAGGACCAAAAATGTATTTTGCTACTGAGCTGCTTATGAATTGTGTAGCACCAATAAATCTCCAATATAGATATGTGCTGAGATCAGAGTTACATTTTGGATAAAATATTCATTATTTTGTTCTCGTGAGCCTTGGTCTTAATATGAGACATGCACATCAGCAGTTACTGCAGTGCAAAGATAAAAATGTTGTGACCTGTCTGTTGTTCTGGCTCAGGAGCTGACATTTCAGAAGGGAAAATTTATTATACAGTGAGTTGTAGTTGTGCTTATTCAGATCAATTGACAGTGTTAGTTATTTTTAAGTAGATTGGAGAGAAATACATTTTTTTGTTGTTGTTTGTAAGCAGGATGTCTTTCTTCTTGCATTTTATGAAACAAAGTGAACACAGCTGTAATTTTTTTAACTTTCAGGTGTTCCTGGAAAACATGCCGGCACTTTGGAGCTGAAGAAGGACATGAGGAGTAAAAGGACCTGGGATCTCACTGGTCAGAATGAAACAGATGTTGAAAGATTTTTCAAATCTGTTGTTAGTAGTGCTCTGTGATTACGGTGAGTATTAGAGCTGTCAAGAGCTGTGTGCATTTACAAGGTAGTTTGAGGTTTATGTTTTCATGTGATCTTTTGAAATCAGATGCTACAGAAGCTCCCACTTATATGCACAGAAGTTAGATCATATGCAGTATTTAGGTGGAAAATGTAACTTGTATAAACCACTACTTTAGACCAGAGCAGCAGGAACCTTTCCTTCTGTAAATTTGCTCAGAGAATTAAACAAGATAAATCAACAGATTTCCATGGTCATCAAGGAACTGGCTGTGATAGAAGCAGCAACTAGGACTCTACTGTCTTGTAAGACATATATTTCATAATATTTAGTGAATATCATGGAAAACAAACCTGTTTAGGTATTGTAGTGGTTTGACCCTGGGTGGATGCCAGGTGCTCACTGAAGCCACTCTCTCATTCCCCTCTGCAAATGGATAGAGGAGGGAAAATATAATGAAGGGTTACATGAGTTGAGATAAGGATCATGAAACATCCCTTGCTGATCACTGTCATGGGCAAAACAGACTCCAAGTGTTGTTATTAATTGAATGTATTACTAACAGAATCAGAGCTTAAGAATGAAAAATAAGATAAATCTTAGAGACACCTTCCCTCTATCCCTCCCCTACCAAGTTATACCTTCTCCCCCCCAGTGGTGCAGTGAGACAGGGAATGAAGGTTGTTTCAGTTGTTGTTTCTGCCACTGCTCAGAGAGAGGATCCTTCCCCTGCTTCCCATGGAGTCCCTCCCATGGGAGACAGTCCTTCATGAACTGGTCCAGTGTGAGTCCATCCCATGGGAAACAGTTCTTCACACACTGCTGCCACGTGGGTCACTTTTCTACAGGGTGCAGTCCTTCAGATACAGGCTGCTCCTGCATGGGTCCCCCACAGGCCACAAGTCCTACCAGAAAATCCTGTTCCAGTGTGGGCTCCTCTCCCCACGGGTCAGCAGGTCCTTGCCAGGACCCTGCTCCAACATGGGCTTCCCACAGGGTCACAGCCTCCTTCCAGCATCCACCTGCCCCAGTGTGGGTCTCCTCCACGGGCTGCAGGTGGATCTCTGCACCTCTGTGGTCCTCCATGGGCTGCAGGGGCACAGCTGCTCCACCAGGGTCTTCACCACAGGCTGCAGGGGAACCTCAGCTCTGGCACCTGGAGCACCTCCTCCCTCTCCTTCTCCACTGACCTTGGTGTCTGCATTGTTGTTCACATGTTCTTACTCTGCTTTTCTCTGGCTCACATCTTCATCTGCCCCTTAACTTTTTTCCTCCCTTCTTAAATACATTATCACAGAGGCGTTACTGTCACTCCTGATTGGCCTGGCCTTGGCCAGTGGTGGGGCCGGCCTGGCACTGGCTGGCATTGGCTCTGCTGGACATGGGGGAAGCTTCTGGCAGCTTCTGACAGAAGCCTCCCCTCTAGTCCCCTCCCCCCCAAAACCTGGCCACAGAAACCTAATACAGGTATCCATACTAGGACGAGTGGAACTGCACCAAACAACTACCTGTTTTTCTCCTTTACTAGGAGAGGAACCTGTGATGGTTGGCTGAGATAAGCATTTACAGTACAGGCAACTTCGTATGGCTGGGTGAGCCCCCCTGCCTGATGAACCTAAGCTGCCACTTAGAGAGCTTTCGAGAACAAAAGAAGTGTTTTTTCCTCTGACCATACAAGAAGCCAAAGGATGGTATTCATATTCATTCAATCTTAGTCACATAAAATTAGCCAGGTAGTCAGAAACAATCAGTGTTGTTTGAGTAGTCCATGCACAAATCAGCACATATTGAAAGCAGCTCCTACTCATCTGCAGCTGAGATGTGAAGAATGAAAAAGCACTTCCTCACCATCAGACACCAAGGAGGGAAGTTAGACATCTTAAGTTCTTAAGTCAGACAGCTGCAAGATGTCTACAAGCTGAGTGGTCATCATATGCATGGTGTTTTATGTTTTCCAAGAATGTACTAAGTAGGAAGTAAATTTGCACAGGGAATTAATTCCTTACTGCACAGTGAATTAGAATTTTTGAAAATGGGACTCTTAATTCATAAGCAATACATATGTTTTAGAAAATTACATTCCTAACTTAAAAGCAGGCATTCTGACAGCTGCAGTACATTGTCAAACCATACTGAAGGATTAAGCCATGCACGACTGAAGTATATAGAACATCCTCCCCCCCAAAACAGAAGTAGTTAATCCCCACTTATGGAACGAGCTGTAGTAGCAGGTAGTTCATGCACCAAACGGCTGAAGATGTCTTACAAAGGAGAGAAATGGACCAAAAATGTGTGTACTTTGCTCTCCATGTACAAGTAAGAAAAATCTGATTAGTGATTGAATACTAAGTATGTTACTTATGCCTCTGTGCTTGCTCGATCTCTGCTTTAGAACAGGGCATCACTAGAAATCTAAAGAACCTGTAATAGAATTGCCATCTTTTAGATGAATTTAGTTCAGTTAGGAATTTAGTTCAGTTCAGAATTTTAATACCATTTCTCCCTTTAATAAGGCAAAGTTAACCAGCCCAGTTAGGAATACTGCACTGAGTGAGTAACACAGTGAGGGTAAGTAATAAACTCACTGAAGCTGAGAAGTGAATGATTGCAATGTCCACAGGTTCTTGGTGAGCCAGTCCTGTAGGCATTCATATCTAGTCGACTCAGAAGTAAAAGCTGTTATTCCTGAACTATATAGAGCATGGGACAGAATGTAATTACAAGGTGCAGTTAATGAGCTAAATCTCTGCTGCAAACTTTAGGTGCATTAGCTTTTGCATTATTTCCAGTTAAAGGGCAGTCCATAATTCAGAAGGTTACTTCCAAGCAGTTTTGCATATACACATCTTTGAGTATCACGTGTGTACATAGTTTATAGTTCTCTGTTTCAGACCAAGACTATTTTTTAAATGATCCAGTATGCTCTGGAAATTTACTGTAGTGCTAAAAAAGCCTTAACATACAACAAAACAGTATTTTCATTTCTTATCAGTTTTACTGATGTTTTTGTTCTTAGGTCTGTGCTGCTGGTGGCTGACAAGCCAACAGCACAACCCAAGTTGGCTTAAACACACTTAAATATAAATAAGTATCTGAATAGCACCCTCAAGTAATTCTTCTTGCTCTTCAGTGACAACAAGGATTTTTCTTTTGATCTTTCTAAGCGTGAGTTCTTATAAAGACTCCTCTGGCAGGCTGTTGGCACCACATCCAGGCTTCTTTCAATGGGAGACCATTGTAATGTCAACGAAAAATACACAAATGCATTGAAAGCTGCCCCTGACTGGCTGTCCAAACAATTGAGACTAAGTTTTGGCACATGACACAGTCATGGGCAAATAGGAGGCTGGAGGGCAGCTGAAGGAGCTGGTGGTGAAAGCTGTCTGCTTCTGACTGGTGCCTTTTGGAGCATTGTGAAAAACTGCTATGTGGGCTGTCCAAGAGAGCAAAGTTCTCGTGCTGTTTACCAGACATGGGGGAAAGGATGCTGTGAACTGGAGTGCACCAGCCAGAGCTCTGCAGTTCTGTAACATCCTCCAGTAATGCTCACTTTCCTCACTTCCTAAGTGATCTGCGTTAGGGTTGATGGGAACTATGTGGCAGTCCCCTGCCCTCTCTCCAATCCTCCCACCTGCGTACACAGTGCTGTTATTTCTTATTTCAGCCATTCTAAATAACGAACAGTACAAGAGAGTCACAACAGTTACAAAAGAGAGTAAGGACAATAAATCAATATGTACAAACATCAGTGCTTTTCATTACTATCACTTGAATGTTTTTGCTCTTAAGTTTAAAGCTTAAAATTGAAATTTTTCATGGTGGGTTTTTGCCACGGTCTTATTTCTTTTCCTCTTGTAATGTTTCAGCTAAGTTGAATCTAGACAATTCCTTTGTAGAAAAATGCATTGTTTTGCCCACTATCAAAGAAACAAACCCTCAGCAACTTGCAGCCATTTCACTGGGAAAGTGACACAGCTGTGGGAACTTCATCTTTGTTAGTGTGCTTATAGTGGTCTGGAACATGCTTTCTGCTGTCCTTATGAAGAGTTGCCTAGATCTGGTCCAGACGTAAATCCTTGCACATGAATTAGTGATGAGATTCTCTGATGGGTCAAGTGTGCCCCAACTGCTGCTGGCCCCTCTTGCCAGCCCCACACAACACTGTGAGTGCTCCAGCTTGGGGCAGCAGAGTTCCCCAGATCTGTTGGACGCTAGAGTTGATTGTCCTGTGTTCCCTGGTGACATGCTAGCAGTGAGCAAGGAAGGTGGGAATGTGCTAGAGTTAATTGCAGGCCCAAGGAACAGTAGAAGGTAAAGCTATAAGGTAAAGAGATAAGGGCAGGCGTTTGGAGAACTGTGGTAACAGCAATGGAGTTAGGCTAGTACCCAAGAGATATTGACAGTAGAGGGTGGTAGAAACAGGGCAGTAAGATATGCCCTGTTCCCAGTTGGTGATGGTTTTCTGTTGACAGTAAAATATGGGCAGGCACACGATAGAACCAAAACATGAAGAGCGAGGAGATTGTATTGCTGGGCAATTCATAGAGACCTTTTTCCCAGGCATTTACGGTCTGTTTCTTACTCTCTGAGTGTCGAAGATGAGATCAGGTTTGCTGAAGTGCCATGTGCTCATCACAGCTGGGATCAATGAGATCCTGCTTGGGATGTCTGAGGGACTGTCGTATTTAAAATCAGGTCCTGGCTTTCACAGGGCATCCACAATTATGACAGTATCATGATACATGACCTTTGCACCTGTGCCTTGGTTTCTAACACTCTAAACAAGAATAGTGACATCCTCTCATCTTTCAGGGATTTTGGAAGGATAAACTCATTAGTGTTTCTAATGCACTAATATACTATAAGAGGACAATAGAAGAGTCCATGGGGGAAATGAATAATTCTGTGTTATCAGGATGGATTTTGGATGGTGTGCAGTCAATAATACATAGGACCACCCGTGGAAAACTGAGAACAAAAGAGCCCCCTGGTAATGAGCACCATCCATCTGCCAGATGAAATAGTGTCTTGTGGAAATGCAAATGAAAGACCGAGTTACAGTACATATATGTAAGACTATATGCATGATTTATATGTGTAAGGCTGTGTGTGCACCTTTATTTGGATGTTACGTATGTGGTTGGAGGTGGTTATTTTAAGGACGTTATAGCTGGTGGCAAGTAATAGGCTCTTTTTTTTCTAGTGCACACTGCACCCCACCCTGATGTAAATGTCTGTAGCCAGTCAGATGAATTTCTTCCTGAAAATTTTCCCTGCTGAGAAGAAAGTGAATCCAAGGTGACTAACTCAAATTGAAGCTTAGAGTGGTAGGCGTCTAATATTATGTGAGATGAGTCCTGCTACTGCTGACTGCCTAGTGTTTGCCTTGGCAGTTGCAGTCTTTTTCCAGCAAAGCTTTCTTTGAGGTAATCTTAAGACATGTGTAACAGATTTAATAAGTCAAAGTATTGCTAGTTGATACTACTTATGAAACGATTGCTTTAACTGAAGTTTTACATTTCATAGCACCCTCCAACCAAGGCTCAGAAGCCTTTTCTCTGACAAGTAAATATGTCTCACAGTGCATTCTGTATCTGGCATAGATGTATGCAGTTCCCATTTTTCAGATAACCTTTCTATGTCTGAAATCCTCAAGTTTCAAGAAACACAGAAAAGCTAGCTGAACTAAGAAGGGGAATGTGATCTTCATTGCTTTAGATATCATCACTAGTTACAGCCTGTCTCAGGATAATTTGGCAACTTGCACAAACATGGTCATGCAAGAAGTGAATTTGAAAAGACTGCGCCATTTATAATGAAATGATGTCATTTAGACATGTTGCACCACATCTGAGACAAGAAAAGTGCTGCAGTCACCATCACTGTTATTTTCAGCTCTTTCACTCAAGAGTCTGCAATGCAAATGAGCAAAATGAAAGATTCATAAGACAGAGAAAGAGAAGAGGCTTCAAAAAGCATCATGCAGACTTTCTATTTTATTTAATTTGGGGGAGATTTTTCATGTTTCTCTACTAAGAAACCACCGTCTGTTTATTGCTAAATTATGGCTAAAGTAAGTGGAAAAACAGTTGGCCTCTGTGAAGTGGACTTTAAGAATCTGTAAGTGGAAGAAGTTGAGAATTTTGAGAATCTATCCTAGTAAATTAAGTTTTCTGTGAATTTTTTTGGTGGTTTGTGGTTTACTTTAATGTACTCCTTTTACCTTGTCTAACATGTTACTGCAGTGGACTTTGAGCTGCCCCAACCACATCTCTGCACCAAGGAGAGGTGTTAAAGCTCTAACTGCTATATCTAGGACGTTTTTTTCTTTTTGTGAACTGATTCACTTGAAAAAGATTGAGAACCGGTTTTTAATACCCATTTTTTAAATATTTATTTCTTCCATAAGGTGAGTAAACAATCAGTTGTCTGTTTGGTTCTTAATACTGTTGTGAAACTGTTTTTCTTTCAGTTCTCGGGGAAGTGGAGTATCTCCTGTTGGAGCACCCAGGTCATGTAGCCTTCAGCAATGACACAGTGTCTGTGGAATATCAGTACTACAGTGGTGGTAATGTGACAGCAGAGCGTGTGTCCATCCTTTTGCTGGATGCCAGCACCAATGAGATAATTGCAAGAAAACAGCTTCCAGCAAATCAATCCCAGGGGACGGTAGAGTTTGAATGTTTCCATTTCAAGAGTGCTGGTGACTTCTTGTTCAGAATGGTTTCTCCCAGTGATAACAGCAGTGCTACCCGGTGGAGCAGAAGCAGCATGTCCACCCTCCATGTGGAATGGCCTGTATTTCACATTGATTTCAACAGGAGTTCAGAGGTCCTTGGAAACTTCCTTCAAGTTGGACTTTTTACAAATGAGCAGTTGTGTGCCATGAACAAGACTGTGATTTCCCTGGATGTGATATTTACCAGCACCCTTTATGAATTCCGAAGAGTAAGCTCTGATGAGACTCTGGGCGTTAGAACTAGCAAAGAAATCCCACTGTCTAGGTCCCAGTGGATAGAGTTTGATTGCCCACCCATTGGTCAAGAGATATACATCACTGTGTTACTGAAATCATTAGAAACACATTCCATCATTGCCTCCATAGGACCTGTAGATCTCCTCCACAAATTTGGATGCAGATTAGTTGTGGCAGCAGAAGCCACATGCAAAACTTTGGTTCAGGTCTTCGTAGTCTCTCCACCGTGCACTTCTATCAGTGGAAAAGTTGTCGTCTATAAAGAGGCTCTCAAGCATCCGAGTCAAAGAACAACTTGGCTGTATGAAAACACCCTTCACCCGGGAGACAACAGGACAGAATTTAACTGCACTTTGTTTGATATGGGGAAAAACAAATATTGCTTTGACCTCTTTAATTTCTCAAACCGAAGCTATTTCCCAACAAGAGTTAAGGAGTGTATGATGATCCAAAGGAATATGGGTTTGTACTGATGTTTTTCCTGTTTTAGCCAAAATCAGCACTATTCCCAGCCAACATGGGTAATGATAAATAGCTTTGATTGTAGTGTCTCTTATTGAATAGCTACTTTTTGGGTCTCCTACACTAGATAAAATAGTTGTAATGTCATATGCAGGTAGGAACAAGATAGACTGTTATGCAGAGGAATACACAAGGACATTTGGTAACAAGTGCCACTGAGTAGCTTAAAGCCGCACTAAGTTAACACTAAATACCAACCAACACCATTTTGGCCATATATATCTAGTCTGTCTAAAAATAAAACTTGTCCCTCTCAGTGAGGTAAGAAGCTACTGCTATAGATCTGGCCCATTGAAGACTCTAAAAGGTAGGATTTGTCTTACCTACATCGACATGTATGAAAGCCAAGGGTCCAACATTAAGTAGTTGTCTAGATTTTTAGTCAAGAGAGGCATCTCACAAGGGTGATTCATGGGTATAGAAGATATATAGGCTGAATCCTCACCTGGATGTCTTTTTCTCCAGCCCGTTTGCTGTAGAAGTTTAGAGCCTTACCTGTTAGATGCACAAATTTTGGTGAGATGAATCAGGATTTGGGTACAGTGAAAGACAGTCATGTCACCTGGACAGCTTGCAGGTTTTTTAAGCAGTTTTTCAAGATGTGTCGGCTGCTTACAACAGACCAGGGTGCATTTTCTGACCCATGAGGCCACCTGGCAAATCATGGGTCATATTCATATAGCTAAACTTTTCCTTAGAAGAGAGATTAGAATCATGCAAGCTGCCAGCTGGGGACAGTGGCCACATAGTCCATTGGACCATGATTATGCATGGCCTGGGAGAGTGCTGGCTGGCAGCATGTCCAGGAGTATGATTGATCATGGTTAAAAGTGATCACAGTTAATTACAGGCAGAGCTTGAGCCCATTCCTTAGCCCTGCTTAAAACAATTCCGTACATTCTATCTATATATCTTACGTAGCTGTAGTGACAGAGGTGGCAGTCCATGGTTTGACAGAGTTTACAAATCAGTTACATGGCACAGGAAGCAGATGAACCAAATATCCTTCTCATCACTCACTTGTGGAAGGCAGCCACAGTGAGGGGTGGGCTGTATGTGAATGAGGGAATTGGGATTGGGTTGGGTTAGGCTGTGTTGCCCACACCTTGGATCGTACAGGGTTGTGTCTATAGGTAATGATTTCATTTTTCCCATCTGCACAATTCAGATAATTTGGGTTGAAAGATCTGAGATATACACCATTTTCCTCACTTCTCACTTCTGGTGAAAAGGAAGTGCAGGAACTTTAGCCAAAAAGTGGTCCTTGTACTTCATGGGCAGATATCTGAGTGGGATCATGAGGAGACCGAGGGTGTAGAACATGCTCCAGAGCACATAGTCCAGACACAGCCTACCCTAATTAGGTTCCTAGCATCATGTGGTCTTATTTTGTACTCTTTCACAAATTCTAAGACTGTTAGCTGTTTAATTAACACTCTGTACTAAAAATGACCTCTATTTTCAAAACATGCCAAACCCAGTACGTAGCTCTTCTCTTCATCTTAACTTCCCATCTGCATTCGCTGTTGGCACTCTCTCTCTTCCTTTGGCATAAAAAAGTCTCTCTAAAAATGAAAGCATGTTATTTTCTTAATGGAGATAATTCTCAAGGAAAAAGGAAGAGAGAATTCTAATTTTTCTTCTGTTCTTGGGTGGTGTGTTACACTGATATGATCTATATAATTGCCCTGACAGGTAAATACCTAGCATATGATATAGATATGTTTCTGTGCCCAGTGTTTAACAGTTTTAATTGATAAGATCCACATTAAGCAATGGCTCCCTGCAATCTCCTCTGCTTCCTTGGGTTCCCCAATAGCATCATCCTTACAACTACGGTTGAAAGAATCAGGCTATGCCTCTGAAGAACAGAGTTAAGTCAATAGCTGCCAAGTTAAGAGTATCAAATCTACAAAGCCGATGAAAGCGAAACCGCACCATGTAGTCGTAAATAAAATGTCAACCTGAAATTAATTAGACTACAGTACATCTGACTTCATGCCTGTGTCTGTGAGACTTCAAAGCCTGCAGGCAGCATTTGAAAGGAGTGGGGTGTTCTGGGAGGGGCACATCAGCCTGAAGCCACAACAGACAGAGCGAGCCTGCGCTGCCTGTCGTGGCCATCTGCCTCCTGGCTCCTTTGGAAAGTGCACTCCTGAGCCCTCTCACCCTGCTGCAGGGCATTGTGCGGTGGCCTGGATAGACCCAGATCCCTGATATCTGTTTGTGTAAAGTATGGGGCTGCTACACAACAGGCACCTCTCCTCAAGTCTCTTATTCTCTGCTTTGGACTTCCTGAACTCAGTGTAAGGCAAGGAGAGGTGATAAATCCTCTAGTCTGGTCTCTTGTGCAACATGGGCCATCACTTTTCATTCAGTTACCTGGGTGTTGAGTTCCACAGCTAGTCTTTGCATTTGACTACAACTTACCCAGTCTTCTACAGAAGACTGCATTATCCAGTCTTTTACAGAAGACACCACAAAACACAGACTTTTCTGGAAATTTCTCTCCATACTGTACTGTGATTTACTTATTCTTTTAAAAAGGGAAACCCTGTGTGTTTCATGACTAAAGGTCATCTAGCTTCATCCTTTGGTGATTGGCTTTTACTCTGCTGCTCTCTGATAGCTGTTTCCTATCCACTGTCTACCCCGCATGAAGACGTTTGCACATCTAGGTCATCTCAGTCCTTCCAGATTATATCAGTGTTCTGAGATAAAATGAAAAGATTGAGTCTTTAATTGGAAGACATTTCCTTCAGGATTTTATTAATTTACTGACTCTCTTTGGCTCCCTTTCCGTTATTTTAAACACTCATTTTTATTTGATGACCAGCATACCAGCTTTGGGTGCTGTGTTGACATCCTCCTTACTGATGATGCTTGAGCAGCAGCTCTCCCCTTACTCCTCTCTCTGCTTCTATTCCACTGATTGCATAAACTAATTTTGCCATAACTTTTACCCTCTAAACTTCTCGTGAGCTGTTTTTGTGTATGACCTTTCAGTATGTAGTCTGCCATCCTGCAGGTGCAATTTGCATTGCTTCTTCCTACATTTTCATTTTTCTGATTTATGATCTATTTTGTTTGAATTATCCAAACTTAGCAACTACCCTACATTGCTCTGTACAACTGCACTACCTACTTTTGTCATTACAAGAGTGACATATTTTCTCAGTAATGGTTTTGTATTTATTTTCGTGTCAACTAGGGAAGCACTGGGCCTTATACTAATCCGTTTGGAACCTCTCCAAATGCGTTCCCACTTGGTGATGGTTTTCTGTTGACAGTTGCATATCCAATCTGTCACTCAGCCAGTTCTTACTTCATTTAGCATATGCTCTATTGTTACGAAGCAGAGATAATGTTTTGTAAAAGATCAAAGTTCCTAAATCATTAAAATTATCTTCATCCAAAATCTGGCCCATTGAAGACTCTAGTCACTATTTTCTATTTATTTAGAATCTATTTTCTATGCCACATCTATTTTCTATATATCAGACATCAGCTATGTTCCTGATCCTTTGTCAATCCTGTTCGTTACTCCTCATCCCAGCCAGGTTTAGTACAGCTTTTTGGAACAGGGATCTGACTTGTGCGTGCAGTAGGAGGGAGAAAGCTCCCAGTGGCCCTGAGTGGGCCAGGGCAGCAGCTCTTCCAGCCCCGGTCATCAGCTTCAGAACAAGTGTCACAAAAAACTAAATGCTCTCTAAGGCTATGAATATATCTATTACAGGTGGGGGAAGCATCCATTAAATGTGAGCCAGCACGTGTGCAGCTTTCTGTAGACTACTAACTGGAGAACCTGTGAAAAAATTAATGAGAGATGTGAGTCATTTCATTCATCTCTGTGGGCTCTTTACTGTTTGACACAGGTGACTTAGAGTTATGCAGCTGTTTTTTTCCCAGTATTTGACTGGATTATTTGGATGTATGAGGTAGGAAATTCAGTTAGGTTATCTTATTCAGCACCGAATGAATTGCAGGCTCAGTCTTGCAATGCTTCATGCTTTGCATTGCTCATCTGGGATTTAAGTGTCCCCAGCAGGGAGACTTCTGCACTCCTTGTCCTAACCTGTATCTCACTTGAACCATTCGGGATAAGACTGATAAAATTAATCAGTAATGCTAAAGCATACAAAAAGGCATATTTTTTCCTTCGAATTTCTGCTGTTA
Source organism: Calyptomena viridis (assembly GCA_013390005.1). NCBI lineage: Eukaryota > Metazoa > Chordata > Aves > Passeriformes > Eurylaimidae > Calyptomena > Calyptomena viridis. The sequence goes on along the minus strand of WEIV01028657.1, from coordinate 206,788 downwards.
ATTAACTTTATTTTCTAGTTCTTAGTTATACTCTGGAGACCAGTTTCAACTTTGGTGTGACTCCCAGTGAAATCTCTTGCACTTGCCTACAGCAGAGATGAATTTTATTCGCTAGCTGTCGAAGAAACTATCAGTACATCAGCAAGGCATAAGAAATGCAGCTGTTGCCAGCCAAGGGAAAGAGGAAGCCAGGGGAAGACCTTCTGAAGGGAAAAGTGGTCTGTAAGGGAGGAGAGGAGTAAGTGGAGTATCTAGGGGTCAGGCAGGGATATAAAACTTCTGTCAAATTTTTGCTCCCTGAATAAAACTGTGTGAATCAGACCTGCTTATCTGTACAAAGATCTGGGAAACAGCCTTAATCTGTACCTGGCTTGCATTTATTTAGAAACAGGCAAATGCAGGAGATCCAGGTATGCCAGGACTGGTTTGTACCCCATCCACTTCTCCTGTGTCAGTAAATGTTTCATCTCCACACATTAGGAGTAAATCAGGTGTTACAGAGTCACGGGGTAGCTCTCAGCTTCTGGAAGAAAAAATTTTTAGGCTGTGCCTCTGCAATTCCTAAAGATGCCTATTCACGGGGAAAAGACTGTAATTTTCCCAGGCAGAGTCTACATTTTCTTCCTTTAAAGAGATCCTTGTCCTTTTGTTATCCAAATCAGTAACCTGTTGGAACATGCCACCATTTCAGTGCACCCAGGCTTCATTTCCATGAAAGGCTGAGAAGGATGCTTCCCAAGGTCTTGTCCAAACACCAATACAATGTGTGTGAATCCATTCTCAGGACCTAAAAACTAATCTCAGTTTCTAAAAATACCCTTCAATCTCCCAGGCTAGGGTAGATGTTTATGTAAACCTGTAAATAATTAGTGTTGTCCCATATCACTGGTCTTGATTAAGTGCTTAGGGCAATCACGTGTGTCAGGCTGGAAGGATGATGCTGAGTGTCCCTTGCTGACTGTGCCAATGGATAGCACTGCACACACAAAGTCTTATGAACACAGAAATTTGAGGGGAGATATTTATGCAGAGCAACAATTAACATGGTTAATTGCAGGCATCTTTCATGTTGGCAAATCTGCCAACTGTCAGCTGTTTTAGACTAACTCATCAGTTAGATGTCTTCACGTTGATAATTGATTCCTCAACTGTATGAGAAAAAAATTCACACTTATTAGAGCTAGTTTGGAGTGCGTACCTTCTGGTTTTTCCCTCAGCACTTTAAATCTGTTTGTCTTAAAATGGAGGTTAATCATTTCATTTCCTTGGGGGAGAATAAACCATGCTTCATTTTCTTTTACATTCTGGTAATTGCAGGAGGTTGCAGAGCAAGTTGCAGGAGCTTAAATCTCCCATCTTTCATTGCAGCTGGAGCATTTTTTGCTCTCCTACTGCTTAAGGCACATTTCTTAGCCCCAAAGCTATGGATGCAAAATGTTTTTGCTGTGTAACTCTGTGCCTTTAGCTGAAGCCCAAGTCAGTAAAAAGTGTCTTGGAGCAATGGGCACATCTTAGGTTTGACGTCAGTGTTAAAAAATTACTCATCCTAAGGTGTTCTTTTATGTTGAAACCCACAAGCATCAATGTGGAGACTGCTGAGCACCCTCCACTATCACCAGTGTTAGCACTGGAGGCAACCAGAACCTTTCTGACTCTGGCTCTGTATCTGACTCTGATTAACAGATATTTAAATGAGCAGGGAATGTGGAAAGAGGGAAATGAGTTAGCTCACACACTGGAAATTATGGCAGGAATTCATCAAGCTCCTCACACAAAGTAGTCTACAAGGAGGTAGGTTCTTCTGCAACTAGGCCCTCTGCCAGTGGTGAGGGACACTGCTGGAGTCCTTCCTGTTACTGATATTGAGAAAAGCGTCATGACATCCCCAAATACTGTTATACTATGAAGATTTTTTGAGGAGGGATCAATGAGCCCTTGATTGACTAATGATTATGAACATTTTTTCTTGCTTCTCTCAGTAATAACTTTGTTCACTAACTGATGTGATTTTGCAAACTCACCTGGGCCTGTACCTTTGTGGGACTCCTTACCCCAACAAACTTCCTCCGCTCCCTGGTCCTTGGCATCCTCTGACTCCCTTTTCTCCTGACACAACACACCATCTTGTTCTGTTTTGCACTTTAGTGGGAAATGGTGAGGCTGCAAACTGGAGGAGTGTGAAAACTCAGCCTGCCTTTGGGCTCCTCTCTCCTGCTGTAGCAGCTCTCCAGCTTCAGAGACAGAAGGATGAAAGCAGAGAGGTACATGAAGAGCACAAGTGAAATACAGCCTGGGATCACGGATAGGGCAGTATTGTGGTAGAGTCAGTGGCAAACAGCCAAGGAGGTCACTCGGTGTTGTGTGGGTTTAAGCCGCAGTACCACCGGGGTATCTCACCATGCCCATCTCCACTGTGGATTAGGTGAGACAGATGTACTGGAATGTGCATGAGTATGTGCCCACACACGCTTTGCAGCCTGGGCTGACAGCACAAGTGTAAGCTCAAAGCCTTGGTGCCCCATCCTGCAGTGCAGGTGAGTACCTGCATGCAGGAGAGCAGCTCCACTGGTTCTGTTAGAACTGCTCACATTAACATTACTCATACTGGCACACTCACAAAAATTGGTAGGACAGGACCCAAAGCAGTTAAAATTTCATGTTTATTGAAACACAGCTGTATTTATTTTTGTTACAGACATTTAAAAATAATAACACTATGAACAATACAGCAGCCAATATACATTAAATCATAAAGCCATTTTTAGTCATGCAACAGTATCTAGTCCTTTAACATCATAACTTGGTCAATGGCTCAGAGGTATGCTAGCAGCAGTAATAAAATTAAAAATCATGGCCTTTGTTGGAAGTAGCAGCACCATAAATTATTTAAAAGAGCAAACTTTAATAAACCTCATCTACTTTTAAAAATTTTATTTAACTATTTTTCTACTTTGTGAGCAGCAAAATGGAGTCTATTATTTTTCTTTATGCTAGATTTCAAAACTAGACCACCAAGTCAACTGATCCATAGCAAGGTCCCCCGAAGTTTTGTCCTTTAAGATTGCACCTGAACTCATGCATTAGTTTGCAATTTAAAGTTGTGGTCCTGCTTCAATGTCACAGCTGTCAGATGGGCAGGAATGTGCCCTCCTTTCTCTCTCTGGGTTGTCACTGCTGTAAAATATGAGTGTTGAACACTGGATGAGGATGTTGTCTAAGAAGAAGAGGGGTTTTATTACACATTAAAAATTATAATGTTTGAGGTAGTATTAGAACCTGAGCCTGTCTCCACTTGAAATAAATAAATGAACACAAAAAATTTCATCTCGAGTTAATGGCCTAACCATAAGCAATAAAACAAAAGGGACCTGTAAGCTGTCAAATGAGTGACTCAATGACATGTTTGTGTGCTAAGAGGATAATAAAGAGACAAAACAATGTTGCCATTTCATTAGGCCTTGTAGGCTTATCCTCCTGTCACAGTCCTATAAATCAGCAGTAACTGTACGTAAGTCAATGAAGTTATCCTGCTGTAAATGCACTGTTTGTCAGGCAGGAATTGGATTAATTTATAAATTAACAACCCACTCCAAAGGTCTGTGGATTCATTTCCTTTTGCTGTTGTTCCAGGCAGAACCTGCCTGCCAGTTGACTGACCACTGTGTTGCAGGCTGGCGCTGAGGTGAAAAAAGGAAAACAACAAGTGGAAGCTTTGGCCCAGACTCTGATGGGAACAGGAGCAGGTCCCTGAATGCTGGTTTCTCTTTTGATCTTGCTGTTTGCATTGTTTAGTTATTTATTGCTGTTTTTCTTAAAGAAGAGAAGACAAATGGCTGTGACTTTAAGGAGACAGACATATCCCTCATTGCTGTGAACTTGTGTATTTGTAGAAACGTGGAGCCCATGGCAGCCCTGGAGCCCTTGCAGCGTCACCTGCGGGGACGGCATCCGGGAGCGCTTCCGAGAGTGTCTCACCTCCTCGGCAAAACCAGGCTGCGCTGGATCACCGAGGGAGACTTCCCTGTGTTCGCTGGAGGAGTGTGTGTGTATGTAGCTCTGGTGTCCTCTTCCCTTTGTTTCCGTGAATGCCCTGGCAAAAGCAAAGGATCTGTTATTAGAAGGGCTGTGTAAAATGAAACATCTGATCCCTCCTTCAGCCGTACTGATTCGGGGGGGCTGTCAAATTCCTGTGATTGATGGAGTAGGGTGGGAGCCTCCATGCATTTGTGGGACAGCTGGAGATTGGGCTCCAAGGTATAAGATTTCTGAATGCTGTGGGTGCCATGGAAGCAGTTTAGAGTCTTCAGCGTGGTCAGTGGAGGTCTTCAGCAGGGAGTGGAAAAGCGCTGAAAGATGTTGAGGCTAGGAGAACATGTTCAGTAGTGAAACCCACTTCAGGCAGTGGAAATCTGTTAAAAAGTTAGTTTATTAAAAAGAGTGCTGGTTCCAGCTATGACCTGCAGCGTAAGATTCCTGTTCTGTGAGTTTTTTGAGGTAGCAGTGCCAGATCTCCCCCTACACCAGCCTGCTACTGCTGTTGGCTCATGATAGGGCAGGCTGGCTGGTGCGGGTGAGTGGCAAGTGGGTGCAGATGCAAGAGACCAGAGCCTTCTGTAAGATGAGAGAGGGTTTCCAGCAGCTGCATGGTCTCCAGTGAGGCTGAATGAGGCTGTGCCAGCACCATGGTTGTACAGGCTCCTAGGCTCTCAGGCTCTAATTTAACAGATATTTTAAACTATTACTTAGTGAGCAATACCTTATCCCTTACTTTGGGTGCTTACATGCACTTCCTTCTGCTTGCAACAGGGTGGTGTGGAGAACTGGAATAGAGCCAGCTAAAATATGGACAGTTTGGGGATGCGGGGAAATTGTTCATCCCATGGCAACTGCAATGCTTGTGCCACTGAAAAGGGAAGGACAGCAAGGGGAGAGAATGTGTAGCTGGAGCAGGAAGAGGGCAGGACTGCCTATTTGATGGCAGTGTTGGCTTGAACCACCTTCAAGGTGTCTGTGGATGAAGGCCTTAGAAGTATACAGGTAGAACTGAAATGTGTTGTGGAGCACTGTAAGAAATAGGTTGTAGTAAACAAAAGTTTGGGTGAAGGAAAATATTAAAAATTATATTCCATCAAGCCAGGTATTGCATTTTGTCAGTGTTCGTGCAGCACTTGGAATGTTTTAACAGGTCTGATGTTTTTAATGACTTGAAAATGCTGGGCATGTGGGTTCACTTATTTTGTAAAGTTGTGAGTGTAAGCAGAGAGGAAAAACTCAAATGTTTTGGGCCCCAGCTTAAAACTATTGTCCTGCTCTAGGGCTGGTTGTCTTCCCTGTGCCAAACTCTCCCAGGCTGCTGTGGACAATAATGCCACCAGCAAAATGCAGTGGAGTGGTTAGTGTTTTTCAGAAGCTGATGTTGAGCTGCGTTGTTCCATGTCTCCTGTTACCTGCTGGAGAGGTATATCTGTAAGGACATAATTTGTTTTGGCTCCTTGCCAGCCAGTTTCACTCCCCTCCTCTGGAGCTCAGAGAGCAGTCCTGATGCACAGAGCTCCTTGGAGGGGGTCCATGTGTGCAGGGCATGTGCTGGACACATGATTTGTGTATGCACCTTGCTTTACGCAAGTGGAAGTCATAGGCCCCTCTCATCCTTCTTGGAGGTGTCACTCTTCCCATGCAGATGTGCAACTGTATAAGGTGAGTGATGGTTTTTCAGAGAGGTCAACCATCCTGTGCATATGCAGTGCACATGCCTGTGGCAGCCTGCTTGGAGTTACAGTATGACAGCACTCAGCAGGTCTGGATAATCCTCACATTCCAGTGAGGTCTCTGGCTTAATAAAGAGTGTTTATGTATATATAAAAATCAGATGCACAGGAGGCCTGCCTCTGCACACACTGCTGTGGGATCATCTGGAGGAAATACCTTGCTTCTCTCTTGCACATGGTTTCTAGTCCTCCTACTCCCACATGAGGCAGCTTCCTTTAAAGAATCACCTGCATGTTTTCATCCCATCTAATCTTAGGTTGCCTGAGAAGTGACTTGACACTGTGACTTCATGATGTTCATCGGCTGCCTGATCTCAAGCTGGGAGTGTTACCCTTCTCACCCTGGCTGTCTGCAGCTTTCCAAAGCAGACAAGCTTTGTTTTCAGCATAACTCTGCAGTCATTAGGCCACCAGATGGAGCAAATGGCTGAATGAGAGAGACCAGCAGTGTAGGGGCGGGGGGAGGTGAGGTGCCCAGAGAAGTGAGCCACAGTGCCGAAGTCCTGTTTTGAACCTTGCTGTTTGCTAAGCTGTTAGCTGCATTACAGGTAGAAAACAGAGTATTTGGAAAACAACCAGGAGCAACAGGACTGAGAGAAGGATGAGAAATTAAAGAATTTCTCTGCTGCAGTGGTATTGAATAAAGAGAATGCTGTTCCTGCCTTCTTCCCTGGGGTCAGCTTGTTCACTCCCTGCTCAGGCCTCCAGAACAGCAGTGCTCTGGGCTCTGATGCAGTGACATTGGGCGGAATGCAAGTTTTAGAGATCCTCTTAAAAGATTCAGCTGGTAGTGGTCTTGTTCTTTTAGCTACTTTGCAAGCTCTCAGAGTGACACAAAGATCAAAGTTAATCCAAAGGCAGGATTTTTTAAAGGGCTTGAGGCTATCAGGTACCTGAATCAAAGAAATGGATCTTCTGCCCAATCCAGCACCCTGCACATTGGTTTTTAGCTGCCTGAGACCTTCTGTCCTGTGTTCTTCAGTGCATTTGTGCATCCTGCACACCAAACAGCTGCACTACCAGCTTGCTGTTGAATGGGTATTCTCCTGAACTATGGGAAGTACATGGTGTCCACTTCTTGTTATTCCGCAGTTGCATTTCCTATGCCTGGGACAGTCACTGTGGTGCAGGCAGGAGCACCTGCCAAGCTTTATAACTGACTGTCCATCACTCTGATGGAAGGCTTTCAGTTCTGGATAAAGAGACTGTGGTAAGGTTGTTCAGTGGTTCAGTTTGAGCTCACGGCTCATGGCCATCTCTTGTCAAGTACAACTGACCAGTCTTGCCCTCCAACATTTTCATGGCTTTATGGAGCTGATGTCTGACAACAAGAAATTGAGGAGTGCTAACAAATACTCAAATTAGCTGCTGGACCAGTTCATCCACTTTCAACCATGCTGTGTTCTGCTCAAGGCTGCCCCTGAAATGCTAGAGATCTCGTTCAAAAAAGAATCATTAATCTCTCATTGGTTCAGCCATCTGTAATGTGGTGCAGTGGGCAGGTGAGAGGTTTAAATAGGGCCGTGGACAGCTCTGAGATGTTGACATTACAGGTTGGAATCATAGAATATCTCAAATTGGAAGCGACCCTTAGAGATCATTGAGTCCGATTCCCTGCTCCTCACAGAACTACCTAAGGCTAAACCATATGACTAAGAGCTTTGTCCAGCTGGCCCTTGAACTCTGGCAGGCTTAGTGCCCTGTTGATTTCCCTTAGGAGCCTGTTCCAGTGTCTGGCTACCCTCTCAGTGAAGAAAGGTTTACAGACTGTTCTTCCCTTTTTCAAGTCCCACCTGCAGTCCGCAACAAAAGAGTGTCAATCCTAGAATGCTGGGGACACCAGTTCAATGGCCTTTTCAGTTGAGAACTTACTGTGGCATGTTAAGGTTTTGGCCTCTGGGGCTGTAGCACCAGACAGTGGTAGAAAAAGCACCCTCAGAAGACTGCTTAGAAAAGTTACACTGCCTCTGCTAGTGCTGTCTCTGCTCTTCAAACTCATTCCAATTCCCACACCTACTTAAGCTGCCCTAAAAATAATTTTAAAGTGATACCTGAAGTACTAGCATCAGTTGAATTATTTTTACCCCTTTTATGGCACTTTTCACCAGGGAATCTGAAGGTACTTCATAAAGAAGGGCAAATAGAGTTATCCCATTTTACATGTATTTAGGAATGCCTTATGGAAATGGCAAAATGGGAAAAAGTAATGATTACTTTTAAAAGGTCCATGGGCACCTTGGTTTAAAGTAAGTAGATCTGTTTGTGCCAGTTTGAAGTCATCAGTAGTAAGTCATCTCCACTGAGCAAATTTTAATGGCAGACAACTTCCTATACTGTATTAATTGCTTTTTTTAAATTTGTAATAAAATGCCCATCCTCAAATACCAAAATGCTGATGCAACTCTGACAGACATATGTGCTCTTTTTTACAGCTGTCGAGCCTTCCACCCCACCTTCTGTCCAGCCAGGAGAGGACCAGAAAGCAAATAACATAGTGACCATCACAGGTATCTCCATATGCTTGTTCATCATCTTTGCCACCGTTCTCATCACTCTCTGGAGAAAGCTCTGCAGAGCTCAGAAATGCAGCACTGCTGTCCGACGAAACTCAGTCCATTCCCCCGGCTTCCGGAAAAACTCTGACGAGGAGAACATTTGCCAAGGCAACAAGCAGCGGGACAGCTTTGCTGAAGGAGGGGATGCCCCTGTTAACATTCCTCTGACCTACAGGCGTAGCCTCCAATTTGCACAAGAAGATGACGCCTCTGGAAGTGAAAACTTTCAGCCAAATGCCCAAAAAATAATCCCTCCAATTTTCAGCTACCGGCTGGCACAGCAGCAGCTGAAAGAGATGAAGAAAAAAGGCCTGACAGAGACCACTAAGGTGTACCATGTCTCTCAGAATCCCCTCACAGACACGGTTGTTGGTGCCACCACGATGCTTCCCCTGAGTGGGGAAAACCAAGAGGAGGCAGCAACAAACAAATTTCGGATCAAATCTCCATTTCTAGACCAGCCAGCCAGTCAGCCCAAATTCCTGGGGGAAAGCTCTCACCCCAGGCTGGATTTTCCATTCTCACAGGCCAATCCTGCAATGAGCCCTACCCAAACCCTGGTTAGAAGAGCTCATTTGAAGCACCAGGATACCAGAGCAGACTTGCCTGAGAGGAGCTCTCACAGAAACTCACAGTTTAGAAGAACAGCCAGTTTCCATGAAGCTAAAAAGGCCAGGCCTTTCAGAGAGAGAAGCATGTCCACTCTCACACCCCGACAGACTCCTCTCTACAATTCCAGGACCAGGACATGGGACCAGGGTCTGGAGGACAGGACACGGCCAAAATCAAGAAATGCTAATCCAGCTTGTGAAAAGCTGGATCAGCCCCACAACAGTGCGCTGGAGTGTGAACCACAGGGCCATGGCACAAAGTCCCACCACAGGGCAGGTCCCTCAGTGAGGAAGCTGGACCTGATTACTGACCGCCAGCCTGCTGGTCAGGAGAAGGCAGCTGAAAAGCCTGAACCCACTCGAAGTAGGAGAGGCCCTTCACCTAACCCCAGAAGCATGTGGCGGAAAGAAACAGCCTCAAATGGCAAAGATAATTCCCAGAGAGGCCTAAGTATAAGCCCTGCCCAGTACCGAAGGGACAAGTGCCAGAGCTTCCCCTTGGACCCTGACTTTGCCTTTTATGATAATACTACTTTTGGCTTAACAGAGGCAGAGCAGCAGATGATCGACCTCCCTGGGTATTTTGGTTCAAATGAAGAAGATGAAACAAGTACTCTAAGCATTGAGAAGCTGGTGATCTGAGTGACTCAGTGTGGCCCTGCAGGAGGGCCATGCGTGGGAGAGGATCTGCAGGATCAGTTGGCTTCTGGTAGAAGAAGCAACAGGAATCACATTACCTCTACACAGAGCAGGAGGCAATAATGACCCATATCTGGCTTGTGGGAACATATTCCTTTCTAATTACTGAAAAGTGCTTTCAGATAATATTTTTTGTATGTATATGTGTACAATACACAAAAACACCCTGGGAAAGCACATGTTAGTGAAGGCATGACACAGGAATAGCCAATAGATTTTATTGCCTAAAGCAGTCATGTTTCATGAATCATACGTGATGAGTGCCCCGATACAGCTTTTCTCACCTTGTGGACTCTGTACTAGTAAACTGCGACATACTGAAGCATCCATTGTCCAGCATCCTCAATTATCGGCCCTGCTTAGTGAATCATTTCCCATTTAGAAAGCACAAACCTCTAGTTGTGAGCAGTTTTCATCATTTTTCTGGCAGTCATCATGAACTGTGTTGACTTGTCATCATTGCTCAAATAAATCATATTGGTGGGGTTTATTTAGCTGGTTACATGGAAGTGCAAAGAATTGGTGCAGCATACTTGGAGTGAATGTAAAATTGAGGAGCAATTTTTCATCATTCAAGACTGATATTTTTTTTCTGACAATATTTATACCAAGAAAACAATAATGTACAAATATTTGCAGGAAATTCGTAGAAAAGGCATGCTACAGGGAGGGCAAAAAACCAGATGATCAGATTATAGCCCTTGCAGAACTGTTACCAAAGCATGTTACCTGTAAAAAGCAGCGAGAGAACTGTTGATTTATGCATTCTTTCCATAATCATCCTTTCCTTTATTAAATTTTTAAAATGGAAATATATTGACAGTAATACTACTACAGTAAGCTCAAAATAAATCATGGACAAAACCAGCAAACGATTATTTGATTAATACCTCTTCTATTAACAAAAAATCAAAAATAAAATTACAGCATCTGGTGATTCACAGAGAATCTTATAGGTTGGAACAGACCTCTAAAATCATCAAATCCAACCATTAACGTAACGNGAACAGACCTCTAAAATCATCAAATCCAACAATTAACATAACACCACTATGTTTACCACTAAACCATATCCCCAAGTGCCACATCCACCTACCTTTTGAACACTTCTGGGGATGGTGATTCCACTGCTGCCTGGGCAGCCTGTTCCAATGCCTGACCACCCTTTCAGTGTAGAATTTTTTTCTCATATCCAATCTAAATCCCCTAGCACAACTTGAGGCCATTTCGTCTAGTCCTGTGCTTGTTATGTGGGAGAAGAGGCTGACCCCCACCTTGCTACAACCTGCTACCTGAGATAGTTTTAGAGGGCAGTAATAGTGAAGTACAAAAGCCATGATGGAGTTTTTGTTGTGTTTTAAAACCAGAGATCACAAATTGGTCATTACACACTGCTGCAAGCATTCAGAATTGTGTTGGAACACCAGTTAACAACACAGCCAGAGCTCAGGCCAGTGAGAATGGCTCAGAGCCGTTTGTTAGAATAACCATCTCTACAGGGAGTTTGCAAAGATAGGGGAACACTAGTGGACAAAAACAGGAAAGGTGGACATGCCGCCCATGGAGGTTGGTGTGAGAGAAGATAGGTTTAGACACTGGACTGTCAGTCTTAATTCAACTCTCCCAGAAGGAGCCCAACCCTACATGCCCTTTAATGTGACTTGTTGGTGTGAAGGAAAAAGTAGCATGTGCTCTGTTCTCTGGAAGGAGGCTGCTATCTATCTCAAAATGGGCTTTCTGAGCAGAAATACAGATTTCCCCACACTTTTTTTTCCCCTGTGCAAACCAACAGCAATTTTAAAGGAAGAGCAGCATCACTGTGTGTGTTACCTGCCACACACTGTGCGTGTTACTGATGGCACCTCACTGAAGTGTCCAAAGCATGCACAGGTAGCTTAACAGGCACACAGTGTCATTTGCTGTGACAGCCTAGGAGGAGCAAGACTTTCGGGATTTGGCCACCAGAATCAAATCTGGCTGTTTGAATTGTCTTTGATGGGTAATGTTTTGCAGCTGCTGCTGGAGCGACGGATCTGACTCGCAGGGTGAGGTGAGCTCCCTCTTTCCCAGGAGCTGTGCCAGCAGGGCACATTGTCGACATTCAGCCCTTGCCCAGCGTGGTGTTAGTACTGGCTATGCGTTCCCATAAGCTGTCAGCTTGAAATGCTGTTTAAAGCATGTGAGAACATGTCCACGCTTGAAGAGTTATCCAAAAGCAGTCAAATGTAATGAGTCTTTAAATTGACTTAAATGAACTGGAAATCAGACCTCTGAAGCAATTGCTGCTCAGGTTACTTACCATCCCTGTGCTAAGGTAAACTCTGCCTTGTGAAGCGAATTTGCCCTGGAGCAGTGATCCGTCAGCCTTGGAGCTGCAGGGCTACAGTATCTAGTTAAGCTTTGTTGAGCCTCTCAGCATGAGAAGCCCTGCAGAAACGGGAGATCAAATCTACAGCGCAGCAACATTCAGCAAGCACTCCCCTAACCTTCAGCAGGAGTGATTTGAGCTTGGCGGTAGCCCTCAGATCAAATAAATACTCAAGCTAGTGGCATTTTACTCTGTTTATTAAGATAAAGAGGGTTCTGAAATGCTTCCTGGGGTTTGCTGTGGGAGTTGCAGGCTCCTGCACAAAGCCCTGTGACCTCTGCATCTCCGGGGGAGTTCCCTGCACCGCAGTAGGGCAGAGAAGGGGAAGCGTTGCTCTAAATCGGATGCTGCTTCTGGCAAACTTGTTTCAGTGTTGGGCTGTCTTCAGAACAGCTACTGTAATGCATTAAATGTATTTACGTAGATCTTACATCAAAGCAAGGCAGACCCCTTCCCTCCCAGCTTCTCATACCTTGGCCCCTCTTTCTCTGTCAGAGACAGAAAAAAGCACCGCAACGTTGATGATGGCTGAAGGCAGTCCAGCTATAATGCCTGCCTTTCCATATTGACACATAGGGAAAACAGGCTCCATAATCTGGACTTTACATCACTCATTGCTCACTCACTGTGGAACTGGACTGGGTGACAGCTGTGTGACTAAATCCTGCTGACTTTATCTCCAGATTGATACTTCATTATCAGATGTGTTACCAGCTGCTTAATGAACTGAAATTGCTAATGCTGTCGCTTCAGTGTTGTAGTTTCTGCAGTCTGTAATCTTTATCCTGCTTCCTTAGCCCTCTATTGAAAATGGGATTGAGCATCACTGACCAGAAGGTATTAACTGATTTCACTCATATTTCTCTGTGTCTTCCTCATAGACAAAAATCGTCCTTTCTGCCCTCAGCACTGCATCAGTGGCCACAAAATTATAATTTATGCAGTTACAAGCTTGCACTAAGATTTTACCATAGTGAATACAGAAGTAATGATCAGAAGGGAAATAGTAAGTCCTGGCTGTTTGCAGCCCTTTCTTCACAAGGGCAACCTCATTTCAGACATGTAGGTGCAAATTTCGTTCCACATGGGTACGCTTGTGAAGAGGGCAGGCATGCTGTCTTGTAAAAGGGCACAGACTTTAGGAACACAGCTCCCTGGAGTGCTGCCCATTGTACTCCTATGTTCATTTGCAATCACTGAAATGTCTAGGAAGCAGAACAGGGTTTACCTCTTGACAAAGCAGAGGAACCAAACCAAATTTTATATCAAACCTTCACCACATGTCTCTGCATTGTCTTCTGGACAGCTTGAGCCATGGAAATTAAACTTACCTTGCAGACCCTCTCAACTACTTAGGACAGCAGGTGGAAAAGAACTGGAGCCAACACCAAAAGAATGCATTTCTTATGTTATGAGCTTTCCAAGATTTTAATCAGACTTTCTGTTTAAGTTCCTACTGTTGAAAACCAGATAAAAAGTATTGTCCTACTCAGATAGTTTTATTTTACTCTTTATGGATATATGTATATAAATTGCAATATGTATGGATCTAAAAACAAGTAAATGGAAAAGAACTACCAGTTAAAAAAAATTACTGTAAATCAGAAAAAATATAGGCTTGTTCTACAACACAGCAGTTAAATGACTTACATCAAGCTAATACTGCTGTTCATTTTTAACTGTTGCTGTTAACAACTTGTGGAAAATAAACTTGCAGTATTCCATTTCTTTCAGTCATCTGTGTTGCTGTTTTTCTTCCCTCTAATGAGACAATAGCAATGTACCTTGTGGTTCAACCACTTTCTACTTTCAGATTCCCCTTCACTAACTCAAAGTCATCTGGTAAATTACAGGAGAATGTACAAATGAATCATGGCTGCATTTTAGGAACTCCTAAGAATATCTGTGCTCATCTTAAATTTAGTAAAATCTGCCTAAATTTAATCAGGGGCTTAAATCTGGTCAGCAGGATTGTCTTTGTCTGCATCAATGTGTTACAGTGTGCTAGCAGTGGCTCTGCAGCACGAAGCTGTTGGCAATGGACCCCAGTGCCTACACTGCCCATACTGTGAGGATTTGCTTTGAAGTAGCCTTAGTCTGGATGCATGTTAGCAGTTGGAGCATGTCCATCCGCGTTTGGTTTTACACATTCCAAGAACACTCTGCTACTGAAGTGTGGCAATTTGGAACCATAGGGAGAGTTGCTTAAAAACGTCTCCTGATGCAGAACAAAGCACTGGCAAAGGAACACCAGATGAAGTCCAATTCCCCATTGGCTTGTTCTTTCTATTCTGATGTTCTCATAATTGAAGCGCCGATGGTTAAAATCAAGACGAGAAAGTTTTAGACCTTGAAGGGGATAGATAGGCTAAAAGACATGCTTGATTATTCAAAATCCAGAAAGCTTTTCATAAACATATTCCCACAAAGTCCTGAAAACTGCCTAAAAAGAAATCTGTGATTATCCCATGACTGAGATCCATATGTTTTCTATTCAATTGTTGTCTGCCTGCGCTCAGACAACTTGTGCTGTTAGCTTCAGATAGCAGAAGCAGGTGCAACTCCAGTTATCACAGTACAGGTTTGGTGATTGGCAGCAGCAAAGAACTGGAAATCAAGTTATATAATTCTTTTTAGCCTGTACTTTTGCTCTTTCCAAAGCAGGAGGTTTCAGCTTCCCTGACTGTTCTCACCATCTCCACTCACACGGTCAATGAAGAACGGAGTCCTGATTTTCATGGCTGAATATTTCAGTGAGTACCACATCCCGTGCCATGTGGACCAAACCATGCCATCATCATGGGATCCATTGTACCTTCCTCTTCTGTAGTACCGTCCGTTGAGGTTTACGGCATGGCACCTTGTAATGATGTAGGAGAAGGAAAAAGGAATTGTGTTTAGCGTGGGAAGATACTGCATCATTGCAGTGAAATACAATTTTCACACAACATACATTTAGAAACACCAGGGCGGGATGGAGATGTGGTTAATGCATTTAACCTAGAGAAGTATGTGGGTCATCCCAAAACAGACACCTATACTGGTCAGAAAATTCAACTCGTTGACTCCTCCAGGTATGTCAGCTACAGACATTATACTACGTTGCCTGAACAGAAGGGTGTAGTGCCATTTGGTAGGCTCTAACTCACTTGTAGTCAGCTCCATATTGACACCTAAAAATGCAGATTTCTTTTAGTTGAGGTAAATCCTACTATTGGCACACATTTTTGTAGCTCCACTAATTTCAATTGGTATGTGATGAGGATCTGGTCAAAGGGGCTGATCCTGCACTGAAGCAGAGAAAAATTGAGAGTGGTGTGTCCATGGTACCAAGGCTGGTGAACCTGGGTCCCTATCCATTGACGTGTGGCATATACCCAACTAACAAATATACCATCACAACTGTGATGTGTTAGCACACCCTCTAGCCATGCTTCGCAATAGAGAAATGTTCTCTGTACAAGCTTCACCTTGCTACAGCTACAATTGCTTTATTTGCTGGAGTATAACCCAAAAGCACTTTTAGGAATTTTAATTGGACTCTTTTCCTTCCGGGTCATTGGCCCCTATGCATTTGTTCTGATCCCTTTTCCTACAGTGAATGCAACTTACCTGTGGCCCATTTCTTAAAACAAATTCAACTTACCTGCTATGCTATAATAAAAGAAGCAGATTGCTTTTGTTTGATGATCTGTAGGTGTGAAAATCTTAGGTTTGGCTGTGCAAGATGGCAAGTGCACACAGCAAACTCCAGCTGCTGTAAGGCAGGCAAGTCCTCTCAGCTCTACAGCCACCCACACCCTATGCATCCAAGAAGAATCAGCTATTTTCCCTACCTGTTAAACCACCAGCCACCCTTGTTCTCTGATGCACAGTTGCCTGGCAGGAATCGATCGTGATCCTTGTCAAATGTGGTGAACTGCATTCCTCTGTGAGAGGCTGACCACTGATCTTCAAAATTGCTCCCACCAGACAGAGCGTCGCCAGCATTACCAGAATAGGTGCCAAGCCATAACCTGTAATTGTCCTGCAAGAATATGTGAAACATGTCTTTGATATCAGCTCTTTCTGCTCTTCCTCCCATTTTTGAGATCAAATTTGCTCTGGCCATTTTATCCACTGTCAAAGGCATGACTTTTGAAGTCAGTAATGCCTTTTGTCTCCATGCTTTTATGATCCTAGTGTAGATTAATGCAGTATTTAAACTTCCAGAAGGGATTGCTAATTACTTCTGCTGCTACAAAGGGCTTCAGGTTCATTGTGGTTCAACAAGAATTTGTTATGCTATACGGCAAGATGGAAGGCTCTTTCTAGCTATCAAGAACAAACTTAGCAGAAAACTGGGCCTAGTAGTTGCCTTCATAAACTGATCAGTTGTTCAACTAGAATAAATGGTTAGGGGTTTTGCTCTTCCCAGAACTAGAAGCATCTGATTTCTAGCTAAATGGTCTGGTCAAGGTAAGAACACTTAGAGTAATAAAAATGCTAACAGGTCTAAGAGACATTTGATATGACATGAATTATTACTTTTATATTGTGGGCTTTCTCCTGTCACAGTCCTCCTTTATTTACGAAAAATGGCGATAATGAAGCTGTTAAAACTTTTCATAAGAAAACTCTAATTGCAGACTAAGTGTAATGTGTACATTTCTGGAGTGGTGATGGAGTTGTAACTAGAACTGGTCCATACAATGGAACTCATGTCCTTGGTTATTTGGCAACTTACATGTGGTATTCAGAAAGGCAAGTCTGCAAAGAACAGCACCTGTATGGAGCAGTTCACTGTCTACAGCTAGAAAGCAAAGATGGAAATACAGGATGTTTCTGTCTTTGGGCTTTCTGGGTCTGTAGTGCTAGGTGTGGTGCTACAGGTACCTCTCTTCAAGATAGGATCTTACAACTGCTCTTTCAGAGCTTTGATTAGCATTCACTGTTTCATTTTAAAATTAAGTAGAGAGGGTTTGTTCTGGTGCTTGCCTTTTATGTGGCAGTCTGAAACACTCTCTTAGGAAGTAGGAGAACAGGGTTCCTTTTTTTTGCAAAGGTTCAAGCCCTAAAGGTCTCATTCACAGAAGACTCTTTTAATCATGAGGCCAGAGGCAAATATATGTGAGAATCCCTGTGCCCTGTGGCAGAGAGATGCACCACCACAGAGATGCCCTCTGTGCAGCAGCAGTTAGCAAGAGGGCACATACACACGATCCTGTCACCTGGTGACTTGGGCACTCTGCAGTTGTAAGGAAAAAGTACCAGGTTTATGTCCCTGCTCTCAGGGCTGTTTGTCAAACAAAATAGGAAGCCCGGGGAACCAGAGCAGGTAAGTTTTGCACAGCTGTAGTTACAACGCTAATACCAGTCTGATGCTGCATGTGGAGATGCCCCACTCTCACAGACCAAAACAAGAAAATCACTACTCTCTCCATCTCTTACCTGCTCATTTGCAAGCTGGAAATTTTCATAGACTGCGTAACGTTTTTCCCCATGCCAGTCCATCAGGTCAATCTTTAACGAGGTCTCTCCTAAACATAAAGTTGTGTACTGTTAGATGAACTATCTAATGCAAATTACAAAGAAATCTGTGAAGGAAAAATACTCGGACCTCTAGTGAGCAGGTCATAGATGTGTTCGTTGCCCAGCCAGTATTCATCATTCTTGCCCTGGAATTTCCCAAATCCCAGTTTGTAATCATCCCATTTCCTGCAATGAGATACAAATATCAATTTTGGCATGTGAGAGAATTAGGCAGTTTGTGACACTTGGGTATGGTAACAAGTAAAACTTCACCTGTATTTCTAGGCACAGTTTTCCAAAAGTATCAAACTCATCCCAAGCTGAGGTGAGATTTGTCACCCTGCCTTGGAAGTAAATACAACTCACAGCTTACTTTTTCTCCTGCTAAACCTGTACACACACATATCTTGGGATCAAACCTTCAAACTGCCAGATACAATGCTTGCAGGATGAGATTGTTAGTTAGATGGAAAGGGAAAGCAACAGCTGTCACCTTGGCCTTCAGCAAAACACCTGATATTGTTCTTCAGCAAGTCATAATTGGCATGACTTATGTATCATCTTTGATATTCACATATACTTCCTGTGTATCATAATTTCCAGTTTTAGTAAACCTGTGTTGATTCCTTCCCTCATGTTGTTATTATGGATATAAATTCTGCCTGACCTACATACTAGTCAATACTCCTCTTTAGGATGTTTTTCATTCACCTGAACTACTATGGCTAGATAGCTACCACTCTCTGGGCAAGCCATCTTAGAGACAGTTGAGGTAGCTTTGCAGTGGACTGAACAGACTTTAGGAGGCACTAGATATGCCCTGAAACTGTGTGTGCTGTGATACTAAATTAATCTGCATGGGGACATTTCATCTTTACTGAGCTACAAGAGCATCTCTCCTCCTGTAAATTTCTGTGTGAAAGTCACCTCTTCAGGATTTTGCATAGAGAAAGGTTAATCTGGTTTGGCAATTTTGAATTATCTGAATAGAATAATAAATCTTACGCAATTCCTGATATGAGAACAGATGTGTTCAACAAGTCTCACTCCATGCACTGGCAGCAGATACCTGCCAAATTGGAACATTTAACAGTCTCTAATAACAGTAAAACAAATAAGTATTCAAATGCAGAGAAACCATGGAAAAGATGTTGTACATCCATTTTGAAAATGGCCTCCTGCTACTAACAGGCTATCACCAGATTGCCCTAATCCTAAATTACCATCACTAATATACAGTCTTTCATACTCTGCTTCTCAAGGGTGGGGTTTTGCCAGGCAGCAGGATGGGGGTGGGAGCTGGTGGCCTGACTGCAATCCCTGTTGATGCAACAACAATGCACCCACCTGTTGAAATTCTCCTTGCCATTGCTCCGTCGCTGAATGACTGTCCACCCACCTCCATCAGACATGTCACAGTATGCCAAAAAAGGCTCTCGGTCTGCTCTGGGCCTGATGCGGTAGTAGCCATTTTTGGTCTTCTTCCGATTATATACCTCCGAGCAATCTAGGCAGAATGGCATCAGTTTGTTAAATGGGCTGGGGGGAAAGCAAAGGGGTGTGTGCCACCAAGACAAGACATCACTGAGAGGCTGTATGGGACAAGGACACTTGGCCAACCTGTGTATAGCTCTGCAAGCCCTGCAAAACCCAAGCAAATGGTTCTGCAAGGTAGTAGCAACACTGGTTTGCAAAGTGCTGGGCCTGACAAAGAGCAGTAAGATTTGAAAGCCTTTACAGCCATGCCTTCTGAGAGAATCATTCCCAAATCTTTGGTGAGATTCAGGACAGCTGGAGCTTAGGCTGGGGCTATAGCGTGAAAGTGACACGGGACTGAAACTGTCTCCCTCAGCAAGATCATTTACAGAGAAGCTAATTTCATGTGGAAGGTAAGGTTACCTCAGCTGTACTTCAGATAGGATCAGGGAACAACATTTCTAAAGTAAGAGGCTAAGCTGCTGTGGCCAGCTCTACCAGGGCTGTATCAGGAGAAAGTCTTTTGGGACCTCAGTGCTTCACACTTTCAATGTAATGCCCACAAAGGATAAAGTCTTGGCCAGAGGCAATGATGCCATTTATGACCATTTTCTTAAAGTAACACCAGGAGCAAAGTATGCATTCCTGTTACTGTGCCACAGAAGTGATGAAGGAACTGAGGAACAGGGAGGCTTGGTTCGTCCAAACAGGTTTCAGTGCCTGAGGCTGAGCAAGGCACTCTGGGCTTCCCTTAGTCACTCAGGGGAAAAAGGCTCTTCAAGAGCAGGACCCATCTTTTCCTAAAGCCGATGCCTAAAGTAGGTCTGAAGAAAAATATGAGAAGTGGCTGTTCCTCTCTGCAGCAGAGTTCCAGGGAGAAGCCCAGCTGCAGATTTCCATGTTGTACCCGGGTAGTAGCTGCCTAAAGCTGGGCCAGCTGACTCTAGTCCCAGGGGATGTCTGCTGGTACCAGCACCACCAGTCAGGTCTTCTCCTTCCCATGTTTCTGCATTTTATAACACAATTCACTCAAAAAAAATTAAAACTTTTATCAGAAATAAAATATGACACATAAGACACTGCGGGGAGAAATAAACATTGTGGCACATTACTACAAACTGTACCTTGGTCATAGACTATCAAATTTCCACTAGTTGTAGGTAAAAGCATTCCATTCTCTGCACTCTTGTTGCCTGAGAACAGTTCACTTTTTGTTCTGTGGTAGGTGTTCTCCAGGATGTCCTTCAGTTGCAGTTCATATAAGTAAAGCAAGTCTTGAAGTTGTTTTAACCTTTGTCTTAACTTATTGTTGTCTAGGATGCAGATATCTTTGTCCTATGGAGAAAAAACAAAACCCCCCATGTTTCAGTCCGTGGTAAGAACAGAGAGGCAGAGAGAGGAGTATCTGTCTCCTCTTGACTCGAACATGTCACACTGCCTCTGTGGATCAAGATGATTCAATGGTGGTCTCTTCCTAAGATACACAAATCTTGCACAGCATGAGTTGTTGAGTTGAATCAGGTGGAAAAGGAGTTTCTACAATGACCTTGGCATTGATCAAAGCATGCCAGAATATGATCGGATGCAAAAAACTTTGGACAAAAATAATTTGTCTTGATCTGCATTTAATGAGCTCAACGGGAAGGTTTGCAAACTATGAAAATGCTCAGATTGATATGGGGAGGAAAACTTGGCTCTTGCACTGCAGACAGGCCAAACCAGTGGAGTTCCAGAATCATCTTTGTGTAAAACTGGAAAATAAAAGAGCCGATATTTTGTTTATAAAAATACATTTTTTTAAAAAGGTGTTGTTATTGGTTTTAATTCTCAGCAATGTCAGTTCAGTCACCCAGACAGCTGCACAGCTCTTAATGCTGTGAAAATCTTGTATTATCAGGACAAGAAGAGTGACATTCCTTTAGCTGCAGGCAGACACCTTCTTGGTCTACTCTTGCAGGTCTCCATCCTTGTTGCAAGGGAACATCCATCCCTGCATGTCTGGGAATGATGAACTGGAGAGATTGTACAGACGCTAACTAAAAGATACTCACTGAAAACCTGGGTGCAGGTGAGCCGAAGCTGACCAGGAGAAGGAGCAGCAGCAACCAGTGCATCATTACACTCATTTCTTATCACCTGAAAAGAAGCATTGACAGGCTGTGCTGAAGATTCTTTAGTTCCTCCACAACCTAATCTCCACTCACAGTTATGTTTAGTTCCCCAGAAAAAGCTGCAGAATTTGTTAAGGAGGTTGCTTGAAACTACAGGCAGGACAAAATCAGAAGAAATATGCATATTAAGGCAAAGCTAAAGCACCAGTGCAGGATGCTGACAGGGGAGATCAAGGCTTCACTTCTCCAAAGTGTCCACACAGATGGGAAGTTACTCAGCAATCATGCCTCCTCAGAGCACTTCTTGCCATAATCACACAGTGTTTATTCTGTTCAAACTCCCCAAAGTCAAGAGGAATTTTGCCTCCTAGTTGAGTGACCATGGTCATTGCCCCTCCTTCAGTCCTTGGAGTGGTCTGTCTGGATGGGATTACCTTGGAGGCCAAGGGCAGAAGTCACACATGGGGCAAAAGTCACGCATTGGGCAGAAGTCACACATCTGACAAAGTGCACATGGATTTCAGTGGAAAAGATCTCTGCTGCCAATCTACCCCAACAGAGAGCTGTGGCTTTGGCTGGAAAGTCTTAGCTAGAAAAAATGCCAATCACTGACACTGAGAACATGCAGTTGAGCATGAGTGGACAGTACAAATTGTTCTCAGTGTACTTGCATGGTGTTTCAAGAAAAAAAATCTGAAAAATAGGCTTAAGCCATCTCTCTCACTTCACATCTGGAAGTGCTATAGAAATTTGGCTACTCATCTCTATTCTGTGAGCGATGTGCTTTGTTTCAGCTGTGGCTCTATTAGCATCCCCACAGCAGCTGATGCTAGAACTACTTTCAGAGTCAGCAAAGTCTCTGCAACAGGGGAGCCCTCTACCAAGATGGGCAGACAGGGCCCAAAGCAAGCTGAGGGAAGAAGATCTCCCTGGAAATCGCCCATAAAATGATGTGCAGGTGGATGCCCCAGCATGTGGCCATTTTTCAGCTCACAGAGAGGAGTTCAATACTGCAGCAGGGGAGCTCTGCCAGCCCACAACCACGGGTGCTGTTCACACCACCCCATAGCTGTGCTAGTGGCTGCAGCATTGATCTTGAGGTCAGAATCAGGCCCCACGCAGTGCACATGGGTGGAGGCAAAAAGCTGACAGGGAGGATGTGTTTGAGAGACAGCTCCTGAAAACCAGACAGTGCAGAGCAGAGGGAAAGGAAACAACACCATGGACGCCTTTATCAACACACATGAAATGCACATACCTGTAACTTGCCTTTCTTTAGACTTGCTCCTGATAAGATTCTCTCCCTTAAAAGTCAACTGCAAAAGAAAGTGATCATAAACCTGGCAGCATTTCTAGAGGTTGATGAGATTTTCCTCTCTAGACGTCCCCCATCAAAGGCACAGAAGAAGGTTTCACAGTACTAGGAAGTTTCACAGAATAGATACAATTCCTTATGTGAAAGAGTTACCCAAACCCCAGGGTTTTTGTTGTTACCCAATACTCATCTTGCTGCTTCCCAGAGAGAATAAACAACAGTAGGTTTCTATCAACAGTACTCTCCAAAGGAGAGGGGTTGTGCTACTTGTGTGCTATTACCCACCTTATTTGACTAGGAAGCTCAACCGAGGCTGACTTCTTTAAGTGTTTATATGAATCACTCAGACTAATGCTCCCATTGGGACTTTTAGCTCATGTTTTAACAGAGCCAGGCACATTTCAGTAAGTCCTGCAAGGTGGAAATAACACAGCTTTCCTATTCAGTGTTCCTTTTGCTGTTTAATCTGTTTTATAACAGCACAGCTGTAATGCCAAAGGAACTGCAAATCTGAAGCAAGAAGCAAACACGGGGGTATTAAGCAAGACTTGCTATTACACTGAAATCTCATAAGGTTTGCAGTTGTGTAACTCTCCACTGGACTGAATGATTAGATTTACTAGTTAACACAAACAAGGACACGCCTTGGAAAAGAGAAAAAAAAACAAAAACCAAACAGATGGGTGGCTCCCTTTGCATTATGGCCAAGGAATTACAGATTATTTTAAAGAAAACAGCAGGAATTTTACAGAGCTTTTTTTTCAGAGGAGAGACCACGGGGACAAAAGATAAGGCATATAAACCCATAGCAAATTTCTGTACTACTCTTCAGGAAAGCAGGGTTATCCAGCTACTACCTAGTACAGCAATGCTGTTTATTTCTTAAAAACTGCATTCCTTTTCTCCCACAAGGACCCTGACTCATTTCCCTGCCAAAGGATTATGTAAACAGTGCTTTTCTTCTCACTTGTTTTCTACTCCCAGTTTTAGGCTGGTTTTGACAGCTATAAAATTAAATGAGAGAAATATCTCCTCTTCTCCTTAGCGAGTACTTAGCCCTTTCTTCTGCCCCTTTGGCCAGAGACTGCAGCTGACAGCATGGTGCTTGGATACTGAGCACTGGAGCACAGGGAGGCTGCACGTCATTCCCTGGGGCTTTCACCCACAGCAGCATCTTTCTCAGCTGGACACATGCAGACGGTGCTTGAGATGCTGTACAACAATTAATGCTTTTGCCTAGGTGGCAAACATTCTCATTGGTCTGTGAGCACCTCTTGATCCCAGATGGGATAGGCAACAGGACCGAGCGGCAGTGTTGGAGTCGTGGTGTGGGCAGCATGGTCAGTCCCTGCAGACAGCTGCAGGGACATATGGTTAGGGATCATCAGGTGTCATGCCACTAAGTTCTGCTGGTCCCTGGGTGGGAGGAATTGGTGAAGCTGCAGTGCCAGTGAAACTCACATGTGTATGTTATGTGACTGCAGCTTTGCAGGGACAGGACTCAATCTCCAACCCTCCTTCAGTGACCACTAAAGCGCCTTTCAGAGCCAAGACATCTGGAGCACTCTCATGCTCTCTCAGGGACTCCACCAGTGTTAGCCACGTGTTACCAGTGTCTGCATGTGGAAAACCCAGTCAGCTGGAACGTGGTTCTTAGATACTTGCTTCATGATTAACTATTTTTCCCAGGCTAGAGGGAGCTTTAGCAAGATCTAAAGCATGAGAGGGGTTGCCATGAGACTGAGTTCATGTGAGGTGGGTCTAGCAGGAGGGCATGTTCACATCCCACTCACTGGCTTGGATCTAAAATAATCAAGTCATCATAAAGAACGTGGACACTGTGTGATCACTGATGTTTCCTCACAGATGTTGAAATCCCTAGGCAATACAACTGTAAATGCTCTCTCCTCTTTTTTTTATTTTCCTGGAAAACACATGCTTCGCACATATTCTGGAGGGAGGAAGGAGGTCAGATTCCCCCTTCTTAACATAGTCAGTGATCTTGTCAGCAAATAATAACAGTATCATTAAATAAAAACCTCTTCTGAGGGTTCTTTCAGCTGCTTGATGTCAGCCTGCAGCAGCTTAAAGTCCATCTGTGGGGAGGAGAAGGAGGTGGAAGAGATGACATGAGATGGGAGTGGCTGCCTTGGCACAGCAGCAAGCCCATCTGCAGCCCCCAGGCAGCTCCGTGTGGCCCCATTCCACCACCTCTCCTTCTTGACCTGTCCCTCGCTCTTGGTCTCTTCTGCAGGCTCAGCAGTTGGCCCTGGGTGGGATGGGAGTTGGGGTTCCCCTTCTCCTTGGGTACGGCAGGGTTCTGTGATGTCATGAGGGCCTCTGGGCATCACAATCTTTCCTCACTAACCCCTGGTTAAATAATTTTATTTACAGACAATTTCCAATTAAGCAAAAGCCCTTAAAATGTGCACCCCTGTGAAAGAAACTGTGCAGTTCCCAGCCTCAGTCCCCACGGGGGCAGCTGCTGTGTTTGGGTTGACTGATGTTTGGCACACATGAGATTGTGGTTGTGCAATCTCTGCTCTGTGTGACCATTCATGGGACCTGAGGGAATGGCTGGAGCTATGCTGGGGAGGTTTAGGTTGGATACTAGGAAAAGGTTCTTTTCCAAGGAGGTGCTTAGGCTCTGGAACAGGCTCCCCAGGGCAGTGGTCATGGCCTCAACACTGCCAGAGCTCAAGGAGCATTTGGAACATGTTCTCAAGGAAATGGTAATTCTTGAGATGTCCTGTGCAGGGCCAGGAGTTGGACTTGAATGATCCTTTTGGGTCCCTCCCAACTCAGAATATTCTGTGATTCCATGATTATTTATGCTGCCAACACCCACCTTGCTCCCAGGATGGACCAGGAACAGACGAGCATGATGGAAAAATCGGTATCTTTTATTAACATGTTGTGAAGACCCATCCATAAAGGAAAGGGAGCAATACTCTTTGAGGCTTTGAACATGGTCCCACATGACACCCTGATTTCCACTCTCCAAAGCCCTGGGTTTGCAGGCTGGGCTGGTCAGGGCATGAGGAATTGGCCAGATGGACGTGCCAGGGAGTTGTGGGCAGTGACTCAATGTCCCAGGGGAGGCCAAGGATGAGAGGTGTCCCTCAGGGCTCTGCTTTGGGACCAGGACCCTTCAATGTCTTTATCAATGACACACAGTGGGACTGTGCACAGAATGCACCCTCAGCATGTTTGCAGGTGAAAGGAAGCTGAGTGGGGCAGGTGACATCACAGAAAGATGGTGTAGGAATACATGATAAGGTGAACTAACAATATGCTTAAGCAAAGAGCCTGTGGCAGAAATGTGTCAGTTTATGATAGGGTGGCTTGAGAAAACATGTTTAACTGTCTGTGACTGACGAAGACAGTGGAAAAAGAAACCCATGTTTGGCCATAAGTCTCCATCTTGGACAGGAGTTGGAAGCTGGCCATGTCACATGAATGCAGTGTGATCAGGAACCGGTGCTGACCAGAGGACACGTGTACAGCTTGTGGACCCTTTAACCCTCAGATGCTTGGCTTGATACTGTAAACATTTCTGTTGCTTAATAGCTCCTGTTACTGTAGTTGACACACATAGATGTAGATGCAGTTGTAGTGTAGACGTAGTCGTGTGACAGCAATAAAGGGATTCAGCCTGCCTACACTGTGTCTGTGCATGCTTCGCGATAGGATGGGGCCATCCAAAGGGAGCTGGCAAGCTTGGAGAAGTGAGACCATGAGGACCTCACAAGGTTCAGCAAGGCCAGGTGCCAGGGTAGTCCAGCATCAGTGAATCATTGATGCTGGAAGAGACCATCAGGAACATCCAGACCCACTGTCGTAATGCGTGTCTCCAAGGGCCACCTTCAGATGCCTCTTGAACGCTTCCAGAGATGGTGACTCCACCACCTTCCTGGGCAACTTGTTCCAATGCCTGACCACCCCTGCAGGGAATTTTTTTTCCCCTAATATCTCATTTGAACCTGCCTCAGAGCTGGAGGCAGCACTCCAAGTGGAGTCTCACCTCAGCGGGCAGAGGAGCAGAATCGCCCCCTCACCTGCTGTTCACACAGTGGGATGAGCCCAGGACACATGCCTAGGGCATGTCCAGACTCTCTCTCACCAGCACCCCCAAGTCCTTCTCCCCAGGGCTTCTCTCTGTTCATCCTCCAACCTGGATTGAGAATGGCATGTCCTCCTTCAGTCCAGGATAGGGACAATTTTTTTTCAGGAGCCAGCTCCATCCAACCACTTTCTTATCCATGTCTCTGCCACTTAGATAGAAAGATGTCTATGGAATAGGGTTTTTAAAAATTATTTTATAAAAACAAATGAGGAGTTCCATGTGAGTACGACCTGCCTTAGAAAACCAGGACAGTGCAAGTCCATGTGCTTGGTGAAACTCCATTCAGACAGCAGAAGGCATGGAAGCACATCCATGGATCAACACCAGGAACTTCCTGACATTCAGCTCAATTCAGTTAATGCATATCCTGGATTACAACAGTACTGCTTTTTCCATATCCATGACATTTCCATACCATTTCCATACTGGTGTGCCCAGTCTTTTCTCTACACTAGACAGAGTCAGTGTTCTTGTAACACATGAGTCTGAAACATCAGCCTTTCTGCATAGTATTTATTTATAAACAAAACCAAAAGCATTGCATGTCATCATATACAAGTTTTGATCCTGCGAACTCAGATTTATATAGTTTTAGTTTTATTTTTTACAAAAAGTACATTTTAACAAGTAAATAAAAGCAATTTCCAGTAGTACATTGTTCTCCAAAGTGTAAATTTACATTGTAAGTCTGCCATTTTTAATATAGACGTGCTGTATCTTGCCAGAGATACAGAAATTCAAGAAATTCAACTAGAGTTTGATGAAACATAATAAATAATGATTAAGATTTGGAAAACTACAAACCCATAAATGGAAAATATAAACTTTTAAAAAGTCATACCTAGTTCTATTACAGCCACCCGTTCAAAAATCAAACATTCCATTTCTTCTTTATAAAGTACAACAGTACTCTATTGCCCTTACTGGCATATTTGAACAGAGATCTACGAACTGAAATACTGTCCATGGAAAGAAACCAGCTGAACTACAACTACAAGGAACATAAACTAATGAACTCAGATCAGAAGCAGTACAAAAACCAAAAATGTTTGCTTTATTAAAAAAACCCACTTCCTAGGAATGAACATCTTGAACATTACTTCAGAATTATGTCTTTTCTTTTTATTTAGTTCTTATACTTCGAAGAAAAACAAATCATTTGCAGTGAATCCGGGTGCTCTGTGCATATGCATTATTTTTATATTTCCCTGTCACATCCCACCTTCCATGAACACCCTGCTCACTGGGAGAGACTGCAGGCCAGGCTCCTTTGCAGGCAGTGCAGGTGTGGGAGTACCTACCAGGGGCCTGCAGGCCCTTGATGTGTGACATCCTCTGTAGGAATCTGCGCTGCCAGGTATTTCAAAACAAAGTTAATATATCTGAGATCTGAAACAAATATTTATTGTTTTTTAATCTAACAATAAAGGGTTTCATCAAAAGTAAGATAAATTTAAAAGACCGGAATGACATTAGCCAGCATAGTTTCAATCTATGAAATAACCGAAACCGGTCTATGCGCATGAAAAGTCTGTG
This sequence comes from Calyptomena viridis, assembly GCA_013390005.1. Taxonomy (NCBI): domain Eukaryota; kingdom Metazoa; phylum Chordata; class Aves; order Passeriformes; family Eurylaimidae; genus Calyptomena; species Calyptomena viridis. Next base: position 178,712 of record WEIV01028657.1, on the reverse strand, counting down.
CTTTGTAAGCAAGGAGTAACCACAGAAATCTGTGTACAAAGAAGTAATGGTGGCAGACCATGAAACATGCTAGATCAGAATGTTTTTATAATGTTCAAAGAGCAAATACGTAATTCAGTTTAACTAATGAGCCTGCATGCAGCCTATGAGTATCTAATGGGTTGACACAAGAAACATAATTAGTTTATAAGTTCCCGAGGGCAAGCACAGATCCAAGCGATCTCACATCGGGAATAACTGTACCAAGGGGAATTAGTCACAAGACCAGAGGGAATATGTGGATTATCTGCATGATCTTCTGCCTACCTGAGGTCAGAGAACACCCCTGACCTAATTCACTCCCATTTGAAGTGTAACATCTCTTTGAGAAAAAGACATTTTGCTGTAAAATATTTAGTGCTAAAGAACCAGACACAAACCTTTGCATGCTCTTCCACTGCTTAATTACTCGCATTGCTAATTATGATTGTTTTTTGCCCTGAGTCTGAATGTGCCATGTCTCATCCTGCAGCCTTTTAATCTCATGAGGTCTTACTCTGAGAAGGGGAAGAGCCCTCTGCCGCCAAATGTCTTTTTCCCTGCTTAAGGTTAGGTCCAAGCACATACAAGCTGGATGCCTGCTCCTGGCTGGGAACCCAAACCCCTGTTATCTACTTCGGTTGTGTGTGTGCACACTGGGGAAATGCCAGCAGGGCCATAAAGTGAGGGGTTGCATGAAGCTTTTCCTAGACAAGGCTGAGAACCATGGCACAAGCACATCACACTAGTGAATGGGGCACTTCGGTGGTATTGGGAAGAAGGGCAAGAACAAGTTCTTTTTCTGGGACAATTTCATTCAGTGCTGTTTCATGTAGGACATGTATACAGAGGTGAGAAGAGCTGTGGGTGGTGTATGACAGTGTGTGGTGGAGGTGGTCTCACTGGGCATATTGAGGGGGCTCCAGGGACTGCAACACTCTATCAAGATTTGGGTGCTTGATCCACCCTAGGGAGGGCAAGCAGCAGAGATATGTGCCCACGACATGCACAGGAGCAGAACTGCAGGTTTTGGGAGGATCTCTGCAGCCCAACAGAGAGGTGCCAAATCAATTTAATTGCCTCAAGGGTTAGGCAGTTGCTGAACAAATTATAGACGAGATCTAAATTTTGACAGCTTAAGTCTGCTTATACCCCTTCTGGGGCACCTAGACTATTTTTCAGATCCAGCTCTAAAGGACTGTGATTAAGTCACTGTCCTGGTTTCAGCTGGGGAAGAGTTAATTCCTTCTCAGTATCTGTTACAGTGCTGTATTTTGGATTCAGAATGAGAATGGTGCTAGCACACTGATTTTTTTTGTTTTTGCTAAGTTGTGTTTAGCCTAAGTCAAGGATTTTTTTTACTTGTCTCATGGTCTGCCAGTGAGGAGGTACACAAAAGAAACCGTGAGGGAGCACAGCTGGGACAGGTGATCCAAAGTGACCAAAGGGATATTCCACACCATAGGATGTCATGCCCAGTATATAAACCGGGGGAAGTTACCCAGATGGGTGGCCAATCTGGGTTCAGGAACAGGGGTCTGGCATCAGTCAGAGAGTGGTGACCAATTGCATTGTGCATCACTTGGCTTTTTTCCCTTTTTATTATCAGTATTGTTTACCATTATTATTTTATTTTACTTTAATTATTAAACTGTTCTTATCTCAACATACAAGTTTTACTTTGATTCTCCTCCCCATTCTATGGGGTGGGGGCGGGGTAGCAAAGAGAGAGTGTGTTGAGGGAGAGGTTGTGTGATGCTTCATCTCCAGCTGGGCTTAAAAGCATGACATTGACTCACATTAAGGGCCATTTAAAAAGCTCAAGTAATATTTCCAACGCAAAATCTTTCCTGTTTGTGGATCCAAGGAGCTTGCTATTCCTTTTGCCACAGAGTTACATGCCACAATCACCTGTCACTCACTAATCCCTACTGTTTGCTCCAGGACTTTTCAGCATTACCTGTTGTAGTGGTTTGACCCTGGCTGAGTGCCAAGGACTCACCACAGCCAGCTCTCTCACTCTCCTTCCTGCAAACGGAGAGAGGAGAGAAAAAAAAACCAGAGAGTTTCACAACTTTGAGATAAGGACCATAAGAAACTCCTCAAACGTTTCACAGGCAAAACAGGCTCCAACTGGGGATATTAAGAATTTATTATTATCAAGATCAGAGCTTAAGAGTGAGAAGTTCGATAGATCTTACAGACATCTTTTCCCCCCCCCCCTCCCTCTTTCCAAGATCTACCTCCTTCCCCCGCAGCGGCCCAGGGAGTGGGGGATGTGGTCAGATGTTATTTCTGCTGCTGCTCAGAGAGAGAGGAGTTCTTCCCCTGCTTCCCGTGGGGTCTCTCCCACAGAAAACAGTCTTTCACAAAACTGTGTCAACGTGAGTCTCTCCCACGGACAACAGCTCTTCAGGTACTGCTGTCATGTGGGTCACTTTTCCATAGGGTGCAGTCCTTCTGGTATAGGCTGCTTGAGCGTGCGTCCCCCACAAGCCACAAGTCCTACCAGGAAATCCTGCTCCAATGTGGTCTCCCTCTTCCCACGGCTGCAGGACCCTGCCAGGCCCCTGCTCCAAACATGGGTCTCTCATGGGATCACAGCCTCCTTCCAGGATCCACCTGCTCCAGCGTGGGCTCCTCCATGGGTTACAGGTGGATTTTCCACTCTCTATGGTCCCCCACGGGCTCCAGGGAGACAACCCACTCCACCATGGTCATCACCATGGGCTGCAGGGGCCCTGCTCCGGCCCCTGGAGTGTCTCCTCCCCCTCCTTCTCCATTGAGGTTGGTGCCTACATTGTTGTTAATCACAGCTCCTCACCCTGCCCTTCTCTAGCATCCATCTTCATCTGCCCCCCCCTACTTTTTTTCCCTTCTGAAATATGTTATCACAGAGGAGTTACTATCACTCCTGATTGGCCTGGCCTTGGCCAGTGGTGAGTCCAGCCTGGAGCTGGCTGGCATTGGCTCTACTGGAAATGGGGAAGCTTCCAGCAGCTTCTGGAAAAAGCCTCCCACATAGGCCCCCCCACTACCGAAAACCTGGCCACTGAAACCCAATACACCTCTCTGCATCATAGTGACTGATGCTCCAAGTCTGACATGTATGGCGTTTCTCCCTGCAGTCAGGATGATTGTGATTTGCATCACATTAGACGTTAGTCCAGAAATGCTTGCCAGCTTTTCAACATGTACACACATAGGCCATGCAGGTGGCAGGTGCCTTGCGGTGAATTAGTGGGACTGTTAAGTAGGCCAAGGATTTTTTTGAAAGATGTTGTATGGCCCTTCAGGTACCAAGAGCTGAAAAACATCATCCTGAGGTCTTTTGTTCTGTGATTGACAGTGGATGTAAGTTACAATTTACTCGGTGCTGGGCAGTCGTTCTTAATCTATCTGACCACTGTTCCAACCTCTGTATCAGCTGCAAACTTCATCACTCAGAATTTTGTTCATGCCATGTCTAAAACAAAACACACAACATTAAACAGTGTAAGACAATACACAACACCTGCAGAACCTCTCAGGAAAAGAATTGCTTAAGGATGGTTCCTCTTCTAGTTATTTTAAGACTACTGTGCTGGGTTTACACCAATGTGAACCAGATTGAGTTTATATTCTTCTACTTTTTTAATCAAAATGATTTTCTAGACAGATAGTTGCTTCCAGAAGCAACAAAATACTCCTATTTTAGCAGTAAAACTTGCAATCTTGTTTTAGAAATATGTTTGAAATAATTACTTTCCCTAATCTCATGTTGATTTGCAATAACAACAATTATTATTATTACTACTAAGCTTCTTTAACATCTTATTAATCAAAACCCTCTGTCTACTCTGCTCTCATTTCTCCTGGGAGCAAAGCCAACTGACAGTCAATCACCATCAAGTTATCTGATCTACCTGCACTTAATATTGGCACAGAATTGATTTTTTACCCACTTATCTTCATATTTCTGCTATCCCATGAGTCAATAAAATTATAATTATTTTTCCTACCTGTTTCTCTTAAAAGTATCAGATATAGAAGAGCCATACCTATTGATTTGAAAATCTGTCAGGTTAAGAGATTCTGTTTATCACCCTCTCTGTTATTTTTGGAATGTAAAGTATGTCATCACCCCTCTGAGAAATGCATACTTAATCCTCCTCCTTACCCAGTATGTAACTGGTCTATTTACTGAACATTTCAATCTTTTCTGCTTTTTTTTTTACAATTCTGCCATTTTCCACTGATGAATAATCATCAGAGAAGCAGAACTGGATTCTGACGGGCTATTAAATATCAGTATCATGAGTTAACCAGCAAAATATAATGAAAATAATTTCAAAGTCTTGAATTTAAAAAATAGAATATTTTATGCTTCCTTTTTACTTTGAGCTATATGAACCTTGGATCTTGTTCGTATGCTTTTCTCCACCAGCTGAGAGCTAGAAATTTAATTTTATTAATAAAAAAAGGTGGTGTTTGATTTTAGTCATCCGAGTCCAGAAAGCTAGAGTTTTAAGAAAGTAGATCAACCTCCAGGAAATTCATGATGACACATGAGAGCTGGCAAATCTTCTACAGCATCATCAATACCATAACATTTGTGACACTGAAAGGAGCAGCTAGTGACAATCAGTATGACTGTCAATGTGGCATCTACCTATTTGATTAAAAATGAGAAGAACTGTTTTTTCTTTTAAAGTACATCTGCAACCTTTAGCAAGCTGGCCCTGGCCTTCATTCTGGGTGCCAAACTGGAAGCCTCCCACCTCCAGCCCCTCCTTGGACTGGTTGATACATGTTGTTCTATGAAAAGTCGATTTCAATACACAAACTGCCTTCACACCTTGCTGCTTCCACAGCCCAGGACAGGGGAAATTGGACTTATGTATTTTTACATTCTTCACCACTATGGTTCTTCCTGTGAAGGTGCTTGACTGGTAGAAGCTCCTGCTGAGGGTAACTCACGGGATGTCCTCATGGTCCACAGGATCAAGCCCACACATGTACATTTTTTTCAGAACTAAGAGCAAATTAGTCAAATGCATCTCTTCATCCTCCACCTTAGTTTCCATCTTTGTTCAGCTACTTCTCAAATACATAATTATCTGAATATAGTAAATATAATTAGTACCGATGGTATGAAGTTAAACAAAGCTAAGTGTCAGATTCTACACCTGGAATGGGGCAACCCTGGGTGTACATACAGACTGGGGAATGAGATGCTGGAGAGCAGCACCACAGAAAGGGCCCTGGAAGTCCTGGTCAATGGCAAGCTGAATATGAGTCAGCAGTGCCCTGGCAGCCAGGAGGGCCAACCGTGTCCTGGGGAGCATCAGGCAAAGCATCACCAGCCAGTCGAGGGAGGTGATTATACCACTCTGCTCTGCACTGGTGCGGCCTCACCTTGAATATTGTGTGCAGTTTTGGGCACCGCCATACAAGAAAAACAGCTATTAGAAAGTGTCCAAAGGAGGGACAAGAAGATGGTGAAGGGCTTTGAGGGGAAGCCACATGAGGGGTGGTTGAGGTCCCTTGGCTTGTTGAGCCTGGAGGAGGCTGAAGAGAGACCTCAATGCAGTCTACAGCTCCCTCATGAGGGGAAGCAGAGAGCCAGGCTTTGATCTCCTCTCTGGTGACCAGTGACAGGACGGGAGGGAATGGCCTGATAGTGTGTCAGGGGAGGTTTAGGTTGAATATGAGGAAAAGGTTGTTCACCCAGAGGGTGGTTGGGCACTGGAACAGGCTCCCCGGGGAAGTGGCCATGGCAGCAAGCCTGACAGAGTTCAGGAAGTGCTTGGGCAAGACTCTCAGGCATGTGGTGTGACTCTTGGGGTACCCTGTGCAGGGCCAGGAGTTGGACTTCGATGATCCTTGTGAGTTGCTTGCAACTGAGGATACTCTATGATTCTATGTTTCTACTACTTGCTGCCACTATGTGTACTAGCTATTCACACATATATTTATATATATACAGATTTAAAAGGGAAACTTTCTATTTAGTCTGCTGCCCAGAAATGCTCCCTGTTCTCATCATTCATCTTTAAGATTTTGTTCCTTTGGTAAGAGAGCATCCGGAAAGTCTCCTGCCATCGGTTAACCGCATCTCCTCCCTGACCAAGCCCCAGACATCCTGGAAGCAGGCCCCAAAAGCTCGCTTTGAGCTCCCTCTGCTGCCGACCGTCCTGCAGAAAGCCTCTCCAGGGCAGCCCTGGCATCAGTAGCGAGAGCAGCACTGCTGTATCGTGGGATGATCGGGAACTGCTTGTCACTTGGCTGTTGGTAAAGTGATGAGGTAGGTGTGAAGCCTCGGCAGAGCACAGGGTAACACCCCGTATTCTGAAGGCTCCGATTTTGCAAAAACTTAAGTGCTGAATGCCATGTGAAAAAAACCAAGTGCCCAGGATGGCAGCGAGCACTGCTGCAGGCTGTGGGGGCCTGGCTGATCTGCAGCCCCTACCCGACCCCCACCAGCCCTGCTCTGCACACAGCCCTCCAAAGGTGCCACACCATGGTAAAGTCATTAAAAGGCATCAAAACGCAACAGCAGTAAAGTTTATGAAACCTGAGTGGCCAGGGTTTGTTAAGCAGAAGGCTGGCCCTGCTGGGGCAGACTGGCTGGGGTCTGGTGAGCCAGGGGCAGCATGACCCCGCACAGAAGCATACAGAATCAACTAGGTTGGAAAAGACCTCTGAGATCATTGAGTCCAACTTATGACCAACCACCACCATGTCAACAAGACCATGGCACTAAGTGCCATGTCCAGTTTTTCCTTAAACACTTCCAGGGATAGTGACTCTACCACCTCCGTGTGCAGCCCATTCCACCGTCTATTCACCCATTCTGTGATGAAATTCCTCCTAATGTCTGACCTAATGCAGTTTGACACTACGTCTAGTCACTATGACTTGTCTTGTCACTAGTTACCCAGGAAAAGAGGCCACCCCCCATGTGCCAATTACAGGAGGACAATCACTGTCCTAGTCCTGCTGGCCACACTATTGCTGATACAGGCCAGGTTGCCATGGGCCTTCTTGGCCACCTGGGCACATTGATGGCTCATGTTCAGCCGGCTGTCAGCTGGCATCCCTACATCCTTTTCTGCTGGGCAACTTTCCAGCCACTCTGTCCCCAGCCTGTAGCGCTGCAGGGGGTTGTTCTGTCCCAAGCGCAGGCCCCGGCACTTGGCCTGCTTGAACCTCATGCCATCTGCCTCAGCCCACCCATCCAGCCTGTCCAGATCCCTCTGCGGAGCATTCCTGCCCTCCAGCACATCAACACTCTCCCCCAGCTCGGTGTCGCCCGCGAACACGCCCGGGGTGACGGGGCCCCGCTGCCCACCCGCCGGGCGG
>WEIV01028657.1:133848-171271 GCA_013390005.1 Calyptomena viridis | reverse complement strand
GGCCATGGCAACGGGTGGGTCCGCCCGGGCCGGCCCAGGTGCAGCCGTGTGGCGCTGCTGGGACATTTGTTCGCGGCCTGGGGAGCCCGAGGTGTGTTCGTGCTCTACTGCTCGCTTTCGACTGGGCGGGCGAGCGGGGTTGCGGCCCGGCCGGGAGGCGGGAGGGAGGGCCGGGGGACAGCCCTCAGGAAGCTTAACGCAACTTTCCGCTGAGTCCGCGGGGCGCCGGGGGCGGGTGTTCGGGGTCGGCTTTGAGCCCGGCGGCCGAGCTGAGGTGAGGTGGGGGCGGTGGGGGGAGAGAGCTCCGGAGGGGTCTGTGTGAGCGCGGAGGGAGCTCCTGGAGCTTCCCGGGGTGCAGCCCGTGCGTGATGGAGCAGCCCGGGCCTGCAGCCCTGCCAGCGGTGCCGAATGGGGCTCCTCTGTGCTCCATAGCTTGAAGCAGGGGGAAATGCTTAATCGTGAGGTAAAGATGCTGTGATCGCTGTGGCATGTTTGGTAAAGTCAAAGAACCTTCATACCAGTGCTGAGTGCACTGACTCATTGGTATTATAGTCAAGATCGAGCTTTGTCAGGTGTAGTTGAAAATGAAGCTAAAGCCTGTCTGCTGGTATTGTGAGTGTGAGGCTACCACAGGATGCTTGTATTTGTCTCCCTTTAACGAGGTGTGCTTCTCTTAAGACCAGCAGGGTAACAACAGGCAAAATGACAGCTGTGAGGTATGAACAAGGGGCAGAGCCAACAGAAGCATCCAGGTGAGTGAAATGAACTGTGGCAGTGAAGGGGTTTGGAAATGTGTGGTCCTCTGTCTCTAGTTTCTTAGCTTTTCAAAACAAAGGGGATAATGATGGAGTGTTTGGAGTTTACAACATTTCCCTTGCCAATGCTGTTGTCTGAGAGGGGGGATATCTTTTAGAGAAATATGCTGTTGTGATTGACTTTTTGTAAGTACTTAATAAGTGACTAATGAGTACAGAGTATATACTCCTGGTATAATAAGCTCATATCTCTTTTAGACTTTTTTTAAAAGTCTGCTGTCTTTTAGCATCCAGACTGTCAAGAGACTTACAAGAGATTGTCAAGGTCTCTTGTAGAGAAAGGTGCTTTTGGTCTGCTCTCTTTAAAAGCCTCAAGTCTGAAGTTGTCTTTACCTGTGAGCAGTTAGAAAAGCTTGTGCTCTGTAGAGAGAATGTATGTTTGAAGGAAGTAATTTGTAATATGTCCTCCTTTTCTTCTTTTCCACTCCAGTAGTCAAAGACTAATTGTAGTATCTTGTTGCAGAGAACTTGTTCTGCCTTGAACAACAACAAGTACATGTAGAAAGATCAGCAAAACAAACTCTTTCTGAGGAAAGCATTATCTAGCACTGAATTTTTGTGTGAGAGCACAATGAAAACAGTGTACTCAGACTTGGCTTCTGTTTTATCTTTGTGTGAAAGATTGTCTTTCTAACTCAAAACACTTCTGTTTCTCATTCTTATTGTGGCTTAATCACAGTAGAGGATAAGAAGGTGGCATTTGATGCATTTCATGTGTCTACAAATACAAGCGAGCGACCTGCAGCAAAATTGCTGTAGCAGCAGCAGTAACATGCTTTAATAAGTGAAGCATTTCTGCTGTTTAGTAAGTGTAAACACCGAAGTGAATCTTCCCTAAGAAGAGCTGGAAAGCAAAGCTGAGTGGCTATATATCACTAGAGCTTTTCTTCAGCTCTAGAAACAAAATGAGGACATTGGTGTCTAAAGATACTGAAGCTGGAAAATAAGGCTTAAATACTAAAATTGTTACAATATCATAATTCCTTTATTAAGCCTGACATTTGGTGCAGGTGGTGAAACTGTAGAAGCATCATTAAACTTCTTGCTTAAAAGGTGGTTAGCCCAGACTGCAGAAGCAGTGGAAAATGAAGAATACTTGAATTTGAGTTATTACACTAATGCCTGAAACATTAGTGAAGCAATGCTAGGCTGCCTCAGAACAGCATGGAAATATCAATACTGAGTATGTGTGTGTAGCTGTTCCTGCCCAAGAAGCAGTGCTGCCAGAGGCAGAGCCTTAGCAAATGTTGTGGCTGTCCTGTTATGCAGCACAGTACTTCTGTGGAGGAGCCTGAAGTAAAAACTCCTGGATTTGCATGTTATAGTTTTTATAAGTTGTCACGTGGCCTTCAAAAAATAAAAACTTGATCTAAAGAGACCCTTTTAAGGAAGTTATGGCAATCAGCCACTACTCCAAAAAACTGCTGCTCTAGCACTAGCTCAGCTGCTACTCTGATCTTCCAGTTTCCGGTCTGGTATCCTGCTCTGCACAAAAACATCTCTGTGCTATGGCTTTTTTTTGGCGAAAACATCTATTCTTTGAACAAGAAGTTTACTGTAACAACGTTAATGTCACTTGGACTCTCTGAAGCCATTTTGCATATGTATGTTTCCAGTGCTTCTAGAGCCTGGACTGTTAAGTTCTCAGTGGACTCTTGGATGTCCTGTCTCAAAGCCCTTTATCCTACTGCTGAACACACCCGTCTCTTTTAGGGAGAAGAAAGGGAAAACTTTTGAGATGGATTGCTAATGGGAAATGGGTCAGTATTAGCCAAGGGGTTTTGCTGTGCCAACGTAGGGAAAGACTTTCTTCCCGTAGTACTAGGCCTGTGCTCTGGCTCAGGCTGCTACTTGCTGATTAGCTGACAGTTAATTCTTTTCTCTGGAACAACAAAGGGTAGCAATATGTGGAGCTGACATCTGTATCAGTGTGTGATTTATATTATTCCTTTGCCAGCTCTCCAGCAGCAGAAGAGGCCACAGTAAAGATTGATGATGGTCGTGATGAGGATAATGAACCAGACAGCTGTTCCAAGTAAGCTAATGATATACCAAATTTCTTGCTTACCCCCAAAAGTGGAATCTGCTGAGCCGAAATAAGAAGGCAGATGTACTTGCTGAAGTAAAGACAAACCCAGTAAAATGCTTGATATTGACATTTGTTCTAGTACATAGTTAGGAGAAGTTGAGGATGCTCTTGATGCCTCTGGAGATGAAAGCCCAATCCAAGAACCCAAGTCCATCATGTTATGGAGAACGAATAGTCCAAACTGCGTTGATTAAATTTTCCAAAGGGAATGAGCTCTTGAGAGCACAGAAGAACAAGTGCTGGTGAGAAGATGAGGTGAATGAGTATTTGGAGTAAACAATAAACATTGTGGCCTTCATAAAAACTAAATTGTCTGAACTTGGTAGTAGTTAAATCTGTTCTTGAATCTAACAGTGTTTAGTTCATGTCACTATGTTATTAACTCCTGTAGCAACTTAGTCAAGTCAGTGACAAGTCAATAAACTTGTTTCTCTATTTCTGCAGCTCAAGAACAGTAAGACTAAACCCCTTTTCGTAGTTACTCTGTGACAATGTATTTTTCTAGATTTTAGAATTTGGCATTTTTAAATGTATTTCACAAAAGCTTTAAGCTGAGTATGTAAGCATATGTACCATGTTTTCTTCAGCTGTTTTAAGATGTTGGTAGTCCAAATTGGAGAGGTATGTATATATATTTCAGTCTGTAGTATACCTAGTAGAGGCACTTGTCCATAGACTGTGGAAGCTGAACTCTTGGTGTACCTACTTCATGCAGATTTCATTCCGCACTGACTGGAAAAAAACATAGACCGATAATTATTGTAATTATTAGTGTAATTATTGCAGTGTTTCCTCAGACATTTGACATTCATAAATGCAAGGAAAATCTTTTATATGCTAAGCTCTCTTCAGGACAAGACATAACATCCTTGCCTTCTGTAAGAAAAGTGGATACTACAACCTGAGTATCTTCTTCCTGCTTAAGGATGCAGATTTTTGCTGGTTAGACTTTGTACCTGAGCTTAAAATAAGAATCTAATAATGAAAGTGTGGGTTAATTCAGTAACCCCAGCAAGATGCTGCCTCAGCACTTCAAGGCCATTTCTTAAACTGAGTTATTGAGGTGCACCAAGTGAAATGCAACGCTTAAGTTATCCTAGAGGAAACAAGTATCTTGGATAGGATCACTGGGGTGCAATGTGCATAACTGAGCTGACAAGCTTCTTGTAACAGTGCCAAAGAATGTACCAGTACTTTTTGTCAGTATGTTAGGATTTAAGTCCTACTGTTAATGCTGGGAAGAGGTGGACTTGATGCTTACAGTGGTTCAGTAATCTTGGGATTACTTAGACTGGCGATCTGTTTTTTATACTGTCAGAACTTGGGGTTTCCAGGTTCTACACGAAGAACTGATACCTTAGTTCTTGGTGTAACCTAAAGAGACTTCCAGTCAGTGGGAGAGTTACATAAAGGCCTAACTCTAAACCAGAGGGCTTAAAGCATACTAAAGAGGCAACAAAATCTACTGTAATTGAAAATGGAAGCTGTGACCCTGCTAGGATTGAAGATAACTCTCACAACTGGAAGAGTTTGGCTTCAGAAACTTTCCTAAAAAACACTTGGGTTTTCAAACTGAAAGCCAAACTGATACTTACTTTTAAAGGTAGAAGTGGTATTTGTGCTCTTCTATTCTAAGAGCACAGAAACTATTAACAAGTGTAGCTTTTTCCAGGCCTGGGAAAAAAATGGTCTGACACAATAAACTAATATATTGAACAAGATATCTTGAGAGATGTTTATCCTCCAATATTCCTCTTGACCAATAGCTGTTATATAAGCCCACTACTTATAGCTTATTAAGCCAGAGTTCTAGTGTCACTGGAATTGTGACACTGAATAATGTTACAGATAAGTACATACTGCTGTACTTCTAGAGCCTGTAAGCTGATTAACACTTTTCCTAACTGCCGCGGTTTCAGCCTGGGTGGCAGCAATCCCGACACCTTTCTTCAGCCCTGGCTAGCCTGCACTGCCACATCAAGGGCACCGGGCAGGTGTGAGTCACCCGATGGCACAAAGGTCCTTTTCAAGGGACACCAGCCACCAGGCAACTAAGGCCCCCTGAGGCAGGCTGTACTCCCCACCCACACATCCCCCGCAGGGACCGGCGTGTGTGGGCTAGTTAGCCTGACCCTACCTAGGAGTCCTTGGTCCGAGATGGTATGGACGCCGCAGCTGTCGGAGGGTAAAAGAGTAGAAAGTGACTCACTCCCGTTGGGGCTATGCNGAAATTGGGTGAGAGGTGGGATTAGGGGGTTCAGGGGATAGAAACCTGAGGCCTTCTACTCAAGCCTTTCAGGGATCGAGTAGGGATGATTAATAGGGAAGGTTTTGGAATAAGGGGCGGAGTCAGGGTACATACGTGGAGTAGGGATAGGAGGGGTTTAGGGAAGGGTACATAAAAGGGGAATATACATGTCACAGAGTTAACCAAACTTAGGGTAGGGGGATAACAGAACGAACCATTATAATTAACAAGCACATAACACACACCACCACACCTAACAAATGGTCCAAGTACTGTTTTCAAGTGCTCTCTTAACCTATATACTTCATGAATACAGTTGAATACTCTCCTCTTAAAGAAACCATAACTATACAGCATACTAAACCCAAGAGAATATGAACAGAAGAATATAGTAGTGCTTTTATGGCTAGTATCTGTAGCAAAATGTCACTTATCTTGCTGTCAATTCTGTTCTCTTGCAGTGTAATTAGGAGAAAAATTTCCCCATTTGTGATGTCATTTGGATTCAGGTAAAGGCTCATGCTTGTAATGATATGGGCAAGGTAAAAATAGTCCTTGTTTCTGGTGTAAAAACTTGGAGAGTTCCTTGAACAACAGTAACTCCAGCCTGCTTTGTCTGAAAAGTACTGAATGCCCTGTCACCCTCAGAAAGGGTGACTTGAGAAAAGTACTGGGATTGCAAATTAAGTCTTAAACAGATATGACTACATTCTCCAAGGAGAGCTGAAGGTCAGAACTGTAAATGCCATTGACTGGGATAAAACCTCTTTAATGGCTTATTCTGGGCTGGCAGCTTTTGAACAAACAGTTGGTCAGTTGTATGCAGTCTATGTGCTGGAACAAGGTAAGCCATTAAAGACAGTTATTTTAAAGAGACTACATTAAGTCATGAGTGGAAGGGAAATTGAGTAAGGTGAAAGACAGCACTGACACTTGTGTGCCTTAAAGTGTTCAGGTTTGCACTGCTTGGAGGTAGCTGCAGAATTATAAGTTAATAACTACAGGTGTGTCTGAGGTAAATGTATGATTTCACATGGATGATGCTCTCTGTGCAGATCAGTTAATGCAATTGGAATCCTTCGGCTGCTAATTAAGCAGACCACAGTCTATGTAAGAGGACACTTGCTGGAACAGCTTAGCAAAAATCTGGGCTTATGCTATTCAGTTGATAAATGTCAGCAATTCATCCCTGTCTCTCAAGTTGACTTTTATTTTACTCTTTGCAGAGTATTTGGAGTTGTACTTATCATCGTGGACATTATAGTCGTGATTGTGGATCTGGCTATCAGTGAGAAAAAGAAGGGTGTTAGAGAGATTCTTGAAGGTGTTTCCCTGGCAATAGCACTCTTCTTTCTCATCGATGTTCTTCTGAGGGTGTTTGTCGAAGGGTAAGACATGGGCAAAAAATAAGTCGGTGTGGCAAGTCCTCTGGCTAGGAAGGAAGCAAAACTTCAAGCTTAAGCTATGAACGTAGATGCCCTGTCAGCTAATTTTCTGGTCACAGACAATAGCTACATCTTTTCTTGGCTATGTATGTTGGCTGTTACCCTTCTGTAGAATAATCTGTGTTTTCTATATATATCAGCTTTGCCATAACTTGTGTGTAAATCAGGTGTAACATTACTTTTAGTGAGACTGCAGTACTTAGTGTTAAGGATGACTTCAGGAGAGCTTCTCTAGTAGTTGCTCTGTATAGATGGTTCTTTTCCTGAAGATGTATTTCAGTCTTTGTAGCCTATATGGGTATCTGTCTAAAACTCTCCTTGGTTTCAGCTTCAGGAACTACTTCCGGTCCAAACTGAATATTTTGGATGCGTTCATAGTGGTGGGCACTCTGTTAATTAATATGACGTACTCTTTCTCAGACCTTGCTGCAGCAGATCAGATACCAAGGTAAGAATAGTGTGGCAGCTGATAAGTGTAAATTCTCTTCTTGATAATCTTCTAAGAATTTTCTTGAGCACCTCTAAGCTGGATGTGTGCATACTAGGTCACAAATATGACTGAGAGTGTTTCACAGTACTAAGGAAGGACAGACAGATGTGACTTTGGTACACAGTTACACTGTAGACTACCCTGTCTCATAGGCAGAGGTGATCTGAACATATCAGTTGGGGTAACTAAAAGTGAATAGTGAGGCCCTCAGATGCTCAGACTTGAGCAATTTTTGGGTGAAGGTGTTCAGACCCTTTGTGTCAGGGCTGCTGAAGGTCAGAAAGAAGAATTAGATGATAGTAGAAAATGGAACAGACAACTGAGAATCTCCCTTCTAATGAGTCTTGAAATAGGAATAGCCAAACTGTCTTGTTTCCTTCACTTTGCTTTCCCAAAGGCCTCATAGTAGTATATGTAGGATTTTTCAGCTGCATCCCGGGAGAAAATATGCTGTTTATGTGCGTAAGCTAGTTCAAGTCCTGTTTCCTTCTGATTTCTGTAGCTTGATCAGATAACCTGTGAGAGGAATCCATTCCTGATAGAGACAAACTAATCTTAAAACTGTAGTTCTATCTGCATTGTTTGATTTAGTGAAACTTGCTTGCATCAGCCAGGGAAAGAAATCGAGCTATCTTAAAAAAAAAAAAATTAAAAAATTGCACTCCCCCAAATTCAGCTGACTAACTGGCATAAGAAGGGAATGTTATTCTGGAAGAAGTCAACTTTAAGTTTAGTTTTTGAAGAATCCAGTGTTGGACAAACATCTGCAAGTACTAGTCTCTTCAAATGCTGGCTAGACTCACATTTCAGTGTAAAGCTGTCAAAGGAATAGTGTTTGAAGCCTTAGTCATAGAAGGCTGTTTCCTTCTAGGTTGTCTTAAACATTCATCTGAGATTTTAATGATTAATTTCATTTCTGCCACCATGTTTTTCTAAAGCAGCTTTCATCTTATGGCAGCATCCAGTTAAAGGCAGGAGAAAATACTGTGGCAGTGTCACCTGCACTGCTATCTTTACTAGGCTGTGCTAGTAGTAGGCCTTATCCTGCATTGACCCTTCCAGTTGTAGATTGGTGTTTGCAACTTCCTTGTATTCTCACTTGCTGAAGTTAATGGGACTTTGGAATGGGTTTTTGGCTCACATAAAAAGGAGTTCACACTGATGCTCTCAGAAGACACTCAGCTGGGGCCCACCATTTCATCCATTCAATTCCTGAGGCCCTCTGGAAGGCTTCTGTTGTTAAAAGCTCATAAGTCCTGTTCTGACTAAAATACTACTGTCTGACACTAGATGATACTTCAGATTTGACTAAATGCCAAACTTTGAGATAAGGTGCTCTTCCCACCTAACACTACAGTAATGTCCACATAATCTTAACTATATCCCAGTAGCCTACCTGGGGTTTATAACTTTTATTTCTTCATAGCCCTTCCTCAACAAGCAAACAGAAGTCTTCTGATATAGCTCAGAATAATTAATTAAAATTTTGACAACATTTATATGGATGAGAGCTTATATGTGACAAGTGAAATTTCAGTGCTGGTCCGTAGAGGTAACATTCCCTGATGGAAGAGTATGGTTTCTATTTCTAATCTGGTCTAGCTGGGTGTGTGTTGGGATGAGTTAACTCTTTCCTTGAAGTCTGACCTATAAATGCACACTGAGGAATGAGAGCTGAGTATCACTCTGGGTGCTAATGTTTAACTGTCGGACTTCCTAAAGGGCAGGATGCAAACTGCTTTTATCTTAAAGAGTTGCTTCTCACAGTTGTGGAGCTATGGAGTTTATACCTCAGTGTTTGTTCATGTAATTTGCTGCTAGCTCCAAGAAAATTCTGTTTTCAACAGAGGAGGGTGGTGTGGAGATAGGAAGATGCTCAGGGAAAAACTGAAACTTTCCTCCAGGTGTTCAGGACAACCTTGTCTTGATGACTTTAAGCTCTTCAGCTGGAGGTTTGTCTCTCTTACTCTTGGTATTCACCAGGATTGTTACACAAGTGTATCAAAACCTGAAATATGTGCTGCTTAAAAGTATTTGCTCACATAACTCCTTAAGGAATGAAATGAATATTAGTTTGCCCTAGTCCCTAGGGATATGGGAAAGCAGCTGCCCCTGTTCAGCTGTTTTGGTAGAACCACTCACTAAGTGTCTTGCCTGCTTCAAAGTTCAACAGCAGTTCAAAGTTCCTCAAACCAAGCCAAGCGCTCAGGTTGCTGAATGATTAAACACAGGATGTATACAGATCTCAGATTTCTTAAGTCATGGTGAACATGGCCTGTCTAGCTTCTCTTTTCAGTGATTTTTCTAGTGTCTACACACACTTAAATGTATAGTTGAGAATAAGCTTCAAAGAACAAGAATTTTGTGATAACAACATAACTAATGTTAATGGAATTTGTTGCTTGCTGGCTGGAACTGCCTGTGGAAGTCTGAGCAAGTAGGGGATTTCCTAGTTCTGTACTCCCAGAAATCCCTAACAATAAAACCATGCATCCCATACCATCCAAGCATAGTATTTGCCCCAAAATCAGCCTGAGAAGTTCGGTTCAATATATGAAACAAAGCTTTAAACTGTCTCTGAAGCAGCTTTTAAATATCTTTAATCTCTGCATCTAAGTTTAGTTCTGTTCATTTTCTTTCATGGTGAATCTGACATCTAGAATGGTTACTTTCCTCCGAGTTCTGAGAATAGTCATCTTGATAAGAATATTTCGCCTGGCTTCACAAAAGAAGCAACTTGAAGTGGTGACCAGGAGAATGGTAAGTTTGCCTCAATATTTTGAGGCTACTGCTATTGTTTCCAACTCTAACTCTTTCTCCAGGCAGTCAACAATGGTAAGTAGCAAGACTGGCCACAGCCAATTGCTCTGCAATTGATAGTATTGCCCAAACAGCACATGTGTTCAGTGTCCCTGTCAGGGCACTGGAGCTTTGTCTCTAACTTCAGCATAGCTAGTCATTCCTAACTTTGCTCAAGTAAGCAGCAACTTCACCTGGAAGGCTGGCATGTCAAAGTGATTGCAACACCATCGTGTGTCTCAGCTGACAATTTCTAGCCTGTGTGATACATGGACTGTTTTCCCTCACATGGGGGAAGGTAAGAGTTTTAGTGCATCTAATGTTTTATTACCGGTGAAAACAGAACAACCTAGCTATTGAAGCCTATCTGCTATAAATGCCTCTTATTTTCATCAGGGGCATTAAAGTGGTACTTTAAGCTTCTTCAAAGATGTCCTATTACTCAAGAATAAGCAGTCTTAGTTATGCTGCCCTTAACTTTATTCTTTCTTCCCTCAGCCTATAAACACTCAAATAACAATGACAGATTTGTGCTGCAGTCTGTAAAGAATTTGCAGTGTTCTTTTCACTACAATAAACTTTGATACTTCAAGGGTAAAAGTTCTTAACAGGTCTTCTACCTAAAAACTAATATAAGAAATGTTACTTTTGGCTACTGCTGTACACTTTGATATAGCAAAATGAGACTGTACTACTCAGGCTTAATTTCAGAGTCTAAAGGGCTAATTTTTCCTAATAACAGACAACATTTGGTGATCTTTGGCATTCCTGTAGAAGACTAACTTTTTTTTTGTTTTATCAGGTCTCTGAAAACAAAAGGCGTTATATGAAGGATGGCTTTGATCTGGATCTCACTTATGTTACTGGTTTGTGGAAACAAATGTCACTTTGCAGTATGTTAATCATGCTGAGACTTGTTCCTCAGTTAGTAAGAGCTTGATGTGAAATACAGGTAGTGTTTTAGACTAAAGAAATTTAAGTATGAAGTCAAACCAGGCCTACTTTTTTTCTGTGTGATTTTGAAATATGAATTCCTAACTCTGGCACTGTTCTCATGAATTTGCCCTCTGAGAGAGAGTTGTACGTGCTGTATGTAATGATAGAAAATCTTCTGAGGCCTGGGGAACCAGAGCTGAGAAACTACTGACTTACAGTATTTTGCTTCCGATTCTGTGGAGACTGACACTTAATAGTGTTGGATGCTTTGGGAAGCATTATTTGTCTTGCTCTAGCTATGCTAAATGTAGAAGAAAGCCTCTCAGAAATGGATAGGTTGTTCTTGTAATTAGAGTAATAATAAGACGTTTCATAGAGATATTCCTCATTCACACTGTTCCTGTGTGTAGGGATGTTTTCTGCTGATACTGCCGATCTGCTGCTTTCTCCACAGATCGAATTATTGCGATGTCATTTCCATCTTCTGGGAAGCAGTCTTTCTACAGGAATCCCATAAAGGTAGAAATCTCGTCTACCAAGTTCACTGTTTCTAAAACCTGTTTCTTTTATAGGTTCCCACTTATTTCTGTGTGGACTAGATCATGTCAGTTCCTAGTTCTGCTGGCTTGGCTGGTTGGAATGAATGATGGTCTCCACTTTGTTGCACTGCTTGTGTTGTAGTGTCTCAGCTAAACCTAGTGGGATGTATCTCACTGTGGGCACACCCATGCTCTGGTGCTCCAATGCTCCAGTTCTTTGGAAATGCTTTGGAGAATCAATGCAGTTCTGTCCCACACTAGTAACAGTGATAAGATCTATTCACCTAAATAAAGTTGTTTAAAAGATCTGCATAATGTCCTTTTCAGAGATATGCTGCCTGATATTGTAGAAACATATATAGGGCAAGGAAGATAGTTGCAGTAGTACTTTCATTCCAGAGAAGAACCTGAGTTGGCAAGACCTGCTGTCCAAGGGCTGTGGATGAATGCAGTTGCTGATGCCATGTGGAGAGTTGAAATGGCAGTGGAAATTAGGAGTAGAGCACTAAGTATTCTGAACTCTTTTCTTGTTATTGCTTAGGAAGTTGCAAGATTTTTGGACACCAAGCATCCAGACCACTACAAAGTCTACAATCTCTGCAGTAAGTATGTTTAGCTGCTGACTGCATTGAAATATTGCTAAACAGAAAAAAAATCTCCTTCTAGATATTCTGCTGAAAATAACATCTCAAAAAATGTATAGACAGTCAAAAGTGCATAGTTGTCTCTGACTACGTTGTGCCCTGAATTTGGCTACTGACTATACTAGAGCTTGCAAAGGTAATGTAATATTTTATCAAAGCTTGCAAAGGATATAGTGAATATCTTGCTGTTTAGACTTTCTTGCTCATGCTGAGAAATTGCTCCAGCGTTTCAAAAGACTTACTGAAAATAAAAGTGGGAAACTAAACCTGGGCTAAAACTTGCAGTAATGTTGGAGAATCTTCTAATGAAGGCTTAGAAGAATGAAGTAGAGAATAGTTAAAAGCTCTTCTGTTTAGGAGTGGCTAAAAAAAATACTTCAAGAACAGCTATTTTGTGGTTCCTGCTTTGTAGCTGTGTGTCAAAGCTGGAAGCAAAGTATGTTCTAAAAGCATTGATACTTGAAGTCATTAAAAAGTAAAACTGTCCTCTGGCCAGCAGAAGATTGGGGTTAGCAAGATGGAGGAGGTCATAGATGGGGGATGTGGTGTTAGTGGCTCTTTGCCTGTAGGTGGTTGCTGTGATTGATCCTGACACTATATCAGAACACTAACTTTCAGATTCCTAAGTAATCTAAGGGAATTACCCTCTGGGCCTGGAGATAAAATTTAACTTGTGAGTAAGAAGTGTGAAACGAGAAGCTAAGCAAGCATGGCTTTAGCCAAATTACCTCTCATTTTTTTCATTTTGATCTGTCCATTAACACTTTAGAAACTAGTATATGCTCAGACCAGCAGTTGTGTGTCACAAGCCACTTCCTTTGTTGCAATCCTCTACCCCTTCCTGGCATAACTTCAGATTTTTTCCCATAGGTGAAAAAGGCTATGACCCCAAGTACTTTCACTACAGGGTAGAAAGGATCTTTATTGAGGACCACAATGTCCCAGCACTACAGTGAGTCTTGTCAAGAAATACATACATTATAGTAGTTCTATGTAGGCATTTACATTGATCCACTAATTTTCCTCATACTTAGGGACATGCTGAAATTCACTGCCAGTGTCCGTGAATGGATGAATCAAGATGAAAAGAACATCATAGCAATTCACTGTAAAGGAGGCAAAGGTAGGATGCTACAAATAGCACTTCATTGTTTTTATAGCTTCTTTGATGTATGGCCTTAAACCATACTATGAGATGGAATTACATTGTAACTTGACAAATTCTGCAGACCCTGATGACTAGCAACAGTACAGTACTGTGTTTAGTATTACACAACCCCATTTCTAGGTAGTCTAAGCTGTCATTGTATCACTTAAAATGTTCTTCAATAACTTTCTGCTATCCTGGCAGCTGGGACAGCAGTCCTCCAGGAGGGGCTGGGAATAAAGAGCTACTGAAACTGCTACTATCAAAAGTGTTAGGCTGCTGCTTTGGCTTCCTGACAGCCAGTCACCCACACTGAATATTCTGCCTAATAATATAGCTCAAAGTTACACATTGTTTAGGTTGGAAAAAGACCTTTTAAGATCAAGTCCAATTGTTAACCCAGTACTCCCAAGTCCACCACTAAACCGTGTCCATCAGTACCACATTTACACATGTAAATACCTTCAGGAATGGTGACTCAACTACTTTTCTGAGCAACCTGTTCCAATGCTTGATAACCCTTCGGGGAAGAAATTTTTCTTAATATCCAATCTAAATCTTCCATGGGGCAACTTGAGGCCATTTTTTCACATCCTATTGCTTGTTACTTGATGGAAGAGTCAATCTCACCTCACCACATCCTCCTTTCAGGTAGTTCTAGAGAGCAATAACATCCCGCCTCAGCCTCCTTTTCTCCAGGCTGAACATTTCCAGTTCTCTCATAAGATGTGTGCTCCAGACCCTTCTAGCTCTGTTGCCCTTCTCTGGATGCACTCTATAGCTTCAATATCGTTCTTACAGTGAGGGGCCCAAAACTAAACACATGATTCCATATATGGCCTCGCCAGTCTTGAGCACAGAGGGAAAACCACTTCCCTAGTCCTGCTGGTTACGCTGTTCTTGTTACACTCTAGGATGGCATTGGCCACCTGGTCACATTGCTGGTTCATGTTCAGCTGCTGTCAGTCAGCACCTGAGGTCCTTTTCCACTGGACAGCTTTCCAACCACTCTTCCCTGAGCCTGTAGTACTGCATGGGTTGTGATCCAAATGCAGGACCCAGCTCTCCACTTTTGAACCTCATACAGTTGGCCTTGGCCCATCGTTTCAGGATGTTCAGACCCCTCCAACAGACCAACAGTCCCACCTGACTTGGTGTCCTTTGAGAACTGAGGGTGCACTCAGTCCTGTTATCCTGATCACTGGTAAAGATATTGAATAGAGCTGGCCCTGCAGATGCCACTTGTGATTGGCCTCCAGCTGGATTTAACTCCATTTATCACAACTCTGAGCCTGATCATTCAGTCAGTTTTTCACCCAGTGAAGAGTGCACTTGTCTGAGTCATGAACAGCCAGTTTCTCCAGGAGAATGCAGTGGGAAATGGTGTCAAAGACTTTACTAACATCCAAGTAGACAACATCCACAGCCTTGCCTTCATCCCCTAGGCAGGTCACACCCTCATAGAAAGGAGATGATGTTGGTCAAGCAGGATCTGCCCTTCATAAACCCATGTTGGCTGGGCCTGATCCTCTGATTTTCCTGTATGTCTTGCGTGGTGGCACTCAAGATTGCTCCGTAACTTTATTCCCCTAGAATGTTCTAGGTATTTCTGGATCTTAAATCAAGATGTACACAGTATTAGGTGACAGAGTACAATGAAGTCTTGTGGAAACAAAGTAGTCGAAGCTACCTCATATGAGCTAACCTGCAGATGCTATCTGCAACCAGTAGTAGTGTGGAAGCTGTTAAAAATACGTTAATAACTGCAAACAGCCCAAGCTTCCCTGTAAACATCTGCCAAGCACCTGCTGTTGCTACTGCAAATACCTGACTTAAGACAGGTGGTTTCTTAAAATTTGAAAAACTTGCCCCTAAGTGAAGCTCTGTTTTAAAAGGTTTTGCAAAACTGTGTTGAAGCGAGCCGCAGGTTAAAACCAGCTTGAAGAACCAGTGTAAGAAGGGTGACTTGACTTCTGAGATTTTAAATTAAAAACTGAAACTATATAGGATTTTCACGCTAGCAGACTTGATGGCTTCTTAGGGTTGTGGGAAAATAGGGGCAGAGAAACAACTCTGAAACTTGTAGCATTGGGAAATCCCAGTTTATAGCCTTATTTAGTAGAGTGCTAGACTCTGTCTCCTGCTGAATGGAGTATGCAGATACTGACCAGCTTCCTAGGTGTCTCTAGTAATACCACAAAGAAATGTGGGGACTGTTTTCAAGGAACAAGTTAACAAATTTGTACCTTTAACTAATTGTTCTCAGAAATATAAGTACTTGACTTGTCACTTTTAAGTTAGACGAGATCACAGGAGATGACTTCACTTTCACAAAACTAGTCACAAATACCTCTGAACTGCTGTAATTTAACTTGTCTCGTACTTCTGATACAGGCAGGACTGGAACGATGGTCTGTACCTGGCTCATAGACAGTGACCAGTTTGAAAGTGCAAAGGTAAAAACTGTTATTCATTTAGTATACAAAATGCCCCTTTAGAATTCTACTGAATTGGTGAAATGCAATTATACTCTGCAAAAAATTCTATACTGAAAAAAGGATTCTGTGAAAAATCTGTTTTCAATAAAAGTTCTTGTAAATCTTGCTACTCTATAAATTCTTATGCAGTCTATTCTTGATCAGCAAAAACTGGGGAAGTAGTATTTAATAGGATACCAACCTGAAGCACTCTTTTTGGAGGCACAATAGACCTAGAGCCTTGAGCAACAACTTAAACCATAGGTGACTTCTGAGCAAACTCTGCTAAAGATAGTGTCACTGTTTTTAAGTGGTCTTAAGCAATTTTTTTCCCCAGTCTTTCTCCAAGTAGTGTGAGGCATCAAGAATTTTCTTGTCTTGACAGCCAGCATTACAACAGGAAGGCCTTCTGGGGAAAGGGAGAAATATCAGCAAATCCCAGCCAGGACAGATGCTTATGCTGCTTTAGTATCCCAGGTCTGGTATACCAGTCTGGAGACTTGGGATGCAGAAGGCCCAGGTCACTCAAGGTAGTCTGGGCAGACTGTTTTAATCATTTGCTTTCCTCAGAGTCTGGTTTGTGAAGATCTGAACTAATGTTCAAATTTGTCTGCCACAGACCACTTGAGAAATATAGATGGTTCTAAAGCAATTGCTTAGAAGTCATTTTGCTCTCCTTCCCTTTTTCATGAATGACAGGCTTAATGTATCTGACTTCTTAATTAGTACTTTCTTATTCTAGTTAAAAGTCTCCTTTAGAAGGTACCAAAACAACTATTGCACATTTTCACTTGTGTTCCCATACTGGACTTGGATAGTGTAGTTCTGGTTTAAAATCCGCTTCTCAGGAAGGAGAATGATGATGGGATTGATACCTTCACTCTTAAAATTTTTTTGCTATGTAGGAAAGTTTGGACTACTTTGGGGAGAGAAGAACTGATAGAAGCACAAGTACCAAGTTTCAAGGAGTTGAAACTCCATCCCAGGTAAGCTTGAGCAGCTTCAATCACAGTAGCCAAACCAATACTAACCTTGTGAGTGCCCCACCTCCCCTGTCTTGTTTCAGAAATGTGGATTCCCGCTACTTGCTTAACTCCTCAACTTTCTGTGCTCTTTCTGTGAGAGCTGGAAGGCCAACAACTGACAGAGTTGCACTAATTCTTTCCCCCTCCCCTTATGCTTTTCTCTGCATACTAACATAAAATTTTAAGGTATAGTATCTGAGATAACAACAGAATTCTTGAGATTAGAAAAACTTTCAGTCCAACCTTGCTGTTCAAGCAGGGTGAGCTGGAGAAGGTTGCCTATGGATGTGTCTGGTCAAGTCTAGAATATCTGCACAGATGGAGACTCCACAATGTGTCATGCTCCTCACAGGAGCATGACACTGTAAGACAATTGGGCTGCTTATCAAGGATGCACAGAAGTCTGCAGCCTAGCCTGGGATGGGGTTATGGCACTGATGTGGCTGGGTGGAAGAATAAATCCTGTACAGACTGCATTCACTGGGAAATAGTACACAGGTTTTTTGCATCAGACCACAGTTTGGGGCTTTGCTTATCTTACTTCACTGTACTGTATGATGCAGAAGTGTGAAGTGAATGTGGTGACAGAGGTACTTTAGTTGCTGGTATAAAGTAGAAGTACAACCATCCTTCAGAATGTGCTTCAGTAAAATGGAAATATCTTTTATGTTTAAACATCCAGCCTCTTAAAGCTATGGTATAAAAGCTACTCACTTCTTGCTGAACTAAAATAATAATTCCTCTTAAATAATAAAATAATAAAATAATTCCTCTTAAAACATTAAATGCTGATTAAAAATGTAGATATTGAATTTGTCTAGAGGATTGTTTGAACTGGGGAGGGGAAGAATAAATGGCTTTCTTATCTTTGGACTTTGGAGAGCTAAAATCTTAGAGTAAAAGATCTATTTAAATCCTACTTCTGCCTAGAATTAATCTTTGTTGGGTACAGAAACTGCTTAATGTGTCTGGGTTTTCTGCATTACAGAGTAGGTATGTTGGGTATTATGAGATCCTGAAAAACAAGTATAACTTGAAACTCCCACCAGAGAGACAACTCAAAATAAAAAACCTCAAAGTCCACGCTATACATGGTAAGAACTCTTGAATTTGGGCATTTCTCTATTTGGTAATGGTTTCCTGTTACAGGCAGCAGATATTTACCGTCTCTCTTCATAATCCCATGATAGGAATGTAAATTTACTGGGATTTGAGAATTTAAACACATAATACCATGAAGAGTATTTTGGAATCACTTGCTCTGTGTTGTGTTGCTTTCTGGGTGTCTGGTCAAAAGATGGTTCACATGCAACCTGCTCTCTTTTGGAAAGGGAGTCACTTTTCAAGTTAGACTAACTCCACATGTGGAACTGGATCCACTGATGTTTCTCAGCTTTATGTATGCGCCTGTTTCTGTACACATGTATGGATAATCTTGACCAAAAGTAGGAAGTTCATCACCCCTTGTTCTAGGGACTTCAAACTGCTGTCTTGTTCAGTCAGTGGAACTGGACTCTGCATTAGCCTGTTCCACTAGTGGGATTCACTGCTACTTCAGTATGCAATCTTCAGCTACTGAATCCTGAGTTACCTTTAGCATTTGAGTTCTCTAGAGTCTCTAGCAAGGCATTCTGGAAAGAAGGCGCTTTTGAATGGGATTGCACTTGGTTTTCATGACCACTTATGTTTCCAGCTAACATTTGTGCTCTGGTATAATGAAATGCTTTCTTCCTAGGAGTTGGGAAAGGCAATGGAACTGATATGAAAGTGCAGATAATAACAAGGAAGCAAGTTGTACTAGAATGTGTATGTGCCAATCAAGAAAACTGCAAGGTGAGTACTGTGAAATCACATCAATTGAGACACAGAAGCTGGAAGCTGACTTATAGGTCACAAGTGTGTTGGTGTAGAAGTTGAATACTGGACATAAAACTATCTAACCAAATGGATGATGTAAATTCCAAAAGAATTAAAAAGCTAAGGTTTAAGTCCTAGGAAAAGTAGTGGTAAGATAGTGAAAGATTTTCCTAGGAGTCACTTAAATGCAAATAGCTCACTCTGTCCTGAGTACCTTAAACTGTTGGCCATTATTCTAGCACTGCTTTTGTATTTATACATTGTGAAGGAGTACCTAGGTATTGTCATGAATTGGTCCCTTGTCCCTCTGCAGTAGCTTTTCATAAAACAAATACTTTATTTTGTTACCCAGCTCTTCTTTGATTCTGAAAGTGACTCTGTAGTCATTGGCTTGGAAGACTGCCCTGTTTTAAGTGGTGATGTGAAAGTCAGATTCGAATCAAATTCTGTAAGTATAACTGTGTAAAGACCTTCAGTTGGGTATGGGGAGAGGCTGCAGTACACACTGCAGCTGGGTCCTGGCTGGCTGTGCCGTGTGGGGCAAAATCTGTTCTTCCCCAGTGACTCCTGCTGTGTGGAGTGGTCTTGCTATGCAGTGAGGGATGCAGCAAGTGCTGCTACTTCAGCCTAGGCATGCAAAGGAGGCACCAAGATACCTTAGTTGGGTACCTGCTGCTTCTAACATGAGGCTTGTACCTCATTGTATTGAGTGACCTAGTACTGAAATAATTGCAGTGAAAATAGTGATCTGTCTGTGATACTGGGCTATTCAAATGTGCAGACTCTGGTACTGTAGCTTCCTAAACCAAACTACCAAGGACAGGTGGGTACTCCTGCTCTGCAAAAAGACTCCTATTGTCCAACACAGTCTTTAAATAAGTCTTTAATCCTTTGCTTTTAGGATCTCCCAAAAGGCTATGATGACTGCCCGTTCTTCTTCTGGTTCAACACTTCCTTTATAGAGAATAACAGGTAAGTGATCATTGCAGCTGTCTTCAGATCTTAACTTCTGGTGTCTGAACAGAGCTGAAAGTTCATAAACATAGTACTGAAAGCTGGGATAGGCTTGATCAGCTGGCTGTCCTAACTTCCAAGTTCATACTGGTCTTTGACCCTCAACTGTAACTTGTGAGCAGGCTCACACTCTGCTAAGTGTTTTAAACATATGTGAGCTTTTTATCTTAACTTAAACTGTTGGACTATTTTGTCAGTGCCCTAAGCATTGTTAATGAATTTGAATTAAGAAATGTAGTGCTAACTATTCAAATCTGCCATCCTCTATAGTATGGCTGCCTGAAAGGCTGAAATTCACTAGCACCTTAGCAGGCAAATGTTAAGACCACACATAGAGGTACTGCTGCTTGGGATCGCAAGGAAAGGCTCTCTTATGGCTTCTCATGTTTTTGACAAAGTTAGAAATTACTGTGGTTTTGCTTGCTGAGACTAGAACTCCTGGGGAAGATCCAGCCAGTGAGAGTTGGGCTTGTCTGTCTTGCCTGGGGAGTGATGTAGAAATGCAGAGACAGGAGATCCTTATCTTCTGTCTAACATGCTTTGACAGATTTAGGCAGAGAATCAGTGAACTTGACATAGATAAAATTACTGTGTTCTCTGTGACTGGAATAGGAAGGAAGCAATTTTTATTTAACTGATCCTGTCATAATATGAGGAGAGGTAGCCACGAGTCTGTAACTGTAAACTTAATATGGCTGAGCCAGCAATGCACCTTGCAATCTAGTTGCAGGCACCTAGTTAGACCAAGCCAATGCCAGGAAAAATGTATGCCTGCTGTCTGACAGCCTTGCAGCATTGCCATTTTGAGAGTTTTGCTGAAGTGCTTTGTGTTCTCCAGAACTAGGGAGGATGCCTGAACAGGGCTTCACTTCTCCCTTTCTGCCCAGAGAATTCTGGTAGACCTGTAGTGGACTAGGTCTGATCAGAAGCGAAACAGCTCTTAAGGCAATGCTTGTATAGTTACATCTCTAATTCAGCCATAGCTGGTGGGCAAGTGCTTTTAAATGATAACTAGACGTGAATTTGGTAAACACCATAATTGGAGAACATGCTTGATGAAATTGAGTACTGGATCAAATCATTGCCTTTAGGAAGGTCAATTATTAAATTACTGACACTTGCATACCATCAAGAGGCCTTGAGGTGAATGCAACATTAATTTTACTGTAACAGTCTTGCATTGTGGGGCTCTGGGAGTGAGGTTTGGAATCAACCCATCAAGTTGACTTTTTCTTGGAGTACTTTAGATCCAAAGCATGGCTGAAGTCTGTTTGAATTCAAGATCTGGGGCTATATTTAATATGCCAGGGCTGAGCTTGAAACTTTCTCAACTAGCTAAAAGGAAAAGCATGTCTAAGGCTGTAAGGTATGCTACTGAATTTTGTCTTTCAGACTCTACCTTCCCAGGAATGAGCTGGATAACCCTCACAAGTCTAAAACATGGAAAGTCTATAGTGAGACGTTTGCTGTGGAGGTGAACTTTATTGATTCATAAGGGAAATATGAAAGAAGGGAAACGTGAAACTCATCTCTTTCCAAGAATGTCTTGCTGTTTCAGTAAGGTGAAGCGATCTCATTTTGATGTACTTAATGTATTTCTGTGTAGATACAAAATCTCAAATAAAGTTACATGAAGTTCTGTTGTGCAGGGCAATAATACTCCAAAGAGTTACTGAGTATCAGTTGACTGTCAAATCATGAGCTGTTGGATCCTTTGGAGCTTAGATATCTCTGCATACAGGTAATTCCTGTTTTAGTAATCTAAGAGAAATAGGTTCTTGCCAGTCCTTTAAGCAAGAGCATTAACCTGAGGGTAAGTGAAGACCAGCAGTCTGCATGAGACTAAAAAAATCTGACACACCTGCCTCAGCATCTGGGTTTTTCTCAGGCCAGTAGAATATGGAAACTTTGAAGGAGAAATATTAGTCTTCCTGTATCAGATTATTGCTTCTTGAGTTAGTAGCCTTGGTATTGAACTGCTCTCCATCAGGAATCAGTGATGTAGTTTTGTGTTACACCTGTCCTGGGAGCTGCCTGTGGGAGTTGGAGACTGCACAGCTGCTTTTCTACTGCTCTGCCTCCCCACAAAGGGCTGGGATGGCCACATGCCTTAAGGCTTACATCTGGATCTCATCAGCTCTTGAGCATGCCAGCTGCCTGGGATGAGTTAGCGATGCTTGTCTTTAAACCCACCACATGCAGATATTATCTGTGTACCTGCTTATTTGAGCTAATAGTGAAAATGCTCACTGGCCCCTCTTGAGCTGTACCAAGACCTGTAATGCACAAACTTCCAGGATGCTTGTTCTGGTTCCACCTGTTCTCAGCAGTGCAGGTCTTTTGTGGAGACTGTCTTTTGTGTGAAACATGTTCAGGTGTTAGTTTCTTGGTTCTGTTGCTTCCTTAGTCTTTTTATTCTTAGGAACCAAGAGTGGAAGGAGAGTGACATAGCTCTTCAGTTAATGAGGTAAGTAGAGGTCACATACTTATCCTGTGCTTACTTGGGTGTAGTGGTAGTGTACTATGAAGTACCTGTGTGGACTGAACTTTTGCTATTGCTGTGTAATTACCTAATACTTAGGAGCTGAGCTCTTGGAAGGTGCTTCTATCTCAGCACTGTAGTTCAAGTGTGGAGGCTGAAGCCTGTCTTGAATGACCCAGTGTCTCACCAATTCTTTGCAGTTCTAGGTGTAGGATAGAGTGACGCTGGGTCACTTGGGTAATTGTAGTCCCAAGCTCTTGTGCAAAACAGGCCCAGATTGGGTGATCCAGCTCTATCTAGTCCAGTTCTGTGTATCTCCACAGATTGGATTTTTCATGTGATACTTAATCTTGTAACTACTTTTCCTTCCTGGTTGGAATTTCTGTGATTCCAAGTTGTACCTGTTGCATCTTGTCCTGCCCCTGTAGGCCTCTGCAAAGAGCCTGGCTCTATCCCGTCCCATGAATGAGGTGACTGCAGACTCCTCAGCTTTCTATTATGGATGAACAAACTGTTTTACCCACCATCTATTCTCATTGCCCTCTGCTTGACTTGGTTTAGTCTGTCGCCCCCTTTCTTGTACTGGGGAACATGAAATCGGATGTGATATTCCATATCTGCTCTGACAGATGTGAGGTATGAGCAGAGGGTCAGAACTATCTCACCTGCCGACTCCAGAGCCTGCTCTAGTGGCCTAGCCTTTGCTGCAAGTGTGTGCTGGCTCATGTTCAACTTCTGCAGTGCTGTTCCCCAGTCTGTAGTGCTGCTTTGGAGTTAACTGCCACTCAAGGTTAAGTGATGCCGGCAAGGTTAATACAACCCCCACATCTGGCTCCAGCAAAGGAAGAAATACCCACTTACACAGGTGTGAGATCCCAGCTGCAGCACTAGAGGGCTACAAGGCAAGCAGACACATAAGGCCTGAGTGTCCCACAAATGTTGAGGCTGGGAAGAGGATGGCCTTTTATTGCAGCTAGAAGTGGCTGATGACTAAGTTCATTTTGGCTTACCTCAGGCAATTGGATATCACTGTCCTGGGATGCCTTTTTTACTAGCAGATGCCCTTTTTAATAGTTGACAGGGCAGTTAAGGTGACCCTTCTTCCTGCTTACAGAATCAGTTTTCTCAGGTAGCAGCAGCAAAGGCTGTAACAGCAAGCCAGATTTTTCTAGCTGAAGCACATGCAGTTAAGTAAAACTATTGTGTAAGCAAGAATGAGGAACAAAACAGACATATAAGAGATATACTATGTTTCTCATGGGCCATCCAAGCACTACTGCTCTGAAGATTGTAACAATAGGCCCTGCACTCCCTGTTGCACTGACTTTCACTGGCTTTAGGGTAGTGGACGCTCATCCCTTATATATGTGGCATTCATATGTGGTGGAGTTCTGGCATTCTTCTGAAGGAAACTTAACCTTTGTAGCCAATATCATGGTGTAGTGTTTTGACCCTGGCTAAATGCCAAGGACTCACAAACAGCCACACTCTCCCACTCCCCTCTCCCTGCAAATGGACAGAGGAGAGGAAAAACCTTCTGAGGAGGAAACCTTTTAAGGTTTCACAAGGTTTGTGATAAGGACCATAAAAAACTTCTTATTAATTATTTCACAGGCAAAACAGGCTCCAACTTGAAATACTAAGGATTTATTATTATCAAAATCAGAGGTTAAGAGTGAGAAGTTTGATAGATCTTACAGACACCTTTCTTCCCCCAACCTTCCCTCTTCTAAGCTCTCCCTCCTTCCCCCAGGAAGTGGGGCGGTTACGGTCAGGTGTTGTTTCTGCCACTGCTCACAGACGGAAGAATCCTACCCCTGCTTCCTGTGGGGTCTCCTCCACAAAAGAGGGTATCACGAAACCGCTTTGTGGGTCCATCCCCTGGACAACAGCTCTTCAAATGCTGTTGCTACGTAGGTCATCTCTCCATAGGTTGCAGTCCTTCAGGTATAGCTGCTCCAGTGTAGGTTTCCATGGGCCACAGGTCCTCCCAGGAAATCCTGCTCCAGCATGGATCTCCATGAAGTCACAGCCTCCTTCCAGCATCCATCTGCTCCAGCATGGGGTCCTCCAGTCCTCCATAGGCTGCAGATGAATCTCTGTTCCCTGTGGTCCCCCATGGGCCGCAGGGGAGATAACCTGCTGCACCATGATCTGCACCATGGATTGCAGGGGCCCCATTCCAGTGCTTAAGGCATCTCCTCCCCCTCCTCTTCCACTGACCTTGGTGTTAATCACAACTTCTCACTCTGCTCTTCTCTAAGTGCCCATGTTCATCTGCCTGTACCTTTTTTTTTTCTTCTTCTTAAATATGTTATCACAGAGACTTTACCGCAACTCCTTGTTGGCCTGGCCTTGGCCAGCAACAGGTCCAGCCTGGAGGTGGCTGACATTGGCTCTGCTGGAAATGGAGAAACTTCCAGTAGCTTCTCAAAGAAGCCTCCCCATAAGCCCCCCCACTAACAAAAAACCTGGCCACTAAAAACCACCACACATGGTAATGTAGAAACTTGGAATTTGAGGTAAACCTTAATGCTAGGACTGACTTTAGTACTAATGAAGCAACAGGCATGAACCATAGGCTTCATTTTCCATAGAAGATGTAAAATTGGCAGTTGTTTCACAGCACCTTGATCTAGTGCTGCTTTCCCTTCAGGTTTGAGGGCTTTATACATTCATTGACTGGAAAAAATCTTTTCCTTTAATTCCAGGGAGGTGGTGATGCTGATTTCAACCTGTTTTTTCAGCTAAATGAGCTAAATGTTTTTCAGCTAATGTTTATGGTGTTGCATAAACAATCATCAGGTACTCAGTAAATAAAATTAAACTTTATTCCCATGAATTCCTATAGCAACATTATGAAGTTCTTAGCTGAACAACATATATATGTGTACAGCTTAAGCAGCTGTGAATGGAAAAATTACTGCTTACATCAACTTCAGAAAGTAAACTCTCAAAAATGCCACCAGCTTCTTGCTGTAGGTTCAGTTTTAAATATCCTGCTTCTCTTGAAGCTTCAACTTTTATATTAAAAACCACAACTGTGAGCTTTAAAAAATGAAAGCAAAGACAAATCTAAGAACTAGATTGAAGTATTTCACTGATGTAGAGTCAGTCCTCACCTTTTTGTAACTATTAGAAATATGTACAATATACTATTTCTCTTAGCTAGACAACTTTGAAAAGAAGGGGAAGTCTTAACTCTTAAAGCCTCGCCCTCCTACCTGAATTATTTAAGCATTTGGTATACATTCCCTTTAAAGTACTGGCAATGTGGAATATTGCTGCCCCTAGTGTCAAGGCCAATCAGGTGCAATAGCTGCTGAAGATTCTTCAGCCATGCCCTGCTTTAACTGCCTTTACTGATGGTGTATGAGAGATGAATTGTTCCTTCTGCATTTGAAGGCCTGAGGAGCAAGAGTTTGTGGAACTGCAGCAACCACTTTGCATCTGAGCAGCTGCAACAATGCAAGGAATGAGCCATCTTAAGTGCACCCTGGCTCTACCGCAAGAGGCAGCAGGTATTGAGATGATTTCATCTATGCCTAAAGCTTTTTCCTGTTTATGGGATCTGAATGGGAAGCTGTAACACGCAAAACGAGGCTGTTGCAGCTCTGACAAATATAGTCACTATGGCAAGCTGCTACTCTATGCAGCTGTGATCATATCAGAGTCAAAGGGCTCTGTCTGTGCCCCCCACAGGGGTGGGCTGTGCACAGTTAAGATCTCTGTACAACTCCAAGCCCAAGTTTATGCTGTTCTGAGACTTGCTTGAACTTACTCCAGGAGTAAGGCAGTAGCTGCTTCTTACATTCTAATTCAAGTGGCAGCTGGAAATAGGTGTCACTGTATCATTTTGGGTAACACTAACTGCATATTTAATCAAGTAACATGACTAAGCAGGCATGCCCTTCTAGGCCTAAGGGTATTACAGTCATATGAGCTTTTTCCACTCAGCGAAAAGGCACAGCAAGTGGCAGGACTGTAGCCCAAGTAAGGGTGCACTAGAGACCATGGTATCAGGTATCTTTAAGAACAGTTCTGGCTTTCTGCTCCTCTTAGTCTTCCTGTCCTTTTAGCACACAGACTCATTCATGTCAAGGTGACCTAAACAGGGGCCTGCACAAAGTTACAATTCGGTGCTCGGAGCCAGCAGCTATTTCAAGCTGTGTCCCTTATAGTAAGTGATGCTTAGCAAACTCCAGCACTTCTTGAAAGGGTTTAGAAAAAAATAAAATACTGCATAGATTCCTTATTATTATATCACATTTTTTTGTCAAAAATGCAGGCATCTCTTTCATACAAGGGCAGGGGGAACACTTCCTACTTTTATAAGTCCATTCACTAGGACAAAGTACATAAATCAGACACCATCTGCCATGACCTTGGCAAGTCACAGAGCAGCTGGGAGCTGGAGAAGGACAGGGGTCTAGCTGAGGACCACGTCCAAGTCATCCATAATCAGCAAGATTAGACGAGACTGATGCTATTTTGAGTCAGACACCAGCAACAAGTAGGAAAGATCACCACTCTAGCACAGACTTAAAACCAGTGCTTTGCCATAGACAAATCATAGCCTACTGTTGCATGTTACACTAAACCTCACAGGTCAACCTAAGTCTTTTTAGCACCATTACAGGTCAGGAAATACATTTATGACATGCAATGTACCCAGTACAGAATCTGCAAGATGGAGATAGTTCTACTTGTGCAATTCAACCTCTATAAAATAACCTGATTTTAAAAGATTACAAGTCCTAGATTGAAGCTACATTCCTAAAATTAGGTCAGTGATTTCACCCTGCTCAGACCATCATGTGATCTACATGTTTTTGATCATTTATTTAAATGACCTTTAAATATTCTTTTGTTCTTCATTGGCTAGAAGGTATCAGTAAGAATCTATTTGTTTCATCATAATTTTCCGGCTGTACTCATAGGCAAGGAACAGTGCCCCATTGGCCAGGAATGCACGGATCATAGTTGGTGTTAGTCCAGAATACAAGGCAAGTACACCTGGAAATGAAATCAGAACCAGTTAGCAATTTAATAAATTGGCTGGCTGTATCAACCACTATGCTCTTACCTTTGAAGGATACTGAAGCAATGCTTCTGCTTAAAGGAGCATGCACACAGAGAGCTGAACTCACAGGTGGAGCTGCTAAGGCAGTGCTACTGGATATTGATACGGAAGCAGCTAGAGTTGCAACAGGAGTTTAGCCATGTAAGTGCTTATGTTAGGAGCTTATTTCAGGTACGACAAGGTCTTGGTCACCTGAGATACACTTCACAGTGGCTGTACCACAGCTGGCAAGGAGACAAAGAATAACAGGACTATGTTGGAGCTGTGCCCAAAATCAGACTCCAGTTCTGATGAGTATCTTCCCTTGCAATGGGGCTAGGATCCACATCTGCTGCCCTGTACCTTCTTAGACCATCTTCCAAAGTGCCTAACAAAGGCATTTTCCAGGGATGAGATGCTGAGGTAGGTGCCTCAATACCAGGCTAGACAGGGCTGTCTGATAAATCAATCCTCAGCCATATATTAACTTCCAGAGGTGAAGAGAATTCTGCATGAAACTTACCCAGTTCCTACAGTTTTCATGTATAGGTTTGGTCATAAACCAAGGGAGCCCATTCCTTTATCTACTTTTAATGCATATGGAGCTTTTGTTAGTTTTAAGTGAATAGTCTCCTGAAACAAGAAGCAGGGCAGATGCAGTAGGTCTCAATTTCTAGATTCCAAACTTCCCAGACTACATGAAGCATCAATATTTGTTTGCTAGAAACATTTATTCTCTGTCTCTAACACATCATCACTGGACTGGATTTCTTAAGCCATTTTAAGTATTGAAGGATATAGATTTCAATCTGCAGCCTTATAAGATTCAGTTGTTCTGCTTGCATACTCACCTTCAGTTCTCACAAGAGTTACAAATGTTCCCATAAAGCCTGCCTGTTTTCCAGCCATTGAAAGAACCTGAATTCTAGATTTGACACAGTCCACGGGATACACAGCAATCCAGAGGCAGCTGCCACCAAAGCCTCCACTTAGTAGCAAAGGAATGGGACCTAAAGTTAAGAAATAAGCTTTTATACATACCACAATATTTACTGGGACGAATACAACATTATTTCATCTACAAAAGTCCAAGAGAACAGAGGAGCCTCCTTATGGCAAAAAGCAGTTTCTGCCCCCTCCCAACCTTTAAGTTAATTTTAAGCCACTGGTAAATTGCAAGTCTAACTAGAAGTTTAAAGGTTATAACAAGTGCCTCAGATTACTGGCTGGGCTAAAAAAGCATAACACAGAATTCTGTCTTGACTGTATTAACTAAATTAACTCCTTTAACACTTGTAACCACTTTCCAAGGCTAATCGTGAAAGGATTAAGAGTTATGTCATACAGTGTTACTGATCACCTACACAGAGATCTATTTGGTAGAGTTGTTTTATAATCAGTCATTTTTTCATTATGTACTCTGATTCTGTATTTCAGAGCAGATGTTTATAAACATTTTGTAACAAGTGAGTCCAGAATGCATGCAGCTGAAATCCTGACACCCAGCAGGACAATGTATTATTGTTTAGTCTTTCAACAGGAGACAGGCAATCTTTATTCTGGCATCACTACATTTATTTGATGTCTCATTTTCAATCTCAGTGTTCTTTTACTATCGTTGTAATTACATTCTACTAGTCAGCATACATTCCAGCATCTTGAACACATTGCTCAAGAGAATGCAGCTAAATACTTCAAAATTGCTCTAAATGACTACTGAGATGAAATAGTGCAGTTATGTTATGCTGTAGGGTTGGATATTCAGCAGTTTTCTACTGTTAGCTCACTGTAATCATTCTCCATTTATAATACATCCTGCTTCATTGGAAAGTGGTCACTTTAGTAATTCAGTACTATATATACACAAAATGCAGACCTCCATACTTAGTGTGTCCACTAGTTATTCATTTCCTTCACTTTACATGTATTTTATAACTGCTGTGCACATTAGTATATCTTGAGGGAAGATATGCCCTCCCTTACGTACCCCATGACATGCTAAAACCCACCTGGAAAAAGAGTCACCATACCTAAATCATCTTTTGATCTCCCAGAAGCAAAGAATGTCCGGCTCAGTTCATACCCTCCAAAGAAGAAGAAATAGCCTGGGACTTCCCGCAGCAAAGTGCTTGACAGGCCACGGTAAAATCCAAGGGGACCATCCTTCTGAATAACACCCTTCACAACTGACCAAACTGTACTGATAGAGAGGTTGATGCAGTTAGTGATGCTTAATAGCCAGATAATGAGATGTTACAGAACAAAGGCAACTGCAGCGACTTTGTGCAAACAACAAAATTCAAGTAAGAGAACAAGATCCTGCTGGGAGCCCTTCACTGGCATCTGGTGTTACTAGAACCCAAAAGGTCTGCAGGCTGTGACCTTCCCAGCCACAACTCTTCTCTAATTAGCAATGCACTACAAATGTGACACACTGAGCCAATACAGAATTTGAAGTAGTAATACACATAAAATGGTTTCAGATATATTGGGCAGGGTATATACTTACTTGTGTCCCTGGATTATCTTTCCTGACAACTGCATTTCATGCATGGCCTGTAGCCGGCATTTGATCAGTTCTGTGGGACACAGGACAAGGGTGGCAAAGGCAGAGGCGAAGGAGCCTGCAGCAGCATTCTGTAGATCACTGCAAGAAAGAAAGTGCAGAAGGTATATGGGCAATGACCTTTAGTGCAATGGAGCCACTGCACCAGCAATCGGCTTCCTGAACCTGTATTCTAAACATCATCACAAAAAACTGACACAGTCTTGGTGGAAAGCATCTCAGGGCAAAAGGACAGTTCCTTGAACTAGAGAGGAAACACCTCTCATCCTATCTTAGACATCCTTTTGACACCTGAGAAGATGTATTGCAAATATATTTGCTATACTTCAGTAATTGCAGCAAAATGAACACTATCAAATATTCCCCTTTTTGGCTTTCATAAAGTCTTCCATAGACTTGCTTTACCAGGCAACTTTTGGGTACTAATTACTTCCTCAGAGAACAGGAGCAATAGTCACCTCAGATAGATGTCAGTGTTTTCAAATTCACCTTACCAGTATTAATACTGGCTTTCAGTGGAAGATGCTAGAAAACTGAAAGCAAGGCACAATGGATCACTGTAATCTTTCTGTGGATATTCTGCCATGAATGCAACCATGTGAATCAGAGATATCACAGACAACAAAAACCACACTACTGAACAAGACAGCACTATCATCTGCAATGACTCACAGTATTCCAGAACTGGGGCTTACTTTGTGGTGACTTTACACATACCACAAATTCTGGGATTGTTAAACTGCCAGGGCTCAAAAGGCTGGTATTCCAGAGTCATACTGATTTATGATGTATTTTAAACAGGCTCCTTCAGACACTGGTGTGTTAGACAGGAGCTGCACAATAGCATAGAAGAAATTTTTTCTTCTTTCAGAACCTGGGGAGTCAGCACAGCTGAGACTGACCCTGCTGCAGCACAGAAGTTGTTGCCATACAGTGGAGATGTTTGCCCTCTGCCCAGCCTTTTGCTACATTTATAATTTCAGAGATTAAAGCTACAACTGCTCACCTTGCAGAAGCACCAGCAAACTACAGTTGTGACGTGAAGCAAAGCTCATATAATTTTCAGATATGGCAGTGACAGCTATGCAGTCACACTGTTTGATCTTTAATCAACAAGATATTAAGTAGTTATCCTGGATCTGAAGGGTACCATTTTCTGACCAAGGAAAGAAGGACAAGATGCCAAAGGCACTTGCTATTATTACATATAAAAATTATATTTCCATTCTGTATCTGACTCCAAATACAGTAGTACACCAATGTATTGTTTCAGTTTCCTGCACGATCTCCCCTACATAGAGCATAAACATGCTGTCTCAGTCACATGAGCTGACCCTAGGACCTCTGCACATCTGTGGTCTGCCTCCCAGAATGATCATAAAAAGATGGTTAAGAAGTGAAGCATGCTGCTGGTAGGCCTACTGGCTACATTTTAGTGGGTAGGAAAAGGTAAGGGGTCTGTAAGCTGAGCAAGCAGAAACTCCCTGATATAAGAAAGCAGTAAGACAAGGTGAAAACAGTTCTGTCTCAGCTGAGGGGGTTTCAACTGTCAGAAAACAGTGAAAAAGAATGCATAACAGTTAAGGCACACTGAGACTGCTGGACCATTGACAGCTCTTAAGTGATGCATCTGGAGAAAAGCCATCCTAGCTAGGAAGATCATAATCATTGTGCCAGTGCTTAAGTCCATGACTTGTTCACACCCTGAATACCCTGCACTACTCCCCAGACATATTAGAATTACCAGAGGGAAAGACAGCAATGACAGCTAAAGGAACAGCTTCAGAGTGCTCATTGATTAGGATTGCTGCAATTCTTCTGTATAAGAGGGAGTGGAACATAGGGGCATGGAGCATTGGAGAGAGGTCTACAAAATCCCATGTAGCTTGAAGACTCTGGCTAATGATCAACAGTTACAGAATTAATGACTGTTGTCTACAGGGCTCCCTGCCAAAGTGTACTTTAGATGCAAGTACTTAGACATCAAGAGGAAACTGAACAAGTCTTCAAAAGATCCAAAGTCACCAACTGGATCAAACCAGAATCAAGAAATCCCCTGAACTAAGAATTCAACCTGGCAGAGGACCCAGTAAGAAATGTTTAATACTTTCTCATTCTTTTGGCAATCACTTTTTGCCAGTGCTGTAGACAACACACTGTTCAAAATGAGACCTTTAATCTAAACACCATTACATTCAAGCTTTTGAAACTTAATTAACTTTTTAAAAGCAAGGCAGTATTAGAAAAGTGTCCTTTCCCCTTAGGATGCCTCCCTGTAAGAACCACTACTTCCTAAGAACCTAGACATCAAGGGACTACTAACTTTCAGGTGTTGCAATGCTCAGTCCCATTGGTAAAAGTGTTCCAGGTCTTGAGTACTCCAGTTACGCTGTGATTATCTAAACCAGCCAGCTAAGCTACAGTGACTGGTTAGTAGATGGCTCTGTTGTATTTAGACACCGTATTTTTACACAAAGGTCTATATCCAAAAAATTACTAAACTTCATGCTGCCAGGGGGAGGCCTGTGACATCACATTGCACCCTGGCAATACAGTATTGGCAAATAGAAATTGCATGATTTTTTATTTATTTATTCTAAAATACAAGCCAGATTTTTATTACTAACCTGAGCTTTGTTTTCCTGTCTACTCCAACAATTCTTCTCACGATTTGTTGGCAAAATCCATAGCACATGAACAGAACAGAGTTCTCTGCAATGTTGGCTAGAAGTGCTGGTGTGGTTCCGTTGTAGAAGCCTCGAAACCCCACTTGCTTATAGGTTTTCACAAAACAGTCAATAAGTCCTTTGTACATGTTGGGGAATGTCTGCATCTTCACCTTTGCAGTGTCAAAGGGCTGGCCAGTCACCACACATGCTGTCCCACCTAAACAAGCAGTGGAAGTTAAGAGAGTGGCTGAAGGTTATCAACTTCAACATCTATACTAAAGCATCACTATTAGGAAAATCACATAGAAAGCAAAGATGAATTAAGTTGCTGTAGGAAAAAGAACAGTGCACTGATTTTAGTGCAATGGCACCAGTTGTCAGTGGTGAATTTAGACACTAAGAAAAAAAAAAAATCAGGTGAAGGAGCAGTAACAGCATGATTCTCATTAAACATTTCTTTACATCATGAAAAGCAAGCTTCTAAATGAGTCAAGCTCACTTGTATAAACTTGTGCTGAATTAGAGGTATTGTTCTGCAATCAAGCCACTTTTGTCAACGAGTTAAGTAGCATTTTCCTTTGCTCGTTAATGCAGTGGTTCAGAAGTCATCTGATTTTACATTCCAATAATAAAAAATAACACCTCTGAAATATGAGTAATCAAGTGATTCCTCCAGGACAGGAGGAACACTGTTGAGATCATACATAATAAATTGATAACCAAAGACTCAAACTACTTCAAAACTTCAGATGGCTCTTAAGTACATTTCTTTCCACATACTGAAAGAAAGTGTCAAGTATAAGCTGAAAAAGGGCAAAAGGGCAAAGTTTCTCAACAAGTTATCATTTCCAAACTGAACTGCAAGGTCAGTACCCTGAAAACCTGTTACATATTTCCATCAATAAACATTTTGCTCACAGTGCACTGTCCTTCCACAAAATCTAACTCAAGTCAGTAGCCTGAAGAAAGAGCTAATGTTACACTTTTTCAGTAAGAAACAGTGCAGTGATAGCAGTCTATTAGAAGCAGATACTTAACAGGAAGCACATGATACATGTACCTTATATAGGCTTCGTGGTTTTGCGTTTTTTAGCGAGAGAGAACAACCATCCTACAACAGAAGCTGATCTTTAGCCAAAGCACAATTGACAAGTACATACCTTAAATTATCTGTAAATGCAGATAAATTAACTGAAATGGAAACAAATGTGTGACTCTAATTAAAGATTAACTCTTTTTCTTTTATGTGGGGAAAAGAAGAGTAAGCATTTTTTTAAGGAGTGTTGTTTGCAATCCTTTTTAGTCTTTGCAGACACATCTGTGTAACTTTATTCTTACTCCTCTGGAAGTAGGTACTTTAGGCCTTGGAGAGAAATTCAAAGATCTAGCTCATTCTTGACCAAATGGATCATTAAAAGCTTTAGAACAAACCATGCAAGGAAACATGAAGCATTTCCTGCTCTGGAAGGATAACCAAGGAGGAAAGTAGCTGGCTCAGACTAGTAACATCCATATAAAATTTAAATGAAAAGCAGAGCTGGAAAGGCTCAGCCAATGCTATTTGCAGCAAAGTCAGGTAGATACTAATCTGCAGGACA
Organism: Calyptomena viridis; assembly: GCA_013390005.1. NCBI lineage: Eukaryota > Metazoa > Chordata > Aves > Passeriformes > Eurylaimidae > Calyptomena > Calyptomena viridis. Next base: position 137,369 of record WEIV01028657.1, on the reverse strand, counting down.
AATGTAGGTCCTTCTAATAAAATAATGGCCGTTGGAAAATGCCCAGTAAAACCAGGAATGGTCTTGGAAATGTAAAGGTGAAAAACTGGGAGTTGATAGAGAATGGCTGTTCCAAAAAGTCTATCATTGGAGATGGCACAAAAAAGCCTAGTAAACTACAGCAATGAACTTTATAAGCCTGAAGATAAACACCAAGAGTCCTAGTTATTATCTAAAATATTAAAGAAAAAAATAATTCTTCCAGCCAGCAGTAAAGAGTCATAAAAACCCCAACTCAACTACAAAAACAAAGACAAATGAGAAGACCAAAGAAGTAAAATCTGTTTAAACACTTAGACAAATGTTGTCCTTATAACAACATGGCACGGTGGGGAAGAGAGTCCTAAGAAGAAGTGATTAGATGTTGCTTAGATCCTCAGCAAAGGACTATGACCCAGAGACAGCTAAATGACTTACTTATTCTTGTTTGGAATTTACTTGCCCCAATATGCCATTACTTATCAGGTAGTCAAGACTGTATCTGGAGAGGAAGGTAAAACCAGGTTACGCACTTGCTGGAGGAACAAGCTGTTTGCTTACTTAGATACCTTTTCTAAAGAGTGCAGAGATTGCCACACTGGACTTGAGCTGTCTCCCCGTGCTTTCTCACAGCACTGTTAATCTCTAGTCTGACAAATGACCTCAAATAACTACCACTGAATGCACTTAACACCATTAATACTGTTATATTCACAGCATTAACACTCATTTAAAGGACTGACTCTAATAGTTATTGTATGGTAAAATAACAAAAAACATAAAATTGTTAAACTGGAAGAACTGTTAAACTTCCACCTTTTCTGAAGTGGAAGTTAGTAAAACAAATTCATCATCAGTTCTACTACTGAGTTTAACAGCTTTTAGAGAGTCACACCAGGATCTTGTCTGAGCCGGCAACCCTTCAGATAACTTCTTGTCACTTTCAGTTAGAGAGGGTACCTGTGACAAAAGGAGCACCTCAATCACTCCAAAACTCTACTGGTGACTGATTCTTAAACTCATGTAGCCACGAGAACTTAAGCCTCCTTACAGAAAATGATTGGTCTGAAATAAGGGGTTACGCCTTCACTCTGTGGTGGGGGTTTTACTAGGGAAGAGCAATAGTGATGCAGTTACAACACTGGCTCAGGTCACTGCTTCACATCCATGTCCTTAAAATACAGAAGGTAAGGCTTTCTATCGCAAAAGGAATCTGCTTTTACATTTCCCAAAGGCATTAAAATTGTCTCTCAGAAGTTTTCTGCAATTAAGCATTACTCCGGCATTACCTGCAGCTCCTGCTGTGAGGTCAATAGCAGCCTGAAGAGCAGAGTTGATCCTCATGCTTCACACTTGTTTATCAGTTACTTCAGAGCAAAGTCTCCTGTTTCCTGGTGGGCATGGAAATACTTGTCTCCTGAGAGAAGAGAAAGATACACAATTTACAATAACTTGATAGGCAAAAGCATCACAGGAATGCTTTTACGTCCACTCTTTCATTTAGAGACAGAAAATTCTTGTGCCCAGTAATGAGACTTGGCATATTTGTATTTTAACCAATTTTGATGCATTAGGCATGTCTCCTGGAGTATTACTGCCTAGCTTCATCTTACTTGGGCTTTCCTGCTTCTAATCTCCCTGGATATCTCAAATGAAATCACAGAGTATATCCAGGGAACAGTGCTGAGCATTATCCTTATATTGATTGTAGAAGCACAGTCTCCTACCAGGTGTCTAAGGCTAGCTGGCAGGAATATTTCACCCTTGTCTTAGCTCCTCACTTCTACAGCAAAACAGAGAATCTCCTCATGGTGAAGAGCAGCTAAGAAAACTCTATCCATGGTGATACAGGCACATTAGGTGGCTCTCAGAAGATGAGTAGAAAGGGAATAAACATCTTGAATTGTGCCTGGCTGCCATGTTCCCAGTGCCAGTCCCCCACACATCAGCATATTATAAATAAGAATTACACCTCATGTCTCAGGAAGACAGCTAGAAAGTACCAATACAGAGGTGACATTTTGAAATAAAGCATTCAAATGAACTCAGTTCTCAAGTTTGCAGCAAGATACTTTCACTGGGCAAGCTTATTCATCTGGGGTAAAATAACTCAGCCAAAGAGCTCCCACTGTTTCAGAACCATGCTGCTGGGCAAGACACTTGGCTGGCAATGCTGTCAAAAAGCTGCATGAGTCCTGAAACCCACAAAATACACATGTGAATCAGTGCCTCATTGATTTTTACGCCCAGCTTCAAGCATGGTACATCAGTAAACAGAACAATTTTCACTCTTCTACCTACTATAGTGCCTCTTTTGAAGGCTGTTACCTTCCCAAATATATTTCGGGGTAATACGAATGGGAAACAATTTCCAGTAGGCTACATTGGAAGGATAATGAAACACCACACTGTATAAACCACATCCTTTGTACAAGAAGCACAGACACTTGAATACAAGCAAGGCTTTAAGAAAGCCTGTCTTTAAACAGATTTATTATTCCTGAACCTTAAATAATAACCCAGTAGACTAAATACTGTCACTCAGTGACTTTACCCATTCAATCTGTTTAAGATGTGTTGCATAAATCTAAGCATAATGGGTTTAAAACAAAATATGTCATTATTCTTGTAAAAAAAAATGCACTAACACATTCAATTTCTCATGACTTCAAAGATGAACTGTTTTGCTACTGACGGCATAACATGTTAGGTCTTATTTCAAAATGGAGGCTCCAAGGCCAAATTATGCTTCGTTGTCCTCTTTACCTCATTAGTGTTCACATAGCACTCCACAGTTTTGCACCTCATTTTAGATGAAAAAGAGCAACACATCAGCGATACAGACTTTGAATGAAGAGAATTGCTAGAGAGCAACAATTGCCTGTGTTCAGTAAAATGTACACTGCTTTCATCATGCTGAGTGCTTATCAACTTGTGCCAGTCCCCAAAGGGAGCACATGCCAAATCACCCACGGAAAACTTGGCAGCAGAAGGGAAAAAAAATGCCTATAAAATATGGACGTTTTAAGAGCCAAGGAAGTTTCGCTGCCTGAGCCATATCATCACAGTGCCATTTTTAGAAGATGTAAGTCTTAGTCAAAACTGAACCAGTGCTATATATGTACATACCTATTTCTTTTCTTATTTGTAATAACACAAGTAGATGAAAAGCTGCTCCTCGATAAAGCAAGGCAACAACTGCTCTGCTACTTCCAAAACGAATCTAAGCCTCAAACCTGGAAACACAGAAACATTAGTTAGTGTAACAGGTCCTTCAGTGTCCTCCGCCCGCAGCCCCAGCTGCTCCTCTCTGCTGATGCCTTCTCCAAACCCTAAGCAGATAAACCCAGAAGGCAGCAGTGCTCCCTGCTCCAGCTCTGCACGCACTGACGGGCCGTCCCTCCGCTCCCCAAGGTCACAGCAGGCCGGGACCCCGGAGCAGCAGCAGCAGCGGGGCAGTACCGGGGCTCTCCGCGCCGGGCTGTCACACGTGCTCGCGGCCC
>WEIV01028657.1:79646-133284 GCA_013390005.1 Calyptomena viridis | reverse complement strand
ATAAATTCTTAACATACAGGCAATGCTACGTTGGTCTGCTTCTAATCTAACTTAATGAAGTATGTATTTAACTACTTTTTAACAAAAGTATGCGATAAGCAAAATACAACTTCATATTTTTCACTGTTTGTTTATTTTGTTTAGAAGATGGATTTATTTAGGAATTGGGTACCCAGGAATAACAACAGTTTATGCGTACAGGGGAACTGCTGTAATTCTGGAAACACTCCTAAGATGTCAATTTTGTGATCCTGGCTTTTCGGGACTACGAAGTGGCATATAGTGGCCTCAACCCCTATGGTGAGCGCTAATATCACTTTCCTCACTGAAACTACAAGGCTTCTTTGTTTTTTTTTTTTTTGCTTTGCAGTTAACTGAAGTGCTTGCAACAAAGCCCATCAGAAACAGTGCCCTGTTGAAAGCAGTAGGAAAGGCAAATGAGCAGTAGCTATCATGTATATTGGTGATCAGTCATACTTGAGATACTCTGCCAGATCAGTCCGTGTTTCTGGGAAGCACTGTGTGCTTGTAATCCCTGTTGAGCTGCACATGTGTTTACGTGGATTGAGATATGCAGACCTACATATTTGAGCTTAAATCCATATTGTTTGCCACCAAATAAATCTGGTGGCTCCTACTTTTAAAGCCCATACCAAGGGAAAAGCTTTATAAATATCATAAAGTTAAATGTGGGTTTTTTTCCATTACTTTTAATTAATTGTAGGGTTCAGATTTGATTTTCCTATATGGTTATTCTCTTGAAATATTCCTTTTAAATGGTTTATCATAGCATGGCCTGGAGTGAAAGGGACATTAAAGATCATCTAGTTCCAATCCTCTTGCTGTGGGAAGGGACACCTTTCACTAGACCAAGGTGCTCATAGCTCCAACTAACTTGGCCTTGAACATTTCCAGGGATGGGGCATTCACAACTCCTTTAGGCAATTTGTTCCAGTGTTTCATCACTCTCAGAATTTTTTCCTAATACCTAATCTAAACCTACTCTCGGTTTGAAGCCATTCCCCCTTGCCCTGTCACTACATGCTTTTGTAAATAATCTCTCTCAATTTTTCTTGTAGGCTCCCTTCAGGCCTTCAGGAAGGCCACGACTAGGTCACCCCAAAGCTTTCTCTTTTCCAGTCTGAACTATCTCAATTCACTCAGCCTCTCCTCACAGGAGCGGTGCTTCTGCTCTCGTATCAACTTGGTGACTCTCCTCTGCACCCACTCCAAGAGGTCTATATTATTCCTGCGCTTGTGACCACAGAGCTGAATACAGTATTCAAGGTGTGGCAATTATTAAGGAACAACAGGCTATGTTATAAATGGTTTTAGAAATTGAATTGTAAATTATTGTATTTCTTTAATGCAAATAAAAATTGCTGAGTCTGTGGTAACCAGTTAGCGATTTTGAGTTAGTTGTGCATCTCAAATAACCTGCACTACTTAGAGATTACTGTTTAGTTGTAAAGAATTTTGACCCGTGTGTTGACTTCTTTTTTAGCAGGACTGCAGCACTGTTGGAAGATCCAGTCGATGAAAATCATCTAACTCCTAATGCAGTGAAGCTTGTGATTAATATGTCACTGCCATGTGCCAGCTGAAACATCAGGCCTTGTGTATTTCAGGATCATTCTTCACAGCCATGTTCCTTGGGCAGGCCACCAGGTTTGATCTGCCCTGGTTTGCACCCTATATGAAACATGGAGGTGGTGACAGCACTTGAAATAATTGCCTGGGAGATTTTATAGCCATGGAATGCAGCACTGCAATGAACATACTGCCACCACGTGGCTATTTCTGCTGCCTGCACCTGTGGCTACTCAGCCAAAGTGTACTTTTCGTCCCTGCACTTGGCGGATGTGGAAGACTTTTTGGTTTTAAAGAAGGATTTATTTAGGAATTGTGTACCTTGAAATAAAAACAGTTTGTGTGTACAGGGGAAACACAACAGAACTGCCATGATTCCTGAGACACTCTTCTAAGATGAGACGTCAATTTCTTTATTTGAGGGGTGTTTAACTTCAAGCTTTCCCTCAAAGAATTTAGGCATGACAAAAATGGAACATGTGTGCAGACAGCTTGGTTTGCAAATACTTTGCAGGAATGTGAAAAATATAAAGTTGTATTTTGCTTATTGCATATTTTTGTTAAAAAGTAGTTAGAAGTAGTTAAATAAATATTTTATTAAGTTAGATTAGAACCAGACCAACGTAGCATTGTCTGTGTGTTAAAAATTTACGATAAGTAGTTAGGGATAAGAATGTTTAGAGAAACATATATTTACTCTAAGGACCTTTGTTTAAGAAGACGCTTGCCAGACGCCTACTTGACAAGGGGTAATAAAATTCGAGCTATATGTCAACCATTGACATTGAAATGTAACTTTCTGTTTAGAGATAAGGAAAGTTAGGAATGCTTTTAGAAAGTTTTTCTTATTTTTTATCACAAGCAGAGGAGCGCCCGCTGTGTGAAAAATTGTATAAGATGTATTACATTCTGTAGTTTGAGTGTGCATTTTGTCTTAAATGCATCCAGCCAAAGGTTTATATCCTTTGTTTTCCTGAATTTTGTCCCAGTAAACCAATTTGCATTTTATGGTGAGCATTTGTTTCTCACAAGGAACATGAAAGTGCTTTCTGGGACTAAAGGGGTCTGGCTTAGGACAAGTGTGATTTGCTTTGGGATGTGGCGGTCCATTGTGTGATGGAGGCACACAACTCTTCAGGAAAATAATTTGAATGTGGAGGGATGAGTAACTTCTGGGAGATGAAAACTAGTAGGGGGATGCCATGGAAACTTGTCTGATGTGGCAGAGGAAAGGGTTTCTGTCCATCCTGCAGGATACCAGCAGTCCAAACCTATCTCCGGGGCTTTTCACCATAGCCAGCTGATCACAAGCAAAACATTTGCTCCCTGTAAGTGAGTTTGCCTTTCCTAATTCATATGGAAATCCTCATTGCCCAGGAGGATGAATGTCAGTCCTTGGCAAGTATTGTCCCAGAATAGAAGCCAGAGCTGCAGAAATGAGATCATCAGGACTCACCCAGGACCTTGCAGTGGATCTTGTCCAGATCGTTTAGAGAGTTGAGTCAAGCAGGACAGTACCACATGGGGGTTGTATATGGAGCAAAAGTAAGATGCCTTCTGCAGATGCACAGGTGAGGATGGTTTGATGCACCACAGCTGCAAGTGAGAGGACTGTTGGCCTTTCCAGGGTAGGTTCCACTAATGAAGTGAAGTTTTGGGGGATATCTATGAACCATATTTCAGAAGGATGTGTGGTCCTAACCTAATGCAAAACAGATTCCCCAAATCAGAGGTGAGGAGCCTCAGCACTAGACATGTGAGTCTGCTGGTATGTTTTTGTTGCACCAAATTCATTACTAGCATATACAGTCCCATCACCTTGGGGATTCCAGAACTTCCTGAACTGTGTCATCTTCCTCGTAAAAGTGGAGATTGAAGACCTGACTACAAATGTATTTGGAAGCAGAGATGAGGGATGGTGCCCTCACAGTCTCCTGCCAGAGAGGGGAAAAAAAGCTTAAGTTCTTGCTACAGATCTTTGGAGGAATTTTTCTTTGCAGTCTAAGAATTGTATTTCCAGGTTCTGTTTTAAATAAGTATTTTTTCCTGTTTTGATTAACATTTTTGATAACTAGCAGTTGTCATGGAATTATGGTACATCATGAGCCTTTTCTGTCTGTTTACTAGCCAACTGCAAAAACAGCGATCCATAAGACCAACATGCAGATCTGAAAATTATATGTTTCTTGGATAATTTTTTAACACTCTATCCATTTTTTTAAAAATGACTGATGGTTGAGGCATGCATTGTATTTATGGTAAGTTAGTTGCTGAATATCAACCAAACTGGGAACTGTCTTGGTACGTTGCCTCAGCCAGGGCAACATGATACTCCCAGGCAGCAGCTCTCAGGGAAGGAGTGTTGTGATGAAAAAGACTGAATTTTTATGAGTAAAATTAATTTGTTAGTGAAGTTACTTAGATTGGAAAATCTGTGGCATTTGTATATCACACTCCTTGGGCACCTGACCTCCTTTGGAAAATGGCTGGATGCCGCAACATCACCGTGAACAAGCCATACACCAGAAGTGCCATGTGGGCTGAAACCTGTGCTTTACATTTAATGTTTTCAGTACTACAAGCTTTAGAGAGAGGCAAGTGACACTTGAATTAGCTGTCTGTAAAGGAATTTACTTTTACATTTCTTAAAGCAATTTATGCTCTGAAATACAAGATCATCTGTCATTCAGAGAGGTAACTTTGGTCTTCAGATCCCCTGGCAGCACAGTTCTGGATGCTGCTACCTGTTTTGATTATTCTCACCTGTACTGCTGATGGGATTCTAAACACCCCCCCCCCTCGCCCGACGCAAAAAACAACTCTTACAGGAATGTAAATCTGTTAAATCTCTTACATCTGTTTCTTAAATATAGGATTGGCGTTGTTAATTAAGAGCCAATTTAGTGGTTATTCAGTGATGGAAATAACAGGAATGACCTGATGAGACACATGAACTTCGTAAACACAGATCTTTTTTGTTCCTTCATAGACTTCTTAAAGGTAAGTGGTTTGACCCCAGCAGAAACCCTTGCACCTAACAGCTCTTGCTCGGTGGTTAGAGCTGTAGCTTCCTCCAGGATTTTTGGGATTTCCAGCTATCAAAATCTTCAGAATGGCCATCCCAAGGCTTGGTTTCACAGAATCACAGAATGGGTCGGGTTTGAAGGTACCAGGAGGGTCATTTGGTCCAACCTCCCTGCTCTCAAGCAGGGTTGTCCTAGAGCATATGGCACAGGATTGCATCCAGACGATTCTTGAATGTCTCCAGTGAGGGAGATTCCACAAACTCTCTAGGAAATCTGTTCCAGTGCCCAGTCACCCACACCTCTTTATGTTTAGGAGTAACTTCCTGGGCATCAGTTTCTGTCTGTTGCCTCATGTGCTATTGTTTGGCACCACTGAGAGGAGCCTGGCTCCATCCTCTTGGCACCCCCTCTTTACACACTTATACACATCGGTGAGGTCAGTTGTCTCTTCTCCAGGCCGAACAGGCCCAGCTCCCTCAGCCTTTCCTAAGTGAGATGCTCTAGTCCACTGATCATCTTTGCTGNGCGGCAGCACGGGAGGCCTCACAGGTACCGTCGCTCCCGTACAGCCTCGCCTGGTGCAGCGGCGGGGCGGGCCGTGCGGCGGGGCCGGGCCGTGCCCCGAAGGGCGGCCTCCATAGGGACGGGGCTGCGTGCCAGGGACCGGGGAATGGAGTCACTGGAGTGCAGTGGCGTGCGTCGTGTTCCTCGTGTTGCTTTCCTTGCCGTCCTTCCCATCTTGGAGTGGCGTGGACGATCCGCAGGTGTGACCTGACCGCAGTTCCGCAGCGTGTGGATCAGCGGAGCGGTGCTGCCTCTTGGGAATTGTGCNGACCTGCTGGCAACTCTCTTCTAAGGCGCCTTTAACTGCCGGCACAAAAGCCTGCAAGGCTGTCCATGACCGGGACGGGTTTGGCACGGGAGCGATCCCGGCCTGAGCCGGGCGGAACGCTGCTGCCCGGAACTCCCGGCGCGGTTCCTGTTCCCAGCCGNGCTACATGCCCAAAGCACGGGCGAGCAGCAGTGTCTGGGAGTTCGTTTTCGTTTTGACTAAAAGGTTTTTAACTGCTTTTAATGGCAGGTCCACTTAAGTTGTACCCTTACTTATTTATAATTTCAGACCTGCTCGATATTTTTGGACAAACTCCGATGCTGTGATGGCCTCATGTACAAAGCAGCTCGGGTTCTTTGGTAGCTCTGTTTGCTTCCCGAGGCCAGGTTTCTTTCCCAGCAGGAGGCAAACCAGGTGGTAGGTGAAATACAGTGATGCAAGCTGCAGTGTGCTGCTGGCTCTAAATGTCTAAGCCTTGCAGTCTTGCTGTGTTTTTCCGGTTTTCTTATCTTTGTAAGCTGAGGAAGTTGGGGCTGTTCATCCTGGGGAAGAGAAAGTTGCGTGGAGACCTCATAGCAACCTTCCAGTATCTGAAGGGGGCCTACAGGGAAGCTGGAGGAGGACTGTTCATCGGGATCTGTAGTTCCTGATAGGAGAAGGTGTAATAGATACAAACTGAAAGAGGGGACATTTAAGTTAGGCATTAGGAAGAAGTTCTTTACTGTGGGAGTGGAGAGACACTGGAACAGGACACTGCCCAGGGAGGTTGAGGATGCCCCACCCCCGGCAGTGTTCAAGGCCAGATTGGATAAGGCCTTGAGCAACCTGGTCTGGTGGGAGGTGTCTCTGCCCATGGCAGGGGAGTTGGGAGTAGATGATCTTTGAGATCCCTTCCAGCCCCTCAACATTCTACAATTCTATGATTTCTGGGTGGTTAAATAGTATTAGGAGCCTGATTAATGAAAAATGAGTTTGACAAAGACCTGTGGAGAACAACCCAGTGTAAAACAGCAGGACTTCTGCCACCTTCCCAGTAATGAGGTTCTGAAGCTTTCCATAAGTTTTTCTGTTGCTTCTCAACATCGAAGTTTAGGGTTTAATGCTAACAATTTATTAATTTATTAAGTGCAGAGTGACTGAAGTGTGATGTCTTCTGATACTGACCGATTTTCCTTTTTTAGCCAAAGAGAGATGTATGTGAGGAGGGGAGCTATGTCATGATTCCTTCAAATTTGTGGAAGTGTTTTAAGATCTACTGAAATGTTTTATTTTGAACCAGCATGAATATTTACTTTTTCTTTATTTCAGTAACTTGAGGATGATTTTTAAGCAAAATAAGTAGTTGTGAATTTAAAGATTTAAGCACTTCATTTTAGAATGTTAAAGAGAATGGTTCTTTGACTTTTGTGGTAATTTGTCTAGAAAATGCCATTGTGTCAGTGTTGCAGCAATCTCCTCAACAGCTCCCTGCTGTCCCTGGCTTCGCATCCTCACCTGCCCTGTGTCAGTTTCAGTTTCTTTGCAATGATGTGGTAAATTAAGTAGAGGAGGTACTTCAAAGGGAAAAATAACTCAAATAATTTTTTTTGGTTTGTTACTGGGTTATCTTGCAGCATAATCCATTTCCCCACTTGGCTGCTATATTGCAGGATAGGGGAATGTGATCTGTAGTAGTGCCACAAGAGGGAAAATGTGAAGCTGAATGTGTGTGTACAGTCTTTTTTCAGATGGTTGGGAGTGTTCTGTTTATTGACTCATTTTAAGAGTTTCAGAGAGTTTTCTGTAGTACCAATGAATTTAAGTATCAGGTACCAGTAGATTTGAACTCACTCTGCTCCCTAATGCAGAAATACTTCAAAAGTTTTAAGTTCATAGGTTATTTCCTCCACAAATAAACAGTATTTTAAAGTTGTTTACTTTATTTTTGTGACGAGGAAACCGTAAATTATGAAAAGCTTGTAATGGTGTCCCAGTCCCTCTCAAAAGTCAAAAGGTAACTGTTTGACATGTACTTAGCATGCTCAGATTGCACTCAGTTAGGCCTAGACAGTTGTAACTGATGTTTTGGGGTTTTTCGTAGGCTGACAAAATTCAGCCTTGGACCCTATTTGTAACTTCTGTTTTTTAACGTTGTATATCTCTAGCAAAATACAGAAACTCTTCAGCACAAGCAGGGTGCTTTCTACTGAGAAAAATACGTCTGCTGCTTCCAAAGACAACACCATTGAAGGGGCATCAAAGAGCCAGCAGGGTACAGCAGAAACACCAAAGCAGAAGCTGTTAGACATTATTGGTAGTATGAAAGTGGAAGTGAGCTACAGGAAGAAACTCCAGCAGTTAAAAGCCAGTGAGAAAAAAAAGCAAGCCGTGAACCAGCTGAATGGCCCAGGCAGTGAAAGTCCTCAGAGACCTACAGAAGACATCCAAGGGTAGAGTATAACACACTTTTCTTAGCATTTTTTATCCTTTTTTCAATTTTTTTTTCATTATATAGGACAAAATATACTATCAAATGCGATTTCCAGCTATGAAAAAGAATCTTGTAAGGGAGTGTGTTGTACAGATGTAGATTTGGGTAAATCACAGGGGAGAATCTGGAGAAAAGATGCTGTATGCTTTCTACCACATGCTATCTTTTCCTGTGCTGAGACTCTGGAAAGGTAGTGTTGGCATCTGCCTGTGGAAAGTTATTTTAATGGGAGAGGGAAAATGCTGTTTAGATAAAATACAGTAAGACTGAGGAAAAAGAAAAAGACAGTTTTAAGAGTGGCATGGTGATTGTCAGGTCTTTGGAGTGGCTCCTCTCCACAATGCATGACATCGTATTTATTACCCCACAGGTCTGTGCTGCCAGTGGTCTTCAGGCTGTGTGTCTGAGGGGCTGTGCAGTGGCATAGGTCTGCCATTTCCCCAAGTTTGAGAACAAGAGTTTGTCAGAATAATTCAGCATTTGAGGATTAGTGCAGTATAGGGCAGACCTGCCTGTCCCACTGGCCACCCCCATTTGGGAAAATGTCTGTGTTAAGACATAAAATGGCAGTACAGAAATGACAATTTAAATATATTAAAAGCTTTTTTTTTTTTTTTTCCCCCATATCTGTTATATCTCTTACAGAGGAAAGCTTTTGAATCCAGACCTGGTGAAGGCTGCTTCTGCAGTTGCATCTTCCCTTCCACTTGACAAGAAACAGACAGAATCAGAGCTACTTGCACAACTAAGAAGACATGAAGAAACCACAGATAGACAGAAGAAGGGGGAGATTATTAACCTACGGTCTGTTTATTGAATGTTATTTTCAATTATATTCAAAATTCTGATTTTGCAACGTCATCCTGAAGGTGACAGGGTTCTGTGTTGGCAAGATGGCCCTAAAAGATAAATTGGGACAGTTTATTCTTGGGATTAATGTATGTTATTAACATCATTGGTTTGCTTATACCAAACTCTAAATTTTGCCATCATTTTCTAAAATGGTTTTGCAGAAGTGGAATTGTTTTCCTGCCCAGGATCATTGCTTTCTTGGACGGGCTAGCAAAATAACAGCTTTTTTTTTGTGAGGTTTTTTTTTTTTCTTTTTTTGTCACAAGCTTCCAAAATTCTCACACAATGGATGGATTTGTAGATGTTTCAGACGTTCTGTCTGGACTGGTGAACTTTCATGACGGCTCTGCAGAACTGAACTAGAGCAGCACTGTTTATAGCCCCACCCTTCCTTTCAAAACTTTCCAGTCAACTCAAGAAACTCATCTCTTGGCTTAACTCCATTTCCAGTGTGGCTTTCAAACAGATGAGAAACATTTGTTTGGAAACTGAAACAGCTCTGCATACTGCTCTTTTGGATGATGGCTAAAGACAGATTTTTCATTCTACTTTTTGTCAGCTACTATTTGAATAACTACTCAGAAAATAAGGCTTTAAATCCAGGTGAAATGCTGAACCAAACAGAAAATTGGATCTTCAGCAAAATCTGAATGTGAAACCTTTCTTTGTGCATTGTGAACTGCAAGTTGCTTGTCTTAGTTTTAATTTATTCTCCAAAAATGAATTTGTCCCAAACAAGGATCTCAGTTTGACCCATTTGTTATTATTTGTAGGTTACATATATTATTATTTGTAGGGATCAGTAGAGGATCTGCTCAGTACGGTTATTGGTGTACTCCAAACAGAGCAGTCAACAAGCTAATTATGTTTGTGGCTTATGTCTGCCTTGTAAGGGAGTGGAAATTAAGGAAGAATATGATGGATGCTTGCTAACAGGTTGAATTAGATGATTTCACAGAGAGTGGGGTATACAATCCTCAGCGAATAACTTCATGAGGCAAAATATCTGTTCTTCAGTTATAAAGACCATTTAGATAAAGCTACTTATATTTACACAAACGCCTTAATAATGACGTTGGCTGTGGATGGCCAACTTAAATGTAATTAGAACATACTCGAGTACCTGATGAGGTTTTGGAGAACCACAGAGATACTCACTGAGCTAATACTTGCAGTGGCTAATCTCATATGTGCCTGTCTCCTCTCCTTAAGGTATACATGCTCTTGTCGGGTGTGGTTGGTCTGCCTGCTACTGGCGTCAAGGGGTCGCTGTCTCATCACCCACTGCACTTTCCCTGAAGCATTTACCCGGCTCTGGCAGCAGTGGAAAAAAGACAGTGACTAAGGAGCTTGTAGTCTAAGCAAAAAGGTTGTTTTTCTCTTGAAAGAGAGTTAAAATTCTTCATAAATTGAAAAGCTGCAGCTATATAGTGCCTCTGTATTGTTGATTGGTGGGTTAAATTGTGGTATTACAGTATTTTATGACATACTTGTGGATGAGTCATTATTGTTAGAAAAATGCATTTTCCTCAGCCAGAACCAGCCTTTTTGGAATGTCCTGGCTGGCTTGCTGTGCTTTGAGTTGCCCTATTCCCTGGGGCAGCTTAGTGATCTAGCTTGTTTCCCTAAGGGAATACACTTCCACTCCCTGCCGCCTCCCTCCCCCATTATTTGCTGAAAAGTTTTAGTTTTCTTCCTTAACAGTTTAGTAACAGTTTGAAACTCTTATCAGTGGATGAGTTTTCAAGAAAGACCTGCTGATTTTTACGACAGAAAACTTGGTTGTAGTCACCTTTCAGAGTTAGTAGTGACCTTTCAGTTCTTTTAGATAAATGTAGTACCTTCAGGTTTCTGACTAGTGTGTTTAAAATGTTGATTTTACAAAGCTCAGCAGCCCTCAGACTTAATTCTGCATGATTTACTCCACAATATCTCAATCCACACAGCGCACTAAAATGCTTTTACTATATTAGAAATTTTTTTCATACATGATTATTTTGTGTTGAATTTTATTTTGACAGGAGAATATGGCCAATTTAACTTTCTGTTTTTTTTGTGTAAAGGTTTTGTGTACAATATATGGACACATTTTAAAAGCCAATATATATTCCTCAGTTATTTAAAATATTTGAAAATGAGATACTTTTACAAGCAGTAGAGCTGTAGAGTGCTGAAGTGCAAAAAATTGGATATTGCTATTGTGATTTATAATATATCATAAATTATACTTTGTCCAGATATTTTGTACCAATTATTTTTATCAGGTTAGTAGCACAACCTCCAGAGGTCACTGTTGTATGCAGTCATCTCATCGCCTTGTTTTGTAGACAGCAAAAGGACAGTGTGTTCATGAGGAGGGGAAAATATTAATGATACAGGAATTTATTTTTGTCATTGTGACATAAAAGTTTCACTCAATGGAATGTTGGATGTGAGGTAATAGGTATTATCTAATCACCATAAGTACACTGGGGTTGGAGTGTGACTTTTTAAACTGATATTTTTTGTTACAAAAGGCATTAAAAAAATCTTTGTAGTTTTATTTTTGCTGATACAGGGGTGCTTTTAATGGTAGAGTGATAAATGTTGCTGCCAGAAACATTCATATACCGATGATGGGGTGACATTAGGATTTCCCAGTGAGAAATTTTATACCATTGACTGTGTGTTCTGATGGATTGGTAGTGTAGTCTGTCCAGATCTACTGTGCAAAACTGCAAGTCAGTCAAGGAGGAGAGCTTCTCTGAGCAATCTCCTCTGAAGCACAGGAATGCTCCAGCCTTTTAGGTCACAGCCGAGTCAAGCCATTGGACTGGGCCGTGTGTGTCTGACCTTAGGAATTATGTCCCTTTGACCCTCGTAAGTATGTCAAGCCTCTGGCCCAACACCAGCTTACTAATGCCAGTAGCCACTTCATAGAGTAATTCCTAATGGGAGATAGGCAACTAAACTGAGATTGTTTTTTATTTAAGATTAAAGTGAAATTATTTAAAACTTGTTTTCAGTTGCATTTCAGAATAGGTAGTGGAAGAGCTATGCTGTTCTTGTTCTGCCATTTGAAACCACATCTAAGGCTGAAGAGAAATCCTGCTGTGTTGCTGTGGCAATTAACTTTTACAATTTTCCAGAAGTATTTCTTTCTTGTCAGTAAAATCCCTTTTGACTTAAATTGCCAAAAGCATAGTTTGAATTTCATTCAGATTTTAATAAAGTGGATACACAGTATTTTTGACTTGGCCTATTTTTATTTTTTGAGACCATATTTATGTCTTAAAACCTGAGCGCTGCAATTTTGGATGACTGTGTGTGACTGGAAGCAGTTGGGTGGAGAGGATAACTGTGAGGAAGACTTACCAGCTTGGCCTTTACCAACCATCAGACTTGCCAGTTAAGGGAGCCCATCAGTGGAGGCAGAGAAAGATGGTGTGTTTTGCCCTGTGCACTCAGAATGAGCTGCATACGGTGCTGGAAGAGATCAGAGCATTTGCTCTTCACGTATGATTTTGACTACGGAATTACGAAGGAAGATGTGGTCTGTTAATGCTGTAATATGATTATGCAATGCAACAGATTGCAGTGGATCAGGAAAGGTGACCTACTTATTAGGGTGGTATGACTGGCCCATGTCAGCTGATGTGTGAAGGCAAGCTTCCTTTTGGTCTGCAGCAGCACAGCTCTGTCCCTGGGCAGTGTTGGTTCTAGTCCAAAAAACTGGTGATTTTGACCTCCCTATTTCACCTTATTTCTTGTATCCAGAGAAATTCCTCATTTGCTTAAGCAAAACATACCTGGCACACTCTGTGAATTTTGGTGTGCATATGTATGACTGTTTTGGTTTTTTTTAGTTGGAAACTAAATCATTTCAAAGAAAACATTCCTTGTGGATTTAATAGACTAAAATAGCACTTTTCCTGTATAGAATGTAACAAGTAAATGGTTTAAAAGGTCAGACTTGAATGTTTGATGTTTTAAAGATGGGCGTATTTTGTGAGGAATGTATAATTCTGTCTCGGAGAGTTTTATGAAACCAATTGAGAATGAAGTTTCTGGTTAATATATATGACAAAATTCCTTGCTTTGTCAATTTGCTGAGTTTTTACTTTTCATGTTTTTAATTTCAGCAACGTAATTTCAGAAATGACAGTTAAAAGGCAGTCCCCAGCTCAGAGGGGTGCGAGGATATCCAGTCGCATTTCCTTGGAATTGGATGAGGATGGTCAAGGAATAAGGCCTGAAAGATTTTCATCTCAGTCTTTTGTCTCCAGAAGGTATTTTTGTTGTTTTCCCTTCCAATAGAAGGAGCATGCAATTACTAGTAGATAACATTTTAAATTTACTTCTACATATTCATATGTATTGCCATACTTCACAGCTTAAAGAATTTACTTAAGTATTTTTCAAGAGAAGTGGTGTTAGCATTGAATTAAACTGTGAGAACATACTAGTTAATGTTAACCAACTAATCAAATAATGTGTAATTTTTTAATATTACATTTTAGATAATTAAAAATACTTGGTATATAGATAATTAAAAATACAATTACAAAATGTAATTGTACTCATTTTAACTAGTTTAAATTTTTGTCACTTATGCATAATACAATTTTAGATCACTTTCTTAACTTTTTGGGAAATGGAGACTTTGAAGGCTTGCTTTCCCCTACTGGAAAACTTTGATAATGTTTGATGTTTAGAAAAGTTTCATCCATTTAAAGAGATATTGAAGTTGGTTTGTTGATTTATTTTTATCACCTTGTTGCAACTAATAAGTCATTCTGTAACTGATTTCTCTGTTGTCTGTTACATTATGATTGTCTATGAAATTAACTTTATAATTTCCATTGTGATTTCAGGGTACTCCTTAACCTTATCTTGCTGTTATCTTGCTGTTACATTGTGTTATGTGGCCAGTCTATTTTTTAATGAATTGAGGAGTGCTCTTACATTTTTGGTTTACTCCTTTAAGCTGTGCTTTATTGTCTACAGTGTTTTGATTTTCTCATGACAGCTCATCACCACATTCCTTTTGAGATATTCTTTCTCTAGCAGTTTTTAGTAAGATTAACCTCTTGTCATTAATTTACTTTGCAAAATAATCCTGTTTTCTTGGAGTTAGGGACTGGAAATTGAGGGAACAATTTGTTTTTAGATAGATCATCGTGAAGATAGAATTAGGATAACTAAAGAAAAACAAAACATAAATTTATGGGTGAGTAGATGTGCAGTATTCTGCCCTCTTTGGTCGTCTAAGACATTAATATCAGTATATCATGAACAGAGAATTGTGACTTCCCATAAGGAACAAATTGGAACATAGGCATCGGGCCATGTAAATCATGCAAAAACATCGAAATGGCTTATGGCCATTAAAAGTAATTAGAAGAACTTAACCTTGGGCCTCCTCAAAGTTATAAGTGCAGTGTTTTCTGTTCTGATACAAGTTGGTTGGAGGTGCAAGAGGGGCTTTTTGTAATGATCGTTGAGGGGAAGAAGTGGAACAAAGGTCTTGACCAGTCCCTCCTGATTTAGATACTTCTTGTCGTGAAACTTTCATTCAGCTACAGACTGCTGGTTTGAGGAACAAGATGAAGAATAGCTCCATTTATATTTTTATTCTTTGGATAATTATCAGACAGATATTTCATGTCACATGAAAGTAGTTTTGTTACTACACTGCAATTCCTGACTGACTATGAGAAATACTGTATTTAAGGTGTTGGTTTAAAAGTTTTTCAAAGTGCAAAGCAGTAGAAATAATAGAATAAAAAGTAATAGAAGGAATAGAAGTAATATGATCTAGAAGTATAAACAGGAAACCTGAGCTATTACAGGCTCATGCAGTGTCTATTATTTTATACCTTTGCTAAACTTCTCATGTATTAACATACTGCAAAGTAAAGTGAATTTCACTTATTGATTCACTTATTTATTATTTGCTTGAAAAAATTTGTAAAATCTATGCAATCTGAGAAGCTGTCTTGTACTCTTTGTGTGATGAAATTGTACTTGGTATATAACTTCAGACACAGTAACTTAAAATAGTTTTTTTAAATCCCTACAATGAGTAAAGTGTTCCTAGTTTCAGGCCTAAGGTTCCTCCTGCATACTTGAAAATCTAGTGGATTTACATATGAATTGATAGTATGAAAAGAATGGATTGGGAAGAATATCTAAGTTTAAGTCCAGTTAGTAGGTCTCAATGAAATGAGTGATGTTGTTTTATAATAATTTTAATTTGTCATCTTAAAATAAATGTTCTTCCAAGTCATGCTTCTATCTTTGGCCAATGTGATTGGGAGTTACACGCAGATAGGAAAATATAATCTTAAATCAACATTCTTTTAAGGCTCTGTAACTAGATTGCTCTGTGCTGAAATAGATCCAAGGTAGTTTCATCACTGAAATGTAATATGGCAAGAGCAGATTTGCAGAAGTAGTTGATGCCATTAGAAATCTCCAGTAAATCCCAAAAGGTGAAATTTAAGGTCAGAAAGGGTAACAGAGGATATGTAATGATGACAAGTAGGAACTGTTAGGATTTCAGTGGAAACCTAAAAGATAGTATGAATAAAAGCATAATTGTTTCTAAACTAAAGACACTGGGGCTTTTTTGTTTTCATTAGAAGAATTTGATTACTTGTTGAACTCTTGTGTTTCTAAAATGTTTTTTAGTATAAGCTTAATGCTAATGATGAATGTGATTGAAAATAGGCGGTCAGAATGAAATATTTTTATATTCAGAAGAAAGAGCATCAGGGTGATGTTATTTAAAATATATCATAAGGATGTACTCTGACTGCTGTATGGCAGAGAAGGTGGCTGTATAATCTTCTGAAAAGACTATTTATGTCATAAAGCAGGAATTATTTGATTTAGCTGTTGCCTTTTCTGTTCCTGAATTGTGCAATGATTTTTACAGGGAAAAAACCCAAGGCTTCAGATAGTTGTAACTTTGTAAAATCACTTAAGTACTGTAGTTTGATACTGTTTACCTTTGTTCAAATTCCTAAATAGTCCAGTAAAAAATTACTACAAGTGTAATGTTTGATTTATGCTGATTCTTTCACATGGAAGTGTTTTGAGAAGCTCTGTTATAGATGAATAATAAAATCATAAACACTTTCTGTGGTTAAAAGCTGAGAATTTAGGGAGAGTCACTATCTTTTTTTTTTCCCTCCAGAGATCTGTTAGTTCATGAAAATATTTTGTGCTTTTTAATTTACTATCTGGCAATGTTGTGAGGTGTTGTGAAATACTAAATATCAGTTTTCTTTTTTGTTTATAGGAGTCTCAAAGTAGGAAAGAGACTTAATATATTCACTAAGGCTTCTACAGAACCAGAACATGCAATGAAAACAGGTTAGTGGAAATTTAATAATGAAAAACCCAGTGAGGCCAAGTTCTGCATTTTTAGAATATTAAGAGATTCATTGTTGTGAGGAGACGTGTGACCTGTTCACTTTCTGCTTTCAGACTGGTAAAAGAAATGACTGTTTCAATGTAACTCGGATTTTTTACCAAGCAAAACTTTCATGCAGTGTAGTAGATTGTTTTCTGTACTGATGAGAGCATTCCCTTACTGAACTTGAAGGGTATAACTGGCTTTTTTCACAAGTGTCAGTCTTACTTCTGGAAGTGTAAAGCCAGCCTGGAGAATGGTTAAGTTGGCTCCAGCTTGTTTGGTTAAGTTGGAAAGAAACGTGAGGCTGTGATCCTGGGGATTCAAGCGAGCTCTACAGGTGGCTAAGCATAAACAGAGTAGTAAAAAACCAAGACTATACACTGGATTTCTGTGTTGCATTCTTAGTGTTCCAGGTGTAGCCTGAAAGATCCCATCAGTGGCTGACAAACACCACCTTGCTTTACCTATTGTAAAGCTCTCCATGTGTGTTTAGAATCATAGAGTAGTTTGGGTTGGAAGAGATCTTTAGAGGTCATCTAGTACCAAGCCCCCTGCAGTGAGCAGGTACATAGTACACTAGATCAGGTTACTCAGAGCCCTGTCCAACCTGATTTTGAATGTTTCTGGGGGTGGGGCATCTACCACCCCCCTGGACAAGCCATTCCTATATTTTACCACCCTTGTTGGAAAAAATTTCTTCCTTTTATCTAGTCTGAATCTACCCTCTTTTAGTTTAAAACCGCTACTCCTTGTCCTGTTGCAACAGGCCCTACTAAAAATTCTGTCCTCATCTTTCTTAAAAGTTCCCCTTAAGTATTGAAAGGATTATAATAAGGTCACCCGAGCTTTCTCTTCGCTGTGAGGAACAACCCCAGCTCACTCAGCCTTTCCTATTAGGAGAGATGTTCTATCTCTTTAATGATCTTCATGGCCCTCCTCTGGATGTGCTCCAACAAGTTGATGTCCTTCCTGTGCTGAGGAGCTCAGAGCTGGATGCAACATTCCAGGTGGGGTCTCATGAGAGCAGAGTAGGGGAGCAGAATCTCCTCTCTGAACTTGTTGGCCATGCTCCATTTTTTGATTTCAGTTGGCTTTCTGGGCTGTAAATGCACACTGCTGGCTCATGTTCAGTGTTTATCCACTGATATCCCTAAATCATTCTTGGCAGTGCTACTCTCACTCTCTTCACCCCCCAGCCTGTATTGATACTGAGGGTTGCCCTGACCCTGGTGCAGCACTGTGCACCTGGCCTTGTTGAACTTCATGAGGTTCTCATGGACCCACTTCTTGAGCTTGTCCAGGTCTCTCTGATGGCATCCCATCCTTCAGGTGTGTCAGCCACACCACTCAGCTTGGTGTCATCTGCAAATTTGGTGAGGGTGCACTCAGTCCCACTGTCTGTGGTGTTATGAAGACACTAAACAATACTGGTCCCATTACAGATTTCTGAGCGACACCACTTGGTCCCTGATCTCCATCCAGACACTGAGCCTTTGAATACTACTCTCTGGATGTGACCACCCAACCAATTCCTTGTCCACCACATATACATGCCAAAAGTCATGTAAGATAAAAAAACCCAACAAAACACAAAGTTAAAACAGGTATGACCCACCTTCATGTTCGCTGAATGGCATAGCTGTGCAGGAACAGTCTTAATGCTGCATAACAGGGATAGCTTTCACACCTGAAGGCTTAGCTTTACTTACAGACTTGGTTTGGCTAGGAGTGTGTGAATGTGGGCAAGTTGTGAAACTGCATTGTTAGCATTGATCTTTAATATGATGTTTTCCCTCAGCTATTCTGAGGCCCTTTCAAAAAAAGATTTTATTCCAGTGTAGTGACTTAGAACTTTATATAAAGCCAGCAGTGGCAGAAGAAATAGTGTTCCTCTCTGATATCTTAGAAAATGATGCGTATTTGTTTCTGTTTCAACAGTAGGACTGTTAGTTTTTGCCAGATTCTACCTGAGTACTTTTATTTTATTATTTTTTTTTAGCACTTGAAACTGCAGGGAGAAATTAATTTGTTTACTTAATTTCTTTAGTAAAATGTCAAATAGTTCTATTGGCATATTTTCCAGCAGCTGTGAGCTTTCTGAATCCAGCCACCTTTATGGAAGTTCCATATTAGAATGGAATTCAATTTGCTGGTTTTTATCCTTAAAATGGGTCCATTTTACATATAAAAACATAATGAATGATGCAGTGTGTGCTTTTAGCTACCTTAACAAGTGTGGTGACCAAGAAGCTGGTTTTTAGTTGATTCAAATTTACTCAGGTAAAATGGTGAGAATTTAAGCTTTCTTTTTGCATGAGCAGACAAAATGGCATATAGTAGTGTCCCTAGATAAAAAGTTGAGGTGCACTTTTTTTTAAACACAAAACTGGAATGTGCACAAAATGCGTAAGAGAGCGAGGGAACTTCATTGGATTTGTAATTAGATATTAAGACGTAATCTTCTTTCAGCTTTTTATGTGGTATTTCCTTGTTTGATTCCAGGTAGTCTTGAGGAAATCTACAGTATATTCTAAGCCAGGAAGCTGATTACTTGGCTTACTGACTAAGCCCGATGACATTTTTTTTTGTGTGTTAATCTCGGGAAATACCACTGTGATTCTTGATACCTTGATTCATTTGTTTTCACTGTCTTGGCTCATATTAATGGAGATAATGAGTTAAATATTGTTACATATTGTTAAATACTGTGTACATAACAGAAAAGCAAGTTCTGTGTTAAGTGTTGATGTTTAAAATCTGTGTGTTAACTGGAAAGTAAATTGGCATTCTGAAAATATTTTTCATAACTCTTAACATAAAATGTCAGTATTATTTTCTGTTTCACAGAGGTGAAAATGGAATCTTTTTCCCCTTTACTGCAAGCTTGAAAATGAATTTTTGCTTTCTTCTATTAGAAGGTTTATTAGGTTTCTTTAAGATGTGGCCTATAATTTCATTCTGGTATGGTTTCTCATCATGTTTCTATGTGTATTTTATTCCTGCCTCCAGCCCTCAAATCAGACTACTCAGCTAGGGAATACAGTTCTGGAAATATCCCTCTTAAGAAATAATTTGAACAATATCTTCTGATTTAACAAAAAAACCCTTGAAAACACTATTCAGTATGTAAAAATACTCTGCCCTTTCATTGTTTTCTTTTAAAGGAGAGGGGGGAGATTTTTTTTCTGGTTCAGTAGAGTTGTAAGTCACTGAGCCAAAGATGAAATTATATCTTGGCTTCGAGTACTTATGAGTAGTAAAATAATAGTTGATTGGCCATGATCCACTCCAAGTTGACTCTAACCTTTGAATTTACATGAAGATCTCTGTTCCAAGCAGCTCAGGGTGAATTGATAACGAGGAAGGCAAGAAAACAAAGGGGAGTGCGACTTTGGCCAGCTCACGAGACAGCAGCCCGAGGCACTCCCAGTGGTTCCTCCCTGTCCTGTGGTAACAGCTTGTTCCCTTCAGTTCAGCGAAGCGTCTCAGTCTGGGCTCATGACCAGTTCTCCTGGGTGGAGGGGCAGGAATTCCTTAAGAGTAACTGCTGCCATATGAGTACACTTTGATTAAAAAAAAATCATATCCTTCAGGAAAGGGGCACCCCTAAAGGAACTGTTTAACTTTATGAAAAGAGTAAGAAATCATGATTTCTCAAGCCCAAGAGACAAAAACTGGGACACTTAGCAGCAGTGGGGAAGGAATTGCCATCATTCTGTTTAACAGTTGTTTCCCTGAAGGAGAATATAATTATGCAGTATCTGAAAACTCCTGTAGAAGTAAGTAACGGAGTACACCAGTCAAGTTAGAGTTTGTTGTATCCAAAATTTGTGAAAGACAAAAAGGAATACAGATTGTGGAAAAATTTCTCTGTGTGGAAGGCTTAAAAATAAATTGTCCCCTAGGAGTTCAGAATACCTTTTCATCAGACATTTGAAAGTTTAGTGGACTTTCATGTCAACAGAGAATTCTCATTTGAGAAAGGTGATGCTGACACCTAAAGTAGAAAAATTTGCACAGCTCAAAGAATTAGTCTCTGTAAAGGTTAATGTTAAAGGACTTTGAGCTCGTGACAAATCTTCGGCTGCTGACAGATCTTTAAAAAATTTCTTCTTTAGTATCTTCACCAACAATTTGGGATCTGGAGTTTGCAAAGGAGATTGCAGCAATAACTGCACAGCCTCCCCGAAACGGTTTTGAGGAGATGATCCAGTGGACAAAAGAAGGAATACTGTGGGAGTTCCCAATTGACAATGAAGCTGGTACGTGCACTGTTAACTTTTATTATCTAAGTTTATCTTTTTTGAAAATTAGAGCATGTTTGACCTTTAACTGTTTTAACATAGCATTTCACCTAAGAGTCATGCAATTGATAGTAAACAAATACAAATTCCTGATTGTCCCAGATTAGAGATGGCTCAGATGAACTCATTCTGGCACTCTTCAGGTGAAGTCCTGCAGGTGGTTTGGCTGATCTGAGGACTGGCTGCTGCCAAAAAGGGGAGAACTCCCTCCCTCCCTGGTGCTTTCAACACCAAAAGGCCATTCGAGTCTATTACATAATACCTTTTACTATGCAACTTCTTTAAGTTAAGCTCCTGGCAGAAGTTGGGGAATCTTAAAACTGCTGTGTGTGTTTTGTAATGCTGATTCTGTTCATTGATGTGGCTCTCAGACCAAGTGTCTAGCCGGATCCCAGTCAGCTATCTGCCAGTTCCATATCTGTGCAGGCCAAGTATTAAACAGTTGTTTGCTCCCTTTGTTCTGTCTGTTTCATAAGAATAAACAGTCACAATATTCACTTATTCTGGGCATCTATGTTAATCAGGCATCTTTGTGCACAGTATTTTCTTTTATTACCATTAAAAAAAAGCTTGTGAAGTTAAGCCAGCAGACAGAGAGAGTGAATGTTAAGCAAAGAACAACTACACAAAGTGTACAGTATAGGAAAGGGGACTTCATAACTTCAGGGAGAGCTTGGCTGTGGGTTTTGGTGGTTTTTTTTTAAAAGACATCAAACAGAACTGCTTTATAGTGATTCAGTCACTGAGAGCAAAACAGGTTAGTATCTGAAGCTGGAATTCTTTGCAGATCTGTGCTATACTGAGTTGCAAATGAAATAATTTGGTTCATTGTTTCTTAATGTTTCTTCTCATCCTATTTGGCAATTTCCTCACAGGATTTAATCACTGCTCCCAGAATTGATCTGTTCCAACATGTAGAAATCCAAGTATACTCTAGCCGTGTTTTTGCAAGCTTAAAACCATTGTGGCCAATGGTTTTTCTGTTGTTGTAATGTGGCTGGAACCCTGCTGTCTGGGGCCGTCAGTTCACAAAGTGTCTTTGGCAGCCAGTGGTTTTTCTGTTGCAGCAATGTGGCTGGAACCATGCTGTCTGGGATGGGGTGGCAAGTGGACAAAGAGTCTTTACATATACTTAAACAAGAATCGTTATTGATTTGTCCACAAAGACTAGTCATGTGGAAAATTCCAGTGGAGCGTTCCAAAATCTATCACCTCTCAGGTTGAAATACCAAGTCAGTGAATTCCCTCCTATCAAACTGCCAGCCACAGGCTGTTAATCACATCAGGTATGTCAAAGCACAGTTAAAACCTTGAAAACCTTGCTCCAATTATATCAACATACTGTAATTTCAGTGTCTGTGCAAAAGAAAGATGCCTCGTTCTGCTGTTAACTTTACAATTCTGTAACAGCTGTTTCCCTCAATAGAAGGACATTACTTCAGCTTGTTCTGTAACAAGTGTGTGATTTTTCTTTTATGTCACAAGCATGTGGCTTTAAAAATGTAAATGAAATGAAATTTTTTATTGAGGAAGCATGTATACACAACTTTTAGCATTATGAAAGCCTTTAAAGTTTTAAACTAAATATAAAAAAAGAAAGATGACTACTTATACCTCTTTTTCTTGGCTCCAGAACATCTCTGGTGTTCTCGTTACAGTGCTTTACCAAGGCACTGTGCTGTGCTTTGTGGCATCAGGACAAGGTCATGATCTTAAAAATTATTTTGGTGTGAGTGTCTGAAGATGTGGCTAGACATACTGACTTGCTGCAGTGGCCAGCAGCAGTCTTCCCCGACACACACTCTACTGCCCTATTGTCTGCTCCTACTTGCATGTCCTTTCTCTTGTATGATGCAGTTGAAGTCACTCTTAGGCAGAAAATTAGGGTTTTTTCCTCTCCATCTCTTCAGCCTGATTAATTTTTATCAGATTAGCAAACCATTAGTATAGGTTGCATAACATCGTTCTCACTCCTTTCTGCTTGCCTCTCCTGCTTCTAGTAGCTTTTTCTTTGCCCCATGATTGCCATGGCAAAAATTGGGGAAAAACATCAATTTTTGCCTCTTGTATTATTTCTGTGCACTTATACCTTGGTGACTCAAAACCTGAGGAGCTAAAAGGGACATTGCAGGTTATAGGTGCTACTTTGCCTTAACACCTCGTTATGAGGAGCAAATGCTTTCCCTGGGGCAGAGATTGTTACTGCACAAGTGATAGGAAGGTCTCAGAAAATTAATTCCTCAGTTGCCTCTGATGGCTTCTGTAGGCAAAGTTCACCAAGTTCTGTTCTGTCTGTTTTGCTGAGATGTTGTTCCTGGCAGAGAAGTATTGGATCAGTTTGCCAAGAGAGGTGGCAAAGTTGCACAACTATTGTGTTGGGGTTACTTTACTAATTCTGAGTCTGTTCTAGGGACCTACTGAAGAGCATGATTTATCTCATTCTAAAAATCCTAAAAGCATTGAATGCTTTGTGTTGAAAGAGACCTTTAGAGATTATTTAGTCCAAACCCCCTGCCAAGGACAGAGACATCTTTTCACTAGATCAGAATACTCAGTCATCTTTATAGCATGTCAGCAACACTCACTGTAAGGGGGACATCTGTGTTTGAGATGACATCTTTAATGCAAAGTTGGTCATGTCATGGAAGGATTAGTGTTTTAGGTAGAGAAATTCCTCAGATGTTTTGTTTTGTAATATGTAGGAGGTTGGAAATAGGATATTGAGAGTGGATGACTTCTTGCTTTGAGGTTGAAAGAGAAAATCCTGCACTTTAGACTCCTACCATGCATGTTCTTTCAAATTAGAAAGATTCTAATTTCAAATTTGTTCTTTCACATTTCAAATTAGGTTTCTGAGGACAGTGCAAGAGAGGCTGAGGGACAGGTTTGCAGTAGGAGTCATGGCTTGCTCGGTGTGGGGGGAGTCATGCAAACATATCTAATCAGTTCCTACCAGAGTTTTCAGCCTCTGATGCTTTGTGCAGTTGTGGTCTCTTTTTTTCTCATGCACACTTTACTTTTTTCAGGACTGAAATATGTGGTCTAACTGAAATATTTGGACTTAACACTTCATTCCCAAACCGTGTGTCATGTCTTTGACAAAGGGGACATCAGAATACATGATGTAATATTTCCTTCTTGCTTGCATTTTTGTTAGACTATAAACAGTTTAATTTCTTTGGGGTTAGAGATGAAAATTGGTGAAATTATTTATTAGACCCAGTCTCTCTTGACACTGTGTGTCTATCCCCAAAAGAAGAGTATGCAGAAGGCCAAATTTTACTGTCAGCATTACGCAAATTCTTTCAGTAGTGAATTTGTTGGTTTAGTTTTCTTGGCTTTTTGAGACTAGCCGAAGTATGGAAATCTGGAATGGTTGTTAGTTTTAAAAAGGAAGCAGTAGCATCCAGGTACAGTGAGATTTCACCTTCCCTTGGTGAGGGAAAGTCAGCATGGGTGGCACGGTGAAAAGATTATTGCTGTGCTTCTATAAGTGGACATAGGTTTTCAAGTACAGCAGAAATACACCTTCTGAAGCTGACATCTGTTTTTTTTTTTATTTTAACTTTCAACATAAAGGAAAAAGGAGAAAGCTTCTGAGGAAGGAAACGTGCTTTCTTTTTTCACGAACAAGGGAAATAAATGGGGTGTGTAACTAGTATTGATACACTCACACATTTCTAGGAAAAATCTGGGAAAAATAGAGGTATTTCCTTCAATATTGCAGTACCTAAAGTTTAAAACAGGAAAGAAGTAATGTGAACTTAACAAATTGAGAGACTTCTCGATCCCAGAGAAGGAGAAACTGTAGAAGCTCTAGCAAATGAGGAAGTCTAGAACTGACATGGCTTAATTACCTCAATTTTAATACTCCTGATTTAATTTTGTCAAATAGTATAGAAAAATATGGAATTAGCTAGTTTAGAGAAACTTATGTCTCTGGTGTAGACTTCCCATTTTTGTCATCTGGAAGTGGTGCAATGTTTTTCTCTAATAACAGATTTTTATTTAAAGGTGCAAGCAAATTGGGATGAAATAAAAATTTTCATGTATGTCTAACCAAAGAAAAATCTTCTATTGAAAATCCCACTTTTAAATTCTATATATAATTAGTAACTATATTTAGTTTTATTTCCTTCTCAGAATTGGGAACAGCAAAAGCTTTTTTTTTTTTCTGTATGTAGGAATTTGTGTTCTGAGTCTTTGTCTCTAGCATCATAATATGAACAACAACAGAAGAAATACACAGGAGAGAGAACAAAAATTTACTGTTAGATCTGAGCTGTGCTTGATTGGAGATCTCCAATAATCCCCTTGTCCCGTGTCCTGTGGATGCTTTTGAATACATCGTCTTTGGTGATGGTTATGACTTAAAAGTAGCAGCTGGTGAGATACCCAATATTTTTACATCAGCATATACTCACAGATTATTCAGAAGGTGTCAGAAAAACAAATTTTTGTGCCCATTTGATAGCAATAGGGTTTTAAAACCAGGACTTGAAACGGACATGCAGGTGTGTGTTAGCTGTTCAGTATTTGTGAGGTTGCCTCATTTGTTCAAGACTAGCTTGAGTTCTTTAATGCTCTGCAGAATTTAGGCAGTGTTTTCTTTAAGAATTTATTAAGAGAGTACCCCCTGTCTAGAAGGCATTGCCAATGGTGAATCAAAATTGTCAGGTATTGAGCAACCCGGGTTTTAGCAAGAAGATTGATTTGGTTATAATTATTCCTACTCCCACTCCAGCATTAGCTTTTAGCAAGATTACCAACCAGAAAGTTGATTTAAATGTTATGTATTCTTATAAATGTGAACAGAAGCATTAATGTTACTAATTTAAGATTATTTGCAAGCTGTATTATTTTTTACTTTGTTAAATTTGCTGTTATATTATGAAAATAACTGTCTTTTTTTGTCTTTTCTGTTAGGGATGGAGGATGATGCTGAATTTCATGAGCATATCTTTCTGGAGAAACACCTTGAAGGTTTTCCCAAGGAAGGACCTATTCGCCACTTCATGGAACTAGTCATCTGTGGGCTTTCAAAAAACCCATACCTCAGTGTTAAGCAGAAGATTGAACATATTGAGTGGTTTGAGAAGTATTTTGAGGAAAAGAAAGAATTTCTTCAAGAGATTTGAGACTTGGGAAAGTGCTTACCCTTGAAATGAAGAATCATTATGTTGCAGTTGATGATTTGTTATAATAAAAATACTGTCAGTGCATAGTAATCGGGTGACCTGAAAGTTGTATTTTAAATAATAAACTGAAAGGTCATACTTTCTTATGTGCGTGTCTGTGTATGTGTATATACTTTTGACAACAAAAGAAGGAACTGAAAACTATGGCTTTTGTAGAATGTGTGTTTAAAATTTAGTTTATCAAAATCGTTGTCTTTTTAAATTTGAAACTAATCTTGGGACCATATAAAATCTTAGGTCTGATTCCACTGCCTACACCCTTCACAGCTAGCCTGTGTCTTGACAGGTTTGATCATCTTTCCCATTCCAGAAAACTCGCAGTGCTTTCATTTTCAAAAACTTCTGATAGAGCTCTAATTTTGAAAAGCTCTTTACTGAGATAGTAAGTGTTCATTTTGCTAATTCGTTAACCATGCTGGTATTTGGATGGTATTAATTCTTTCCTCCTTTCACTAATTATTGGTTCATTTTAAAGTTTCTGGTAATGACTAAGTCATTTGAGTGGTATGTTTGTTGATTCACCTGCTCAGTGAAAGGGTGTTGTTTTCCTGAGATGTGTGCACAGCGTAACACTGGTGAGTTACAGAAAATAACAAGGGAGTGGTCGGTATTGGGACAGGTGCCACCAATAATGACCTTAAATTGTAAGAGGGCAGGTTTAGATTAGATGTTAGGAAGAAATTCTTTACTCTGAGGGTGGCGAGACACTGGCATAGGTGGCCCAGAGAAGTTGTGGATACCCCATCCCTGGAAGTGTTAAAGGCCAGAATGAATGGGGCTTGGAGCAACCTGGTCTAGTGAAAGATGTCCCTGCCCATGGTGGTGGGGTTGGAACTACTGCGATTCTAAGGTCCCTTTCAACCCAAACCATTCTATGATTCTATGAAGTCTCTCCTGCCATCCATTCTGAAGCTTTTGACTAACTTCTCATCAGTATTTTTTTGTTTAAAACCAGGTCTGGATGTCAAGAAATTAATAAAGATCTGTTTTACTACAGCAAGCAGTTTTATAATTTGTGTAGTGTTTGGAGGTGAGACCTTATCTCCTGCATCTTCAGGGCTAGAAAGAGAACTCAGCATTCCCAGCAAGGTGAGTTGTTGCCTAGAGATTGCTCTCTCATGTTGCCACTGCTGTTTTCCATGTCGTCCTTCAAAGCTGGTGAAGCAACTGCTTATTTTCTAGATAATCCTTTATTCTTATTAAAAGTGTATGGTCCTTTGTGTCTATTAAGCAATTGCAATATATTTGACTTCAATTATCTTGTGTTAAATTTTCATCCAGAACTACTTACTCATAATCCAAGATTCTGAATGACTGTCTTGCTGCTTAACTTTCCAGAGCATTTCCAGTCTTGCCTATTGTGTTCTTCCTTGTTCTCTCCAACCACGTTAGCAACTATTGGCCCTAGAAATATACTCCTGTCTGTTTCTCACATTTCCTCATAACTCAGGCAGGAAGGAGGATGAATATAGAATTCATTACAGAGGGAAGGGAAAACACTGGCTTCATGTGCAAATTTGCTTTAAAATAGGAATTACAAGAAAGTGAATGAAAAAGAATTGGCCTTTTTCTGTGAGTTGGAATATTGTTCCTGTGTTCTGCTTATCTCCAGGATGTGAGTTTGCCTGTCTGGCAAAGGGAAATACTTGGACTGTGGAAAAGAAAAGCAACTTCTTGACTTTCTGGCTGCAAGAATAGCAAGATTTCTGCAGAAATTTTTGGAGGCTTCCTGGCTTTGGAATGGAGAGAATGAGAATTATATCAAAATATCCCCATTTGGTACTGTGGCAATTTGGTTCAAATAGATTTTAGTTCAATGCCCAGATATGTTTTGCTTAAAAAATACCATTCTTCCTGAATTTCTACCAAACTATAACACACAGCATGTATTCTGAAACAAGATGCAGTAGCTTTGAAGTCACTGCAGGACTTTAGAAATAGCTCCTCTGTGTATTTGCATCTAGTTTGTGTTTTGATATGAAAGACGACACTCACAAGCTCGGCTCTTGCTGGAAGAGGTTCAGGAGCATTAGAATTGTATGAAAGTACTGAATTTCACAGCACTGGGAGTGAGGTGAATCTTATCATTTAAACAGATTCATTAGGAGGTCAGTACTTGGGCAAGCTCTTAACAAGAGCTCTTGATGCTTACAATCTTTGGAAAGCTGTAGTAATTCCTACTTAGGTGCTTAAATATAGATTTGAGAGTTAATACTAGGCAACAGGATTTGAATAATCAGACCTAGCTGCACATATGTAGAGATGCTTACTGAGACTGCTCAAGGCTTGTTAAGAGAGCCCAAGTGGCAGGGCTTTTATGTGTGTGGATTTTTTTTGGCATACACTGCTTAGTAGTGGGCTTTAGTACCTTTTAAAGCATTGCTTACAGATTAGTCACTTAAAGCATAAAAATCTCCCCCTTTTCTTTTGAAGCGCAAAGGATAAAAGCTGTCTGCTGTTGTTCAGAATGGAGCCAGTGCTGCAGCTATTGATTCCCACTCTGGAGACGTTTGGGCTTTTCTTAGGATAGTTGGTTTTCCCCATCCTGTAACTGGTTAGGTTGTATTATGTGGTAAGTTAATGGACTCAGCATTAAGATCTGTGCGAGGCAGAATAGTGTTTGGTTGTATTCTACACTCTTATATTTCCATCTTTCTGCATGAAGCTGAGGTCTTGCAATGCGCTGCTAATGCTGTACCTCCGTGACATTCACATTGGAAAGTTGTCTGGCTTTGGGGGAAGCTGGGGTGATGCTGTCCTGAGAAGAGCAAGAAGATGGAGCAGACTGACCTGAAGCCATAATTGCAGGGAATGTTGTCCATGTGCAATTTTTAGGTGACAGTTTTTCCTCTGAGGTGGCTACAGTGGATATGTAGCAGAAGGAGAATTTCTTACTGAGTGGAGATGGCTGAGTTACTGCAAACTTGCATGCAAAGGCTTAGAGACTCACTGTTGGAGACAGTGGTAGCTGTTGTTAGTGCTGTGAATGGTGGTCATGGCTTCCTCAGTTTGGCTGCTGCACCATGAAGACGTCCAAGTTCCATTTCCCACACTTTCTGTTAACATCTTTCAATTTTCTCGTGCCTAGTGCTACCACAATGGTTCCAGAGGATTTCTGGCTATCCTGGAGGAGAAGGAGCATTTGCTCCTCAACAAGGTATTAAAAAGCAGCTGGAGGAACAATTGTGTGGTTGGATTGAGAAATTATCTGTGCTGGGATTTCAGCTCTTGATGTTAACTCCTACCAAGCAATTATGCTGCAGCACTGCTGTGGCATCTGCCTAACCAGGGGTTTGTACTCCTTGAAGACTTACCCAAGCACTGGAAGAAAGATGGCAGGGGCTTAATTTAACCCTTTGGACCTTGCAGAGAAGCTAAAGTGCATGGGGTGAATACAGAGGAAAATCTTGCATGTGTCCCAAACTGCAGGCAGTTTTTGCTTAAACCACGTATTCTTAGGCAAAGAGTATTGGAGGAATCCGGGAGTGCTACTTAGATCCATTTTCTTTCAGCACTTAAAGAGATAATAAAATTTCAGCATGAAAATAGCTCCTCATCAGAAGCTTGTGCTTTGAGAAGCCTAAAGTATTGCTATGTTTATGTAAGAGTGTCTGTGGTATTGCTTTCAGTGAGGATTTAAAAGTAAATAGTCTTAGTTTAGTTGAGTCTGTGAAGATCACTTAACAAAATTATGTTTGTGGACAGAGAACAATGACTTCTGAGGTTGCAGGATTTGGTTTTCACTGTAGACACAGTTGCAGGTGCTTTTGAAAGACCAGCTGCCACCTAAGATGGTGTCCAGTAGGACATGGTGAGGATATAAATCCTACTGCCTAGTGGCTGTGGTGTTTTCATCTCATGATCTCCACAAGATGTCAGTGTAGATTTATTGGATTAGATATAAAAATCCTTGTGCTGTTCCCTCCAGCAGATTAAAGCAAAAACTGGTTTAGAGGAGCACAATAGGTTTGATTGTGCTCTGGAATGTGTTGCCTGTGGAGGAGCGAGGTGGTGAGCGTTGGCATCCAAGGAAGAAGTGTAAGTGACACCCTGAAACAGGAGCAGAGCTCCTGGCTAAAACATGCAATGCTTTGCTCATGTCAGGGTGCCCTTATTCACAGATTCACGGAATAGCCGGGTTGGAAGTGACCTCTGAGATCATCGTGTCCAACCCATACCTTAACACCATAACTCAATAACTAAATGAGGGCACCAAGTACTATGTCCAATCTTTTCTTAAACACATCCAGTGTTGGGGACTCCGCCTCCGCCCCGGGCAGGTTATTCCAATACTTTATTATTCTTTCTGTAAAGAACTTTTTCCTAATCTCTAACCTAAACCTACCCTGGCACAGCTTGAGGCAATGCCCTCTAGTTCTATCTGTTGCCGCCTGGTGGAAGAGACCAACCCCCACCTGTCTACAACCTCCTTTCAGGAAGTTGTAGAGAGCAATAAGGTCGCCTCTAAGTCTCCTTTTCTCCAGGCTGAACAACCCTAATTCCTTCAATCTTTCTTCATAGGGCTTGTGCTCCAAGCCTCTTACCAACTTCGTCGCCCTCCTCAACATCCCCGCTAAACTGGGGGGCCCAAAACTGAACACAGTACTCAAGATGTGGCCTCACCAGTGCCGATAGGGGAAGGGTGACCTCCCTACTCCTACTTATCATACAGTTCCTAATACTGGCCAGAGTGCCATTGGCCTTCTTGGCTACCAAGGCACACTGCTGTTTCATATTCAAACGGCTGTCAACCAGTACCCCCAGGTCCCTTTCTGCCTGGGCACAGTCCAACCACACTGTCCCCAGCTTGTAACGTTGCCGGGGATTTTTGTGGCCAAAATGCAGAACTCAACACTTAGATGTATTAAACTCCATCATATTAAACTCTGCCCATCTATCCAACCAATCCAAATCTCTCTGCAGAGCCTTCCTCCCCTCCAGTAAATCAACACAACCTGCCACCTTAGTGTCATCTGCAAATTTACTAATAAAAGATTCAATTCCCTCATCAATATCATCAATAAAAATATTAAACAAGACTGGTCCCAGCACAGACCCCTGGGGGACACCACTGGTGACTGGCCGCCAGCTGGATGCAGCTCCGTTCACCATCTCCCTCCGGGCCCGACCATCCAGCCAGTTCTTGATCCAGCAAAGAGTGCTCCTATCCAAGCCATGTTCCCTTGGGAACAAGCTGCATATGCACTTGTGTGCTCTATATTTTACTCAAAGAAAAGCTGGAATCCTGAATTAAATCTAGAAGGGACAGCCTGGGTGGCAGGAAGGATGTGAAGGTGATTGGATCAAGTCATGTATTGGAGAAGCTGGCATGCGGTATCCAAAGGTTTCTTGGTTTCTTTACAAACAAAAAGTGGTCTTGCAAGGTCCAATGACGTGATCCTGCAAAGAAAATGAGACATATCCAGTCCAAGGGAGTTCCCCTTCATCTTTTATTTCTTTTGCATAGCAGTCCCTGCCTGTCAGAGAAACGTTTTAATGCCTGATGAGGGGAATTGTGATGAATGTCAACAACAAAGGAGTTGTTGGCTTTCCGTGGAAGAAGATTCTCTGAAGTGCTGGTAGTGGGCAGTTTTGGTGGACATGCTGACTAAAGCCCAGGTATAGCCACGTGTGGCAGAGTTTCCCCAGCCAGACTGGGCCTCTGTTTCTCCATGCCTCTGCATTGCCCAGCCTTTGCTGGGACTACCCTGCCCTGGGCATTGCTGAGCAAGCTGAGGTTCCCCTGGGCTACCAGCTCCCAGCTGCTGCCACCACGGCAAGGAAAAGAGGCAGCATGGCCAGCAGCCATAGGGATATTTCAGAGCCAGGTTTCCTGTTTTCTCCCTGGTAGCCCCTGGTATTTATTCCCTTTTTCCCAATAACAGCCAAACGCAATGCAGACCCCCTCGCTGCAGCTGGGGCTGCGGCCCCAGGGCGCTGGCTTGGCGTGGGTGGCCCCGCTCCCACCGCTGTGCTCGGGAGCTGCGGGAGCCGCCGAGCGATGATTCATTTGCGGTCCCGGGCGCTGCACCCTGTCACCCGCGAGGGAGGGAGGGAGGGAACGAAAGGTGACGGTATTTGTCAGCGGTGGCAGAAATAGCCACGTTTCAGATTTCACTGGGGAAGTGGGGAGGCAGGGAGGGACATCGAGACCAGTGTGGTGCTCAGCCCCGTTCCCAGACTGCCTCGGAGCCAGGTCGGGGGGAAAGCAGTGCCCCGTTTTCTTTATGGGCATGCATTTGCCCGCCTAAATTTGGGGAGATCTGAACCACTCCTAGTATCTGCATCGTACAGATCAGGTAGAGATGGGGATACAAACTCCCTCTCCCCTTGCTGTGTCGTCTCAGCTCACCCTGGGGACAGCTGAGATGACTTCCTGGGGTCAAGGGATTCCTGTGTTTTCCTGCCCTCCATGCCACAGCTCCTGGACTCCACTTGGCTGGTGGCCACACTGGAGAATTATTTTCTTGCTGGCTAAGGGATTTTGCTTGTTCAAGGGCTAGACTCTGCCTGCTGCTTGCCCTGGCATGGGCCAGTGGCAATGATGTGCTCCTGGGCTGTCCAGGATGCTCTACAAAGCTGAGCAGTTTGCAAAAGTGGGATAATCTTACCTTTGGAGACAATTTTTAAATAGAATGGATCCTGTTGCTCAGCACACCACAACCAGACAGGATAAGGAAAAAGGTGCAAACAAAACAGCCACCAAGATTTAAGGGCAAAGCTGTGATCGTGTTCCTCAGGTTAGTGATTACCCCCCTGAAATCAATGGGAGGGCTCAAGCAAGCTGCCATTTTGGATCCAAGACTTTACTGTGAACTCACCCTAAGCCTACCTTGTGAGGAGATGTTTGCTTAGTGCTTTCCAAGGGGAAAAATGAAACTGGAGGCACATACCAACAGCTTCTCCTAAAAACCTCTCAGTCTCTTAGGTCGGGGGGGTTTCATTATATATAATAGATACGATAATAGCAAGTGCAAAATTATTTTAAAAGCTGGATTTAAAAACCCCACAAGTTATAAGACAAAAAGTTGGAAAATAAAGGGAAGAGATGGAAAATAAAACATAAGGCATATTTCAAATTTAGCCTAATTTTAAGATGAAAATGAACATTTCTGCTCTCAAAGTGATCAGCTCAAAAGGTGCCGTTATCGCAGTTTAATACCCTGGGAAACACTGTTCTGGTGAAATTACTAAAAGCTATTTTTTTCCCCCTCCTTTCTGAAAGCAAGTTAATATTGATATTTTTTGAAAAGTGTTGGTTTAGGACAGTCACAAGATATACAGGCCTCAGTGTGGCAGTGCTATATCAGATTGGCAACGACACAGAGCAGCAATATCCAGACATGGATTGTGCTGGTATCATGAGGGTGTAAATCTGAGCTTTCAATTGCTTCAAAATCAGAAGCAGCTGCCAGGCGCGTGAAAGACTGCTTGCCTGAATTCAGGGCTGCAGTCAAACTGGTTCCTCTGTCATTGCAGGCTATGTGATTTACTAACCAGAGTGGCAGAGAGGGATGAAGGTTGACTATAGCCAATCAAGGCACTGCCATGGCTGGTGGGGCTGCTGTGGATCCTGCCAAGATGCAGTGGGGAGAAGAGGGATTTCTCAGTGCTCTGCAGAGGATAACCATCTGCTTGCCTCTCTCCCAGACCGCACACATCTGCTCCTTGGTTAGTGCCTTCTGCAGATGTTTTAAAAGTGACTGTTAAGCTTTTCTGCTGTGAGGGCTGCCCAACTTCTGTCCTCCCCATCCACAGAGAAAAGACCCTAATCTGATGCATGCAAGTGTGAAAAATGAAGCTAAAGGCCCCTTTCCCTATCTAAGAATTTTTAAAATTTGGTGAAACAAGCCTGGCTGTATTTCCAGGTGTCTGCCATGCCTCTTCTGCTTGTCTAGAGCCCAGTGCTACTGGTTGTCACCCACTCACAGAAGCCATGGAACCTGTGTGTTGGCTTTCATAGGAGTTTTGCTGTTGTTTCCTGCATCAGTTTCCATGTGAGATAAAAAAGGCACCCTTGTTTGTAAAGTCAGGCTGGGGCCTCCCTGTGGTCAGTTCCCTGCTGGAGGAGACTTTGGGGCTGTGCATCTGACAAGGAGAGATGTTGGAGGGGATGTACCTTCTTCCAGGATGCACTGACTTCCTGGGTACGTGTGTACTGTGTAGGCCTGGTGTGAGCCTAACTGACACACCCGAGGCAGTTTTTCTGCAACATGATGATAATAAGACTGACCAAAACTGTAGCTGAAACACCCAACACTGACATTTTGCCTTTGGGAACCAAGAGGCTGGGAATGGCTGGCTTTCCAAAGTCTCACCCTATGCTGTGTTCTATGGAGAGTCATTTTCTTTTTCCACAGAAAAGTGATGCCTAAGAGGGGAAGGGAGCAGGTCTTATGCTTTTGAAGGGGTGTATTTGAGCTTGACATTTCAGCTCAGCACCAGAGAGCAAGGAAAGTGGACTTGGGTTGGCTGATGCTTGGCCTGCAGTCCCTGAGCCATGGCATACCGAGCTGAACTTCCACTGCCTCAGGGCTATAGCCCTTGCAGAAACTTGAGTCTAGAATTTCCCAAAATTTCAAAAGAAACCTGGGTTTCTGTCTCAGCAGAAGTATTATTTGTACTTTGAGTTAGACCATGTAAGGCTTATTCCCAGTTCTCCATGGACATTGACATTAACTTATTCTTTGTCTCTTCTGCAGCACATCCTTCAAATGGGTGTTTAATCATAATCCAAGGTAGGAAGTAGACAGACTACACATTTTATCACCACCACTGGAGTATTTCAACCATATTGCGGTGCAGGGGGATGGATTCTGCAATCTTCCCTGAACCATCCCCATGTCTCCTTCAGTTGGCAAACCACTGCGTTGGTAACGGGAGCAGACTTGGGCATGGCCAAGGAGGCCAAAGCTGGAGGTAGTGCCTGATCAGGAGGCTATAGGGGATGTCCCTGCTCTTCTTCAGGATACTCAGTGCCTTGAGACCCAGCAGCATCACCTCTGGCCATCACTCGGAGCTGAGGGATGAGTGCTGCAGTTTTCTCTCTCACTCAGCCCTGGGAAAAGCACTGAGACCTGTTAATCAGATCCTCTCCCTCTCTCAGCAGGTGGAAACTGGAAAGAAAAAGCCTTCATCCCTCCTCTCTTGGCCATGATGTGAGAGAGAAATTGTATTTACTTTCCACTGACTTGTAGCTGGAAGGAGAAGGAGAAAAGAGAATGTGGAAAGGGAGAAAGGAGAGGCTTGGGGCACAGATATGCCCATTGATGACCACACTGGGGTCTGCTGAAACCTGGAATGGGCACACAAGGTGGGCAGCCTGCAGTGTGGCAGCCCCACTTGCAGACAAAGCACTGAGTCATATAGTAACAGTACAGGGCAAACTGGGAAGGCAACCCAGAGAAAAATCTGTCCCATCTGTGGTTGTGTCAGGGGTGTTGCTCGATGTTATTTATAACATTTAATTATTATTATTTTTACTTGTCCCAGTTCTTCCCAGACAGAGAAGGTCACTCAAGCCATTGCTCAGGAAAGAAAATTGTGTTAAACTGGTAAAATAGACCTAATTTTTTGCGGGCTTATTTTTTTTGTTTGTTTTCTTTTTTGTTATTTTGCCATTCTCACTTTGCTCAGCACTGAGATTTCCTACGCACCTCACCTGAATGACAGTTAAGCTTGGCATTTAAAAAGACAAGAAAAGGGGGAGTGACACAGGCATATGGAGGTGAGTCTGTGTCAATGCTTGGCAAATAAAAAAAGAAACACTAAAAACAATTTTTTGGCAACAAGCACAGGGATATGTGCCATGGTTGTGGGTGCTGGGGCTGAGGGAGGGGGCAGCAGCCTGGTGAAGGAGAACTGGCAGGGGGAGCGTAGCCCCTGCTGCCCCTGCCTGTTTCTGTGTGATGCCTGGCATGGGATGAGAGCCTTTTGGAGAAGGAAAAACAGCCCTTCCATACTGATGGGATGGGTTTGGGCACCAAACAAGACATGCTCATCCTGGAGGGGGTCACTTGTGGCAGGAGGTCTGGAAGCAGCTCTAGGGTTGTGGCTGTGGCTTGCCTCTGTGGTGTGTGGGAATGGTCACAGACACTAAAAGAGCACCCCACATGTGTCTGACTGGTGTGTGGGCTGAGGCTGTCAGCCTTATGTACCCAAAATGGGAATGGTTGTTATTGCTACAAAAGGGTGCAGAGTCAGGCATATCATGGGAAGAAATTAAAATCCTCTGGGCAAGTTTCCCCTACTTTTGTCGCTGCCCCTTTAGTTAAAAAGAATA
Source organism: Calyptomena viridis (assembly GCA_013390005.1). Classification (NCBI taxonomy): domain Eukaryota; kingdom Metazoa; phylum Chordata; class Aves; order Passeriformes; family Eurylaimidae; genus Calyptomena; species Calyptomena viridis. Next base: position 97,328 of record WEIV01028657.1, on the reverse strand, counting down.
AGTTAAGGGGCTTGGATCCTTCCTCAAACATTCACCTTGGGCTGTGGGCACCAAACCTACCCTGTTTAGATTATAAACTCCTTACTTTGCTGTGGTCTAGTGTAACTGTGGTGTGGAATGAACAGTGCCTCTTCTGCCCTGGCAGTGTGACCTGCCCAGGAGTAAATGACTGTGGTTGCTGTCAAGTATATGCAATAAAAAATTTAATGTTGCTGTTAACATACCTCTCCTCACTCTGATTGTCATAATTAGGCCAGATAGAGCAGCTACTAATTTAAGTAGTTTCTGTGGCTCCCCTCAGACAGTCTTTTTAGCAGCTGTCCCTGATGTTAATTGGGCTGTGGAAAGACATTGCCCTTTTCTGAACCATTTGCTAGACCTGCTCACCTCCACAGTGACATATGATTTTACTGCACAGAAGCCAAACGTAACAAATCAGCAAATAACTCATGGTATCTGATAATCCAAGTGACGTAGGTGATTAATTGCCTAGAAACTTACAGGAAGACACTCTCATGCTGGGTTTTTGATAGTGAAAAATGAGCTGTGAGTATCAGGGTGCATGGCCCAGCCTTTTGGAGGAATGGAGATAAAGATTTGAATCCAGGATGTTCAGGGCTAAATCAGTTCAAAGGTCCCTGACAAGGGTTTGTCTCTGGAATGAATGTGCATCCCTCCCCGTGGATCTCTATATGGAGATAGCTGTGTTGCACTAAGATGTTTGCTGGGGGGGTAATGCTATCCATGCCATCCCATGCCACTTTTGAGCTGCTGAGTCTCCCATGTGAACAAACCCCATCATTCACATATCATTAAGTCAAAATGAAGCTACATAACCCTCTAATCTGATATAATGTTGGATATAATCTGGAAGTTGGGTGGCTTATTAATTTCAACTGGAGCATTTTTTTTTTCCTTCTTTCAGAAAAAAACAAGTAAACAAGCAAAAAATTTGTGACTTAATGATTTCCAGCAACAGAGTGTCCATAACATTACTGAGTAAATTGTTGCAGTGGTTAATTATGCTGACGAAGTCAATGGAGTTACTGTAAACTGAAGTCATACCAGTGTGACTGAACAAAATATTTGGCCTAGTTACCCGAAAGGAGCAGCACTTTGAAGTCTCTGTGTGTCTTTAAATAAAATTATTCTCTAGGGGAAGATGTGGAAATGCAAGAATTTTCATCTAAAGCATACTACAGCAGTCAATTCGTCTTCAGTACACTACTGGAATATTAATGCCAAATCCAAGTTGCACCCATGCTTAAGACAGTTAATTGGACTTATTTTACACATCAGTCTGTCTGTTGTCGTTAGGGCTATATTGCTGCTGGCTGTGATAACATTTTTATCTGTTAACTTCCAAGCTGCTAAGAGTAACACCAGCTACTCATGAAATGAGTCAGCTAACTTTCCTTTTAACCGTTTGTTCTGCTCCCTGAAGGTGTTATGAATGTTGTGGTATGACAAGTTGGTCGGCACTCATTCCTTTAAAGCTTATGTATCAATTTTATTGTCACAATAGGCTTTCTAAAAATGGGTTAAGTGTTTGCAGCAGCTGGACAAGAAACATTTGTCACTTTAGTGCAAAGACCGGAGTGAAAACAATTGTTTCGATTTATTCAAAAAGCTTCTTATGATGGAAACTGGTGTTACAATATCCAGGCTTCTGCTCCCACAGGAACAATTCTTACAGGCTATCTGAATTATCCAGAAACTGTCAAGGCAGATTTATACTTAAACTGGATTATAAGGAAATACACTGCAAATCACAGCAATAAATCATTTCTAATCACAATCAATCAGAATGATTAAAGCTCTTTAATCTCTCCCGAAGTTGTGTTAGTAAGTGTGAAATTGCATGCAAATGGCACTGCGGTTCTTAGTCCCAGACAAATGCTGTGCCTCTCATCCCCGCTGTCATCCAGTATGTTGGAAGGTTATCCCTTGAGACAATGTCCTGATAAATGGCTTTTCCATCCTGGATGAAATTTCCATGAGAGGACTGAAGACCTTTATCCCAGAGAAAGAAGGAACATTGTGCTTTGTTACACTCTAAAAAGATTTTAACCCCTATAAGATTAATCACACCCTTACTCAGGTAAAATATTTTCAGACTAGCTAACTTATCTTTTCACATGAGAAATGTCTGTGGTCTTCTTCTTAACTTCCTGTGCTTAACTGATGGGGCTATGGTTGCTATACACAGCAAAGAAGCTACACTTTCCCATCCCAGATGTGAACAGGTATCTTCAGCATATATTTATCTTTTTATTTCTGTACATCACAGAAATATTTTGAAGCTTGTGAAATCTCTTGGACTATGTTTGTTCAATGTTTCAACAGCCTCCTGTGAAAATGTTCACAAAGGATAACTCTTTTTTCTAGTTCACAACATCTTACTTGTTTGTCAACTTAATGTTTGCTTCATGCTGATTATAAGAGCCATAAAACCATGGCACTGAAATGCATAATTTCCAGAGGTTACTTGCTGTCTTCGCTGAGGGAAAATGAGGTATTACACCCAAGAGGATGCTTCCTGGATAGAAGGTGGAAACTACTCTCCTGGGACTACAGAGTGAGGTGGCAGGATGTGGCTGTGCCAGAAGCCCACTGTCACCAGTGCTGTCTAGGACCGGAGAGTGATGGGTGATCCCAAGTATGTTGCTGACATATGATGCTGGCAGCATCTCAGAAAGGCTCCATAAAATGTAATCCTTAATCCATCTCCTTGGGAGCCCAGAAAGATTTGTGTATTTGGTGGGATATTTGAGAGAATTTGAGCCCTTCAAAGACAGAACACGACATTGTCCATGCCTACTTCACTGGTGTGAACTTGGTCTGCACAATAGAAGCCTTTTATAATGTCCCTGTGTTTTATCCTCATCCAAACCAGCCGAAACAAAAAAAAAGGTCTCAGATGACCCATCACTCACTTGTCCATGCCCCCCATGAGACAGATGTGAACGTCTGCCACCCTATCTAGGTGGGAGGCAGATGTGCCTACAGACATCAGCTTGTCATGTCCTGGAATCCTTCCCCACATACACCCACTTCATGTGCTTTTTCCCAGTTTAGAGGAGAGATTGTCTCAGCCCATAAACACCTCTGTAGCAAGACAGCTTTGTGCGACTCTCCTCTGTGTGGTAGAGGTGATGGTGAGGATGCTCAGTGTGAGAAAACCTGTGCATCATAGGAGCTGTCCTCCAGACGGCTCTGCTGCTAAATACCCTTTTGAGGTCATCTCTTCTAGCCACTGTGCTGCAACAAAGGGTATTCTGCAGTCCTGAGAGCACCATCAGCTCTGGTGGGTTTTGCAGCTGCTGGAAGAGGCACTGCTGTGAAGAGATGTCAACAGTTGCTTTAGGATGTTCCCATATCCCAGACAAGCATAAATGTACTTCAAAGGCTGGGGGAGGTGACCCAGATTTGTTGCATCGTATCTCCCCAAAGGGTGTTGCAGCAGTTCTTGGTGCAATTGCTTCTTAGTGACAGGAAGGAGGTAGGTGTGTGTAATGAAGAGTGGCTTTAGCTTCACCAGGAGGCCCTGTGTGGGAGGATTGCTCTACTGTGGGTCAGTGCTGTGGGTGGGCTCACCCAGCTCTTCCACATGGCCAGTGGCTCCAGATGCTACAGGACCACCCCTCTGGCTCTGGGCAAAAGTCACTTGAAATATCTTCTTGCTGGTGACACTGGTGTTGGTGAAGTAGGTGATGAGCTGGACTGATAGTTGTGACTTCTGTAGAATAATAGCTAAGCAAATATTTGAGGAGGAAGAAACTGGTGAGGGGAAAAAGATCCTGTGTTTCTGTCCTAATTTCAGCTGGGTTTAAAACATTGTGATTTCTTACGGTGTCAGGATACTTATGCTTTGCTAACTGGTTGATGCGAGCCGCAGCTGATTCAAGCCAGAATATTTTGACAGGGCAATAGGGTCAGCTGGTCATGGAGGCGAATCATCTTCCTATTGTAAAAGTAGAAGGGCTGTCTCTCCAGTAGGTCTGCTTTGATTTAACAATCCCATGAAAGGACTCAGGAGTGCCTCTACAAGCACTTAATGCTTCTGTGAGCCTACATTCACATCTACAAATGTGCACATGGTTCTGTGTGTGCCAGAGCTACAGCTCATGGGGTATCACAGAGTGTTTTCTGCTTCATTCTTTTCATAGTCTTTGTAATAATTCCCTATTTTTACCCTTAGCTCATACTTGCTATGATAAAGGTATGTACTTGCAGAGAATATTCATCTATGGCTTTCATCTGAGATTACATGGATGGCTACCTGAGAGCCTTTGGGTTCATTCTTACCTTCATCTTGTCCCATCACATAGTTTTTCTGGGAGAACCCTGGCATCTGAATGACCCCAACTCTGCTTCTCGGTTCCTGTGAACATTTCTGTGGTTTGCAGGCTGTGTTCTGCTTTTCTATCAAACACTCATTGTTGAAATGATCCTCTAACTCTCAGCTGACCATGAGATGCCGTGCTCAGCAAATGCAGGTCCTCTCTTCAAAGACTTTTATGCTGCCTTTTAGTGCAGCAGTGCTTTGTGAATCAGTGTCTCTCTCCTAATGATGAAGAGTCCCATTCATAGTCAAGATGGTGTTTCTGGAACTGGACAGCTGCCTTCTGAAAAGTCTCTCCTTCTCCTCTTTAATCTTTCTCTTTTTTACTGTGCAGGTTGTGCATGCTCTGTTCCTCAGTAAGTACTAGAAGCCCTTGTTTGAAGACTCTTGCAAGAAAGGTTTTGTTTCTTTAAGTGAAACAGATCTTTGGAGAGTCAGGTGCTGGTTGTGTGTGCTTCTTTCCATGCTTTTGGCAGACTCCTGTGCCATTTTCTGTAAGTTCATCCTCGGTGCTTCTTGCTGGTGTCTCCCTGGATCCTCAGTTTGTATCCTATTTCTGCACACATTGCTTTAAAGTAGTTCTTCCTACCTTCGTGAAATGCTAAAAAAAAAAAAAAAAAGTTCCTCATATGTTCCCAAGATGTTTCAACACCCTGGAATCCCTGGTTGCTGCCACAAGGTTCCCTCTCCACTTGTTGCCCTGCCTCACATTGCTCTTTGCCCTGCCTCCACTTCTAATATGAAATCAGCATCCTCTGCTGGTAGGTAAGGTGAGCCCTGCAGAAGAGTGGCTGATGAAAACAAGTCTTTGTTATAATACCAGGTTAACAGTTGAAGGGACCAGTCTGGGAGGGGGGAAACCTACCTAGTCTTGTGTACCAATTCCAGCTGACTCCATCTGTAGTTCTTCCAAACAAGAATATTCTGACATTCTAAAGGCCATTGTTAATTCTGACTATAATCCATGCAGACTTTAAAGTTGTAGTCAATCTTCTCTCCCTGTCCTCTGACACCAACCCATTCTCAGTCAATATAATAATTTTTAAGTTGATATTAAATCTACAACACTAGCATGGCATTTTAAAGCAAATTCAGTAGCAGAGGTTGAACAACACTCACAGATTACTAATTTATGTAGCTTTTATAAAAATGAAGTACAAAGATGACTTTACGTCATAAAATCGTAGAATGGTTTGAGTTGGAAGGGACCTTAATGATCTCTTAAACTCATAGCTGAACATAAATTTGTATGTTTGATAGTACTGTGTAATAATAATAATGATGGTATTAACAAAGTATTATTATTAGTAGTAGTAGTAGTCTTTTATTATAGGTCAAGGGAGGTGATTCTGCCTCTCTACTCCACTCTCATGAGACTATACAAGGAATACTGTGTCCAGCTCTAGGTCCTCAGAACAAGTACAATGCGGATCTGTTGGAGCGAGTCTAGAGGAGAGCCACGAAGATGATCAGAGCGGGGGCACCTTGCCTATAAAGATAGGCTGAGAGAGTCGGGGTTGTTCAGCCTAGAGAAGACAAGACTCCAGGGAGACCTTATAGCTGCCTTCCAGTACCTAAATTGGGCTACAACAGAGCTGGACAGGGGCATTTGGCAAGGGCATGTAGTGATAGGACAAGAAGTAAGGGCTGTAAAATGAAAGAGGGTGGATCTGGATTAGACATTAGGAATAGATTCTTTACTGTGAGGATGGTGAGGCACTGGAACTGTCCAGAGAAGCTGTGGATGCCCCATCCCTGGCAGTGTCCAAGACCAGGTTGGATAGAATTTAGAGTAACCTAGTTAGGTGGAAGGTGTCTCTGTCCCTGGGAGGGGGGTTGGAGCTAGGTGATATCTAAGGTCCCTTCCAACCCAGGTGATTCCATGATTCTATGAAGTCAAAACAGAGGACCGCTCAGCGCAGCCAGGCTTTGGATAACTGAGTTTTCTCTGCCTGTTTTTCTTCTTTGACTACAAATGGAGGTAAAGGTGATTGGCAAGGACCTAAACTGTCTGGTGTCTGAGCCATGGCAGGTGAATCTTACCCACATGTTGAACTGCTAAATGAAGCCACATACAGGTTCTTAAACTCTTGTCTCCCCAGAAGCCTTGGACAGCAGAAAAAAGACTAGAAAGCTGCTCTTCCACCTTATGACTGGGAAGATTGCAGGTACTTTCCCCTTTGCCTGGAGATATGGTCAGAAGACAGCAGAGGCCCGTTTTACCACCATAACAAGTTAATTAACTCTATTTTCTTCCAACTTAGCTGAGCAAAGGTGTAATGTATAGTGCAAAGGTATAGTGTATGTGTAAGCCACATACACTATATTGTGAAACAAGGCTTTTCTCCCATATTCTTGCTGTGCCCGCAGTGATATGGCTAACAAAAGCTGTTGTCTTCTGGAAAGGAAAATCATACTTCTGAAATATTTCCAATGGCCTGGGTTGCTCTTCTGGTTTCCAACTAGACTCACTGCATTAGAAGAAATCCCCACCACGAATTGCCTGCTTCGCCCACCAAGCCCTTGTGAATCACTCTCAAGGGAACAACACGATGCTGCTACCGTGCTGAGTGTAGCATCTGCCAGGTTGCTCTCCTCGTCTGCTACCAGACGATGCCCAACATGAGTATTCAACAGTTTTTATTGGTTGGTAATACAACTTTCAAAAATTTTTGGCCTTTTTTTCACCCCAGTTGATTCAAACAAGCTATGCCACCATGGTTTTGCAAAGGAGGTTTCCAGAAACTTTTTCACAGCAGGGTTGCCTGTGCCAAGAAGTGTAAAAAGTCTTTGGAAATCAGGGAACTTATTCTGCGGCACAATCTGTGTAGGAAAAAGTTCACCCGCTGCTTTTTTTTGCTTGGCTCTGTCAGTGCAGATTCAACATCTCGCAGCTTCAATTCCCGCGAAGCACTCTCAAAATATTTGTCACAGTCTGCTTTTGCTTGAAACCTACGGAGCAGAGCAAGCTGTGCAATACAGCATGCCAGCATGTTTGTGAAAAATCCCTTCTGGATGCCTGTCACTGCTCTGCTTAGCACTTTGTACTCTCTAGCCATCTTCTTGACCTTGTGTTTACCTCCATAGCACTTACCCACTTCCTTGCTCAGCTGCAGGTCTTGTTGGCTGGCTCAGACATTGCTGCACAGACAGCAATCTGTCAGCTAGACCGTAACCCCACTGAGGAAGAGATATGCTGATTTCATCTGACACTGGCACAAGAATTTGATTAAAATATCAAAGAAAGAATCTATTGATATAGGTGTATTTGTAGACCTGTTTGCACACATGCTCACATAGATGTTTTTTTCTGCTCCGTGTAAGAAACTCTTATGTTTGATCATGGACAAGGAGTACCACTCATGGTGTAACAGTGGTGTCTGGGATGAAGAGTTATGTAACTGGTGTGCCAGTGATCCACAGCTGATGTTTTGCAAACCACTCATCTGGCTGCTGAGCTACTCTGGCTCCTGATTTCACACCACCGGCAACCACCGAGTCTCCTTTCTCACCTGCAGCCAGATCAAGCTGAAGGCCAAAATGCGGATGAAAGTGATCTTGATAACTGCTTCTGTAGGGACTTTCCTCTGGGCTTTGTTGGGCCATGAAGTACTGTCTTGCCTCTGGAGAAAGAAGAATTGAAGTGACATGTTATAATGCAAACCCGTGATGCGGCAAAACTGCAGGAGGACAAAGACATATTTCTGAAGACATGTCAGAAAAACAAATATAACTGAGAGCTGTTTTGGTGAGTCAAAAATATTTGGTCATCACTGTCTGCAAACTATGACCCTCAATAACCAGTCAGCTGCTGAGAAATTCAATGTACTCAGCAGTGAGTTTTACAATTCCCCTGCTCAGCTACCAGATTTTGATAGTTTTTTAGGAACATGATGACATAATTTTGGCCTTCTTTGTTCTCTCTCTTCTTACCTTCTCTTTTTCTTATCCTTCCCACACTTCAGAGAGACCACATATGACTGAACACCACCTTCTTCACTCTTTCTCCCTCTCTTCAAGCTGCCAGATGTTCACCATTGGTTGACGCTGGTGCCCTAGAGTGGTCTGGATTATGTAGGCGTCAACACCGTAAGACAGGAGGTTTAAAATGCAGTTATTGTCTATTGGTAAGTCTCTAGGGTGACAAACCTGGAGACCGTTGTTGATAAATCAAGACATCTCCCAGCCTTGGGCTTCTGCCTCTGTGCTTTCACTCACTTTGGTGCTCTGGAGAGGGTAAGTCCTTTCCTTGCCTCTGTACTTTTCAGCAGGCTGAGGCATGGAGTCTTACTGGTTTGAGGAACTGACTTTGAATGGGTTACACACTGCTGTGCAGGATTTTGGGTGTTACTCTGGAGGAGGCTGTACAACTGCTTCACATCCTTGGTGCCCCTCTGCTAACAGAGGCTTGAGGAGTAAGGGTCTAGACAGGGTCAGACTGGTGCCTGTATTTGCACTCCTGATTTAGTTCTAGTGTTAAAAAAAACCCCACTCATTAGATTCACATGATGGAGCAGCAAAGAAAGTGTCTATTTATGGAGAAAAATCCACAGAGGATTCTGAGGAAAATCCACAGAGATGTGGGTTGCTGCTATTTGTCTGAGTGGCGCCTCCTGACATCACGAGTGGCTGGAAAGGCTTGTTCATGAACAAGAGAGAAAGCAGCTCTGCCTGGGTCTGTTAAAGCCTTAACACTTTCAGCATCTAGAGTTATATTTCTTGCTCTTTATTAAAGAAATCTTACTTTGCAGGAAGTTTTATATGTAGAGAGGGTAATTCTTTCTGAGGCTTGTCAGAGAGGTGTGCTTCTTTTTTGTTTGCAAAGTGATCACACCATAGGCATTTTACAGAGAGTAGGATGAGGTGTGTAAGTAAAAGAAAAAGGCTTCACTAAAAAAAAAAATATAGGGAGATATCAACTGAAAGGAAAAGATATCTGACAGGTCTGGACAATAAATAGGGAGTTCTGTTTTTCTACACTGAATTTCCTGTAATGTAAAAATGCAGTTTTACAACAAAAATATGAAAGGCTTAAGTTTTTAGCAAACCCATATACATCAAAGAATTCTTTAAAATTCAGTTTGTCCCTTGTCTATTTTATTTTGACTCTCAAGTTCTTCTTCAAGTGTATATCCAAATACTCAGTGGCCATCACTGCTGGGTGCTCCTGGGTAGATAGCTTTCAAGAATTGCTGAGGGTGCCCTGTCATTTATCCAGGTGGCTCAAGGAGAGATAGCATCTGGCTGCCTGATATACCACTTCATCAAGAGCTGTCAGGCCCTGGCATCCCTGAGCCTGTCAGCCTGTCAGTGTTGTGTCTGGCTGTTCAAGATGGAGCACCACTGGGCAAGAACTCCTTTGTCAACTCCAGATCTTGCATTTTTGGCAGCACTGCCTGACTTTGCTGAAAACATCACAGGGAATCGTATCCTGGGATGCTTACTCTAGACTTGTGAATGATGCGGGGCAACATCAGCCATGCCCCAGGTTTAAAGGGAAAGGAAATGCTGACTGGCTCATGCATGGCAGAAAACAAGGTGCAGGACCAGCTTTCCAGCACACACTCGACCATGTGAACTTCACTGCAGTCTAGACTTTGGAAAAGAAAAATTACTTCTGACTGTGCCAAGGGCAGAAGCTCTGGATCTGTTCGCCCATTAAATCTCCACAGTAAACACCTAGGTGGGGATGTTAATGTGGCCTGGGTGAGCCCTCCAGGAGACACCCATGCAGACCTGGTCTGAACACCTGTGGAGGTTGCCCATTGTCCCTTGGAGGCACAGCTCTGGAATGAGAGTCCTTTCGTGTCTTTTAAGCATTTTTGAGCATTCTTTGCTTTGCAAAAGTTTCGATTCAGAGTGCTCTGATACACATAATCTTTGTTAATACACTGGCTATTTCTGTCTTTGTTCCATGCTCATTTTCCTCTTATTTTTTTCCTTTCCTTTCTTGATGGTTTTTCCCTCATCGTGATCATTTTTTCGTGATTTTCTTATCTCCCCCCACCCTTTCCTTCTTCTCTTTCTTTTTTATTCTGTTCTCAGTCTTTTCCTTCTGTCCCTTCATTGTATTTCCCATTTTCCAGTGGCTCTGGCACCCATTGGAGAGGGAAGAGTATCTCTTGTGAGTCTGCGCCTCAGTGAACCGATCCACATCCCAGCAAAGGGATACCAGAGAGTCCAGCTGCTGCCAGACTCAGGTTTTGTTTGCTTGGATCTTTTTCTGAGGTTTTGGATTTTTTTCTTTTGTTGTTGGAAGCTGCTTTATCAGCCACAACTGGAGCAAAGAGTGAAAGTGGGTAGCTGTCAGGGAGCTGCTGCTGAGTTCTGTGCAGCTGCAGCAGCATTTCTGTCATGTGTGGGTGGACGAATCTGGATTGTCCCACCATTTACCCCTTTGCATCCCGTGCCTTTCTCCATCTCAATCCCCTTCCTAAATCTCACTGGAGATTCTCATCTTCTTTTTGGATAAAAATAGAAGCTGCCAAACTGCTGTCCAACATGTGCCTTCCCATTACTGATGACATGGCACAAACTTGTCCGATGGTGATTGAGGTTCACTGTTAAGGGCTTGGCAGATTCAATTGTAAAAATGAAACTACTAGTTGTTGCTCTTATCTGTTTTCAGGCCAATACATGGTGTGATTCTGCCTTTAGGTAGAACCATGCTGGTTTCCGTTTCATCAGTATATTTTCCTCACAGGCCAGGCATGAGCAGGGTTTGCATTTGCAGTATCAGATCACAAAGCATTTAAACAGTTAACCATCAGGGTTGCAATGGATAGACTTTTTTATACCCGTTTTGCAGAGAGGCAAAAGAGTATAGCTGCCTAGGGGTGTCGTCCTTCTGAGGACATTTACCCTATAGATAGTATTTGTTCACTACAGACCTTATCTACTGGGTGTCCTGCCCGAACATTGCCTTCTGTAGTGTGTTAGTCACCAGCAGCATAGGAATATATGCATGTATGTCAAAATGCTGTCTTACTATTATTGTCTAAGCATGTTTGCATCTCTATATATTGAGCATAACATGCATATAATGTTATCATGCATATGTATTCGCGTAGCATATACATAATCACCTCTTTGTATGCAAATACAATTATATACATATATAGATACGCTTTTCCAGCACAAATTGAACAATGGAGAAAGTATTTGCTTTGCCAGCCTTTCTGCTGATTCTAGTTATAAATTATTTTTCTCCTTGATAACAGGTAGCTATCAGTTTTCCTGGGAAACAAAGGAAAAGAAGATGAAATAGTTGTCAAGCATTGCATTGTACCATGCCATTAATTGTCTTTTCTGTGGGCTGAAGAGAAATCACTGGATTATATTGTAACTGTTAAGTGTCCTGTTTTTAGTTTGTTGCTCAAACACAATAAAATTATTTAGTATAGAAAAACTACCATGAGAAGCCAGTCAGTTTTTCCTTTGGCGATACATAAAGGAAAACAAGAAATGAGAAATGCACCTGAAAATATAGAAATGCTGACAGTAGGATGTGGGAGAATATTGTAATAGATCATATTTACAACAAAACAGAAACTCAACATCCTGGAAAACACACACAGCACTTGAACTGTGTTTAATTCCAGGCACATTGGCCTTTGCATAGGGGTGGGCCAGGTGATTCAGCTGAATCTGAAACCTGATAAACTCTTGCCTTCTGTTTTTACATCACAGTCAGTGATTGCGCATGACACATTAAAAACAGATAGCACTATGCAGACACTACCTTTGGTATTTATTGTATTGATCCTGGTAAGGACCATCTCTTGGTCATACTGTACTTCAGTCTTTCACTTATGGGTGTGTATATGTGGATTCAAGAGGATATATGTTTAAATGGGAGGTCTTGAGTGTAGATTGTGAGAGAATTGAGAGCAGAGTTTGTATCAATTTTTTTTTCTGTTTAGCTTCTGTTTACAAACTGTGCAGTAGACTCTGGTTCCCAGTAACACATGCCTCATTTGAGATCATTCAGTGAATATGGTTTTGTCCAAATGTTAAGAGCCATGCTTAGTAGGAATTTAAGCTGCATTAATCGCACCAACCAGTGAAGTTGTCTTATTATTTCTTTTCTTCAGTTGGAAAAACGTACAAGTGCTTCTGGCATGAGCTCTTGCACAAGAAAACGAAAAATTAAAATTTAAAATTAAATAATAGTGCAACTTAGAAATGTTTCTATGAAACCTTGCCCTCAAATCTTAATTGCCCTCAACTCTTGTTTACATTTTTTTCAGGTGCTGAGAACAAATGAACTATGAACAACATTAAATGAAATGTCAAAAAAATACACAGTAAATATTTTTTCTATCTCTTTTTAGTGAAAAATATTTTTTAATACTAAATTATTTTTTAACTTACATAGCTAAATATTTATTGCAGCACTTCTTTTAAGCCGGGGTGGTCCAACATCAGCAGTCATGAGGTCAGCACCAAGATTTTGGTAGTCCACCTCCCAGTTTGGGAAGAACTACCTTTTTACTCCCTTTCAGCCTTCCTCCTGGCAGCAGTGCCTGTCAAGCCCTCTGGCTGCTCTCTGCCACCAAAGTTGCTACAGAGAAACTGGGGAAGGAGGAAGGGGCTGGCTGTAGGTTTTTGCTGTCTGGTTTAAAGACAATTGTTGTCAATTGCTGGTGGTGAAGAAGAGGAGGAAGAGGGAAAGGAGAGAGAGGAGAAGAAAGAAAAGGGTGCAGAGAAGGAGAGCATGCAGCAGCTGCTGTGTGAACCCCGGTCAAAGCAGCCCAGCTCCCTGAAGCTGGCAGTGAGGAGGTGGAGGAGATGGTATTGGCTGTTTGGGCAGCTCTCCCATCACTAACCACAGTTCCTGATCTCTTTTTAGAAGAGGTGGGCTCCCTGAAGGCTTTATAGAGGCTGGAGTTGCACCACACTGTGGGAGGATCTGCCATCTCTGAACTCCAGAATATGTCCAGTGAGGAGGACAACGAGTGCAGTCAGCCCATGTCCCCAGTTCCAGCCATACAGATGTAAATCTAGAAGGGCCTTGCTGTCTCTGTGGGGAATATTCAGGATTTTCCCCTGTATGTAGAAGGAGACGGACCTAAACCAAGGTGATTTCAAACTCCTCACCAGCAAATACCTTGACAACTTTTTGATGACATGAATTTTTTTGAAGCCTAAGGACTGGGTCTTGGTAGACCTGGCTTCAAAGTCAGTCTCTCCCCATCCATCCTCTCTGAGGTCCTCTGCACATTATGTGAGTTCATGGTGGCCAGATTTCCCCCTGCAACAGTTTTTCTTACTGTTGACGCAATGGCAGAGGATTCAGAGATTATTTCCATGCACTACAAAGTGGGATGAATGGGATTTGCTGACCTGAAGGCAGCTAGGTAAAAGTGAGTGTGAACCACCTCAAGTAAGAACCTGGCATCTCAATGACGTGTCAACTCCGCTATCTGGGGTGGTGAATCACTCACAGGGACAATGTGTTTGTCTCCATTGACCACTGCTCCCTGGTGCTGACCTGTGTGTAGCTGCTGCTGTGTGAGGTAGGGGGCAGCTGGAAAGAGAGCGGGAGCTTAGCACCACCAAATTGTGACGAGGGATTAGCAGATCTTTAAATTCCATCTGTGGTTTGGAATTTAAATGTGGTGTGGATTGGTGGGTAGAGATGAGCAATCCCAGCAGGTAACTCACAGCAGTGAAGCTCCTGCTCTGAAATGCTGTGCAGAGGGACTGCCTTTCTCCAGTGGCTTTGTAAGAAGCCTCAGATGAGTTAGGAGAGCTTCAGACACTTTGAACTCCCTTAACAGGGCAGTGTAAATGCCTTATTCAGTCGGGACATGCCCAAACCCTCCTGTGTGGGGCAGAACTCAGCTACCCTGGGCTGGGAGAGGATGCAACTGAGGTGCCATGCCAACCTTCCGATAACCTAGGCTCTTTGGAAACACGCACTGCAAATCAAAGTCAATCCCTTCTTGAGGGATGTGGGAGGAAACTAGAGGGGCTGAACTTCCCCATCCTTCCTCAGAAAATCAGATTTCTCTCATCTCTTATGATACAGACACAAATTGGTATTCCATTGTTGCTTTTTATTATGATAAAATGTTTGTACTCTCTCACTGTGCACATACATGTAGAAAAAAAGAACTGTACATAGAACATGAGTGCTTTCAACTTCATGTAATCTCCTGCTGAATTTGATCAAAACCTCAGAAAGTGAATTATACAAACAGTAGTAAAAAGACAGCACAGATCCTTTATTTTGGCTGCCTCAAACCCAAAATATGAATAGAAGGCTCCACTTTATTCCAATGATGATAAAAGGCAATCTTCAGGTCTTAAATTTGAAAAAAAATATAAGTTGATGCTAAGGTTGATAGGAGATATTGTATTGTAGAGGAGTGGAAAACAGGAGCAGGAGTAGGAGTAGAGAAATGAAAAGGTGGAGTGTAGGAGGAGTAGGGTGGGAGTAGAAAATGAATTGTGGTGCATCCACCAGCATTTCAGCATTGTGGGAGATGAGATAAACCTAATGCTGTCATTTGTAGATGCAGTAAAATTTCTTGTACTGAGCCATCACTGCGCTGAGCTGTTTTAGGAGCAGGAAGCTCCTCTTCAGCTGCTGCATGGGCAGGATTGTTCACAGAGGTATCTCTTAAGAGTGGGCAATAGTGTTGGAGTGCACTGGGACAGTGGTGCAGACAGGGTTAGACACTCATACTGTGCATGGCATGTGTGTCGCTTTTTTGCTCTGGCTCTAAAATCTGTTGATTCAATCCTCGAATACATGATGGAGAGAAGAAATCCTTTGAAGGAAGCAGAGGATTATGGATGCGTGAACTGCAGCCTTAGAGAACTCAGTCACTGTGTGGTTCTGCCAAAGTCAGAGCAAACTGCTGAGAATACTCATCCCAGGAAAGTGCACAGCATCGTCTCATGAGCCTTCATCCTTCCTTCAAATCTTAGCAGACCTGGTCCCAGCCATTAGCATGCAACAGTCCAAATCCCTGCAGCAGAGCTCAGCCCTGCCTGTTGTGAGTCAAGGGGACCCACTTGCCAAGCAAATGCAGCATTTGGAAGGTTCTGGTTTTATCCTCTCTACCTCCATGTCTTTCACCCCTCACTGCAAACTGCTGTCTGTACTTACTGTATCCACTGATAACTTCTGAGAGCTGCAAGAGCATCAGCGATACGGAGCACAAATGTGGCAGATCCCCAACAAGAAACTGGGGTGAGCAATAGCAATGTCATGTAGGTCCAATAGATGGGAATACAACTGTTATCCTGCAGAATGAGCTGGGCTGAACTATGAACATCAGGGCTTCCTAAAATCCCCCAGACGTAGCTTTCTTCCAAGTTTTCACAGTTGGTATCTGACAAAAGAAAGCTATTTTTTCAACATCTACATATTATACCAATAGAGTCCAGGGAATAACATCTCTACGTTTGCTAAAATAAAAGAGGAAGGAGTGGAAGATTAAAAAAAATTCCTTAGAAGAAAGCTTGGGTGATAAATCAATTTTCTTTAGCAGGACGGGTGCTAATCTGGCTCTTGGATCTCTTTTTTTCAGGCACCAAGGAAAGAAAATGTTTCTGTATTCTTGAGCACTTTTTTGTTTTGACTTCCATTTAAACACATCCATTCATTGCTTGTCTCTGGCTGCTTCTCACCATTATATAACCTCTGCTTCTTTTAGGAAGGGTGCTTTCCCTTATTGCAGGGCAACTACTGCAGTCGAGTTGTGTAACACTGCCACATAAATCTGTTCCAAGCTGAAACGTGGCATGCAAGTTATTAGCTTGAACTGGGATTATTTTGCTTCTTTTTTTTTTAAACTGGAAAAAAAACCCTGAAAAAAAAAGGTATTTTCTAAAATCCGTGGGCTAAACAATAGAAATTTGTGGGTTGAATCCTTTAAAGAATTTACAAAACATAGGAGTGACTTAAAGTCAAAGCAACTCTGAAATCTGATGAGCAGCCAACCTATAATAAGGTATAATCACCTTCGGCACTTGGTAAAATAAACATGACAAAAACAGTGCTTTAAAATGTGAGCAGTTACTATGCACTTATGCATATTTTGCACAAACTATATAGTTAGGCGTCAACGTGTGTCTTAAAGAGTGTTTTCATAATAGATAGCATGTGTATCTAGATGTGTGCTCTGACACTAAATTACATGCTGTGGGCCTAAATCCAGTTTTGTACTCTCTCCCCTTCATTATTGTTACTCATTTTCAGAAAATATTTTTATATGAACAATGAACTGCATTTAAATAACATTAACACTCTGCCTTGGTGCATAGAGGAGGGAAGAAGAGTAACAGGTTTTCTGGCTCAGCTTCGACAGTTACCCAGCTCTGGTGTTCTTTGACAGGCAACATCAAATGCCATGACTGGTTGTGAATTTTGTCACTTACTGAGCCATGTCTGAAATGTGTTTTTTAAAAGCACTCCTCCTATTGAAAACAAAGCAGATTTTCTAAAAAGTAGGGTTTGTCAGTTTGAACAAGGTGTTGAGTCGTGCCTCATCCCTGGGATTGTTTCTCTAGTTTAAGCACACATCTTTTTAAGTTTAAACAGAGTAACACTTCTGTGTTGCCTCGAACATAAATATATGTATCTATGTTTGTATGTTGATGGGCTGGGGAGGCAGAGGCGGCATGTCCTGTAACTGCTCTCTCTTTGAAAGGGAGAAATACAAGCTTTAATATGTGCGGCCTTGGGGTCTGCCGGGAAAAATACGAAGTATCTTTAATAGTTGACGAAAAATGGAATTATCCCGCGCTCTCGTGACTGCTCATGGAATAAAACACCAGTTCACGGTATGAAAACACGCTCAGCCGAAGGGGAGGTTTATCGCTTTGGGAGGCGCAGACACTCTCTGGCGAGGAGCCGGCCTGGGAAGAAGGGAGGGAGGCAGGGCAGCTGTCACAGCCCCCGGTCCCGTGCGCGGGGGCTGCCAGGGCCCGGCGGGCGCGGGCAGATGGGCGGCAGTAGCTCTCCACACGGAGCCAGCTGCTGGAATGCTGGTGGGAACGGGGAGAACCCCCCCCCCTCCCCACTTCCGTGGAGTCCCTCAGCCGTCCCGCTGCAGTCGAGGGATGGTCTCAGACCCCCCCTGTTTCCCGGGGGCGTCAGGCACCGGGCCCGTCGATGCGGATGGCAGGACCCCGCCGGCAGCGACTGAGGTAAAACCACTCGCGGGGGCGTTTTCCGTGGCAATCCCCCCCGCGGCTTGCCGTGCGAGCGCTTGCTGCCTTCGGGCAGCCCCGGCCACAGGGGCACCGCCGGCCGCCCGCTCGCCGCTTCTTACCCCCCTCAGCCGCCGGAAAACAAAAACCACCCAGAAACAACACGGGGG